>CM076579.1:1542908302-1543375902 GCA_034641835.2 Pinus albicaulis | reverse complement strand
GAACATTCCCCAAGGTGTGGTAAAAGTTGTTTTCTTCTGATCTTCCTTTTCAACAGCTACTTGGTTGTACCCGGAGAAACTGTCAACTATAGATAATCTATAAGCTCCTGTCACTTTTTGTAAAACATAATCCATCTTTGGCAAAGGATAATTGTCTTTTAGAGAAGCTCTCTTCAAATTCCTTAAATCAACACATAGCCTTATCTCTCCATTCTTTTTCCTCACAGGAACCAAATTAGAAACCCAGTCTGAATATCTAAGTGGGACTATGATTTTTGCTTGCAGCAATTTCTTCACCTCCTTTTCAATTGGGGCGAGGAGAAGTGTCTTGATCTGCCTGAGTTTCTGCCTGTGAGGCTTGACCCCATATTTTAATGGTATTTTATGTTGAATAATATCCAAATCATATGTTTTCAAATCATCATAGGACCATGCAAATACATCCATATGCTTTTTGAAAAGATCAACATACCTTTCTTTATAATCCTTTGGGACTCCTTTGAATATCTTAACAACCTTGGGCTCTTGCTGGTTCCTAGATTACAGTCCTCCATCTCACCTTCTTGAGATACCTTCTTTTTATCTAGTGCTATATCATTTGCATCAAATAGCCTTTTAATAGGAACAAAACCTCTGGGTAATACATTTTCTTTCAATTGTATTATCTTCTGATAACCTATTGATTACTTAAGATTTGTCAAGTCCTCATTCTAATCAACTTGCTCACTTTCCTAATCTATTTCACTATCTTCAAACTTTCCAATCATTGTTAGAAAATGATTTATCTACTCATCATCTTCTAAGACCTGTCGGTGTTTAACATTATTAGGGATTGAGGGTCTATGCCTCAACTCAAACTCATATTTCAGTTTAGGATTGATTGGTGGCTGGAATGTACTAGCTGCAACTGCCAGTGAATCTTCCATTCTGTTTTCTTCTCTTTGAATGAATTGAAGATTCTCAATAAGGTCCAGACCTCATTCCTATATGATCTCAACCTTGGATGCTTGGTTTGATACAAATTTTTAATCTGTCTTATAATCAACTCAAAGTCACCAAAAATGGAAATACATTGAATTCCCATTTGTTTAGAAGTTTGGAGACACAAAATTAATGCCTCATACTTAGCTACATTATTTGTCGAGTCAAATTCAAGCTTAAAATAAAAAGGAAAAATATTACCTTCTAGAGAAATCAGTAAAAATCCAGCTCCTGTGCCATCCTTAGAATAGGCACCATCAAAATAACAATTCCAAATTTTATTTGAATCCATCTTCTTATGTACAATTTCTGAAGATAGTTTCTTTTGTGAGTCTTCAGCAAATTCTGCATCTTCATGCAGCATAAAACAAGAGATATCTTCCTTCTCTTGGCCATAGATAGGGGAATTTCCTACATCTTTCTTTGTGGTAGTTTTAAAAAATCTTGTTTCTCTATATAACCTTCTTTCTTCCCCATTAAACACATGAATAATAGCATATGTGAAGTCTAGCTTTAAAACACCTCCAAGCTTTGCTCCCCAAGATCTGGACAAAAGCATACCAAATCTAGCTGGAATATCCGCAACTACTACATCCATCATAATACTCTTGGCTGGAATTTGGGCTAGGGATACCACCATGTCTTTGATAAGCCCAACACACTTCACCCTTTTTGAATAAAATGAATGAAGGTCTCTATAGGGCTTAGTGATTTGTAAATTTAATTCTTTAATTACAGATAAGGGCATGAGATTATGTGATGCACCAGAATCTAACATACAATTATGCAGAATGAAATCATGAAGAAGCATTGATATATAAAATGGAGGAACAGAAGAATCTACCTCTTCCACATGTGGATAAAAAGTGACCACTAGTTTTTCTTCTTGCAAATTCATAGTATCACCAATATCATCAGACTGAGAAAGATTAATAAATTATGTAATTTCCTTCTTGTAACTAGGTGTCTTAGCTAACTGAAGCAAGGGTACTTGAATTTTGATATTTTCTAATTCTTTGGATAGACTGAAAGTTTGATTTTGTTTAATAATCTTCTCAGGTTCTTCTTGATTCTTGTTAGGATTAGGATTCTGCTTAGGTACAGTAACAATATTCTCAAAAATATTAGAATCAATAGACTTATTCTGGGAAGCCTCAGCTTGTTGTTTTTCATTTCCACTCATTGAATCCATAGGTTGTTTCCCCTTGCCTGATTGTTTTACTGAGTTATTTGGTTGTGGAGTCTCCATCGGAGAAGAGACTAATTCTGGCTCTTTTTCCTCATCATCATGAGTTCTAATCTCTTTTTTTATCTTAATTCATACTTCTTATGCAGCTCTGCTTGCATAAAATCTGTGAATTTCTTACAATACTCATCCATTTCTTCCTGATCAAATGACACATCAGCTTCTGTGCATTCTTGATCACATTCCTCTTCTTCCTCGTCATCTTCCATATAAACAACATATATTTTATCTTTGACTTCTTTCTGGTCTTCCTCAATAGACTATGAAGGTGCTGCTTCTATATACAAAGGTGCTTGAACTTGATCTTGATCTCTTTTTTCCCTCTGCAAAATCTGCAAGGGCTGCTTTTTGAACTGTGAATTGAAAACTCCCTTGTTTTTTTGTGCAAGTTTCTTACTGTCCAATTCCATCTTCACTAATTTATTTGAAAATTTCTTGAGAACCTTTTTCATGTCATCAATCCTTTGATCTTGTGATGAATCTTCTTTGGCCTTACCTTTATCTTGAACTAACTCATTTTCTTGTGTTTTTCCAACAGCAGCCATGTTTGCTTCAATCTCCAAAGCATCTGTTTGGATTTGTTCAAGAGTAGCAAATCTTCTCTCTCTCAAAGTGAAACTAAAATCTGATACAAAAGCCACAGCAAAAACAACTCTTTCTCCAACAGGAGGGGGTTTCATTTCAGCAGGCAAACTATTATACAATTTTTTGAATCTTTTAATGAAATCATTCATGTTTTCATCAGACTTTTTCTTGATAGCATTAAACTCTATCAATGAATAACCATGATCTCTATTTCACCCCATCTTCAGATGAATTGTATTTCTAATTCGTCCCAATTATTAATTGAGGCATTAGGAAATCCTTTAAACCATTTTCTTGCCTCTCCATTCAGAGATTGTACAAAAAGTCTCACTACTACATCAAGATGTTCAACATTTAAATTTTCAGCAAAAGTGCAAAACAAAGGCAAGTGTTGTTCTGCAATTACTTCATCTTCACCAGTAAATCTAGGAAGCAACTTAAGGTATTCCTAGGGCATTGCATTCATAGGTTGTGGGAGATTTAATGGTGCATATCTATTCATCAAGAAAGAAGGGATAGGGGTTGCCATGTTTATGCCTTGATTAACTGCTCCTTGAGTATGTGGGGTTTGTATACTAGTTGTAAATGTGAATGAATGGGGTGAAACAACTGATATGGGAAGGGGCTGATGAAAAATAGTAGAAGAACTGGAAACTATATTAGGCTGAGCTTCTGTATATGTGAATGAAACAGATTCAAAATATTGTTCTTCTAATTTTGGTTCTTGGAAATGAATAGGTGGGGAAAAGGATTCTTGTTCCGAGAAAATTAGTTTTCAAGAAATAGCCTTGGATGAAAGGTTATGGGAATTGTTGCCTCGTGTAGGCAGTGTAGCATCAGGTGTAGAAAGCGTTCTTGATTTCTGGCCTTTTTTAGAAACCAGCTTTTCAGGATCTGACAGAATAGGAGCTTTCTGCTGAGAGGTATTTGACCTCGTATGTGGCCTTTTATACGCCAGAATTATGACATAAAGACACAGCCTAATATTTCCTCCTCTCTGAACAACTAGAGGAAATATGAATAAAACCCTGGGAAAGAACTTTGCTTCTCGTCCCCGGCAATAGCGCCAAAAAATGTTGTACCTTAAGAGACAATCCCTTGGATGTATTAAGGAATCAGTGCTTAAGACATTTATATATGTATGTCATAGAATTTTAATATCAAGGGTCTCTTCTTAATCACCTTCAGATGTTTTGTTATTAAACCCTCAAGATTCAAATGTAGTAAATGCTTTGCAATGCTATTATTTGCTGATATCAAATGGAATGATGAGAAGAATATGAAGAAAGGAAGCGTAAACTGATATGATGATAAACAATATCTATCGCTTTAAACTTCAAAAGAATTTTATGACAGAAGACTATTTAAAATAAAGGAGCACCCATTAAGGATTTTAACTCTTGTTCACATATGTAAAAAGAGACCTGCAGCTTCATTACTTAATTTTATTCAAGAATAGAAAATACACAATGTAAACTAGAAAACATATCAATATCAATAAATGCCATAAACTTGCTTTTCATTCATTAATCATTTGCAAAATGAGTACAAAATGTGCAGTCTGAAGGTCCAAAACTCAGAACCTTTCTCTTTCTTGTTTATCTCTTAAAATACAATAGAAAGCAGTTTGTAACTGCTGGAACTAATCCTAACTTCTTCAACTACTTAGGACTTCGTCAACTACCTATTACATGTCATCAAAAATGTCTTATTACAATTACATTCTCTTTAAAAGAGGAAAATAGCATGAAACATAAATCCTAATCTATTTGCTAAATGTGAACTGATGATGTTGCTGCTGCATTTCCTTGACTGGCTGGTTTATCTGTCTTTGAAGTCGAGGCATCCTTTGGTAGATCTGTCATCCAGGCTCTGCATTTCTTCCATATCTCAATGTTTGTCTTAGGTGAATGAAATAGCTTGTGATATTCCAATCTAAAGGCAGTGATTCTGTTGAATGATGGCCTCTCTGTAAATAAAGTCTTCACTAACTACAACAGCTGAAAATGTCTTTGAAGGAAATTGATCATTGTTGCTCCTTTAAGAATTTGAGTCTTTTCATGAGTATTGTCTACCTTGATTTTTGCCAACACCAGTAGGGTTCATAAGAATCCCATGATAAAATACTACCTCCAAGACCCCAACATGATGGAAAACCTACTCTTGCTATTTTTTCAAATAAATTATCAAACTGGCCCACTACTTCCTTAAGCTCAATCAACTTCTTCTCTGTAGACATCCTGTAATCATTTTTGACAATCATCTTTTTAATTTCCACAGCATATAAAATAATGTATTTAATCTCATTCTCTTCCAACTCTTGATCAGTTTTGGAATCAATGAAATCACTGAATTTTCTTGCCCAAATAGCCCTCTTAATTGTCTTTTTCTTGTTTGTCATGACTTGTTCTTCAAAATCTCTGATAATACCTCTTTTCTCTACTACAATAGTCAGAAAACCCAAAATTGCTTTTATTTCTGGATTAAGGATATATTTCCCTTCAATTTTTCCTTGATATTTTTAATCTCAGCATCAGCAGTCTAGCAATCTATTCTATATTTACTGACTTCCCCTCTTTGGCTTGTATGATCTTTGTTTCTGTCTCCAAATCAGCTTGTGCCTTTTTGCGATCTCTCTCTGCCATCTTCAATTCAGTAGTCAATTGAGATATTTGTGCTACTGGATCTTCATTACCAGATGGAAAAACAAAAGTACAAGTATGAGATTCAATGTGATTCTGCAATGATAATGCAGTTTTCTTTAATTTGTTGATTTATTCTTCCTTTTATAAGAGCTGCTGAAGAAGTTTCTCTTTCTCATTTTCTACTTCTGCAACCTCTGCTACCATGAAGTGCTCTCCTATAGGAAATTTCAATTTCTTCTTCGGCACAGAGATTTCTGATTCAGCACTTTGCAGAAGCTTCTGTACAACAGACCTGTCATTGGGATCTACCCCAATCTTCACAATAATATTTTTGAGTTCTTCGTTCTGGATTGTTAAAGCCCTGGAATTTGCTTTCTCTAACTTCAATTTCTTGATAAATTTTCCAAGCATGTTTTCAGCCTTGAGTGCCATTGCATTGGTTTTGGTTAAGTCATTCACAATTCGCTGACCTATTTGCATACGTAGATTTAATTTTTCAAGCAATGGAATTTTCTTTACATCTACAGTTATATTCACAATATTAAAATTATTAGATGAACCAATAGACGTATCAGAGGGATGTGAAAGGTCAATCTTAAATTGTTCATTTTCAAGATCCATTGCAGTTAGCAGTCTTGTTTTCTCTGGGGTTATCTGGTACTCATCTTGAGCCTCCATGCTTGCCTTCATTTTCCGATTTCTTTCTGCAATTTGAGCAAACATTTGTTTATTTAAGGGCACTTGTTCCTGAGTGCTTTCATGCCTTCTTAGTGAAGCAGGGACATTTTTCTCATCTCCTAATTGTAGTGAGAAACCAGGTTGAGCATCTACAAAATCCTCGCTGAGCTTTGTCCTCTTTTCAGTCTCTATTTCTCATCCTCTGAATCAATCACTGCTTCTTTACCTCTCTTATTTGACTTCTATGATATGACAGGAGTTTGTAAATTTGAGCTCACAGAACCTGCAAAACCCTTATTTTCCATCTTTTCTACATCAGGTATGCTTTCATGAATGAACATTGAATACCCATTTTCAATTCTCCTATTAGAAATCACACTATGAGGGTCATAAGACCACTTCTCTCCTAACAGTAGGTGCATTTCATCTAACATCTTAGTGACTTCATCAGTTTCCTGTCTCATATTAACTATAAAAGGACCAACATTCATTGGCAATTTAAACATATGACCTTTCTTCATAGGCACAAAATGGATTTGATCAACATTTAAACTTTCCCTAATGAATTCCAAAGCAAATAATCTCATGGGCACAAATACTGGAAGCCTATAAGGTTCCACACCAGCTCCATAGAGTATAATTTCATAATAATATTCAAAGACATACCAATCACCAAACTTACAATTCGTCCCCAGCTGCAAGAACTCTTGAGCCTTTGGCAGGAAGCATGGGGGAGAGATTCCATTCAAAATTATATATGCAGTAGACATAAAATGACTTACAAATTCAAACAAACCTTCCTCATTTTGTTCTTTCCTTATTATGTTTGTCTAAAAATACCACTAACTGCCTCTTCTTATTCATATCCATTATTTTTAACCCCAGATGCATGAATTCTTCTACATTTTGATATAAAAACAGATAAATAACTATTGAGATTCAACAAGATGATGAGCTTAGTGAAAATTAAGCACCTTCACTAAATGGGGCCCGCGGGATATTTTTAGGTGTATGTCTATTTTTAGACATGGTGAGCATATTCTATAAGTTGCAGGATGTTATTTGTAGATGGTTGCTCAAATGTGAAAAATAGATGAAATTCTATTTTTTAGAATATTGGGTGAAGTCTATTTATAGATCGTCAATCTAAAAATAGAAGCATGTCGATTATCATTAGCTCTTAATAATAATTCGACAATAAACATCAACTTATTCTCTTGGAGCACTTTATTTCAGTGAACAGATTTAGAAAATCAGTGGGCTGAAGGAATTACGCAATTCCTAGGGTTTATGGTGGTTCATGCATGGAGGACTCAGTTAGAACTCAAGTGGCAAACTTATGACAGAATTGGAAGAGTAGTTACAGGAGTTGTTATTTAGTTTAACTCAGTTAATGGAGTTAAACTCAGTTGAGCTAGTTGTATCTAGTCTAACTGAAAGATACACTAGTGAGAGTTAAGTGAATTAATTTGTTAATTAATTCACAACTAATAAATCACTAACAACTGAACAGAAACAACAGTGAACTACAGTGCATGTCAATTCTATTGGAGACCCAGTGGAGAGATAGGTGAAAGGGTAAGATGGACTATCGATTGTGACTATAGTGATGCATTCAATGCATCATACACACATTGGAGTTGCCAATGAGGATTGTGCAGTCAAGGCAATGTATATTCGAATTCATTCAGTGGTCTTATTCAGCAGGGATTGTGCAATGGAGGCAAGATGTCAGGAGGCGAGAAATTGGTGCATAGAGATGCAAATTTATGCATGACAGTGTGTAATGATTCTTGATTGTACTGAGAGCTTGATGTACTAAGATTTTAGGAGACTATTACATGATTCCATTGATATACATAATATGATATTTGGGGTTTTTAGCTTTAAGCTTTCCCTTTAAACAACTGTGTTATGTGCGACTGAATTTATTCACACGTGTTTGCAATTGAGTTTTAAATTTCCACAAGTTTAATTAGTGGAAGGATTCTGTATTTTGCAAGAAGATAAATATTGTGAGATCAGGAGGATCCGGTAATACATCGGTATCAATAAATTTCTTCATGGTAGCGGATCAGTATTGATTATTGGAGATTGCAATTGTGAATAATTGATGAGTTTGTGCTAGTGGACAATTTGAATTTGCTGCAGAAAATTCTTGGTGCGACAGTTGAGTATTCATTGAAATGTCTTTCAACGGGTTGCGATTGGAGTATGCCCTTGAGGGAAGATCGAATTACATAGCTTGGAAGGATAGGATGTAGGCGGTGTTGGAAGATAATGGACTGAAGGAGTTCATCGATAGCAATGTTCCTAAGCCTAGTTCTAGCTATGTTGCAGCACTTGACGCATGGAAAAAGAAGGTAGCAAAGACAAGAAGAATTATGTTGGAAGGTGTGAAGGACCATATTGTGTCAAGCCTTCATGGGAAAGCCACTTCATTTTCAATGTGGAAGGCTTTGATAGATTTTTTCCAAAGCAGCAGCGACCAGAGGAAGTTGGCACTGAAAGATAAGCTCAGAAAAATAAAAATGGAGAAGGGCGATAGTATTCAAAAATATCTCACAAAATTTTTCCATTGTAGGGATGAACTGGGAAGTGTGGGGATTATTTTTGATGATGATGACTTGGTGAGCTTGGCTCTCCTTGGGTTTTCGAAGAGTTAAGGCATAGCTACGAAGACTCTGTTAATGGACGAGAGAAACTGCCGGGTTGGGAGCGACTTTGGTCGGATCTTGTGCAAGAGGAGATAAGGTGAAGTACCATGGATGGCTCTTCATCGAAGAATGATGATGAAGAGAATTGTGATTTGGCTGCCAAAGAAAGGAAAGAGCAGGGGAAGAAATTCCCTCTAAAATCCAAGGCTAAAGGCAAGAAGCTTGATTTGTCCAAAGTGAAGTGTTTTCACAGTCACGAACATGGGCATTTCGCCACTAACTGCCCATAGAAAAAAAAGAACAAGAAGGTTGTTGGAGGTGCAACTGGAGAGGCCTTAGCCTCGCAATTTGAACTTGATTTCTCCTTGATGACATTCTTGGTTTCAAGTGCAATGGGATTGGTGTGGTATCTTGATAGTGGTGCGTCTTTCCATATGACGGGAGATAAGGAGTTGTTTAGTGACTTGGAGGAGAAGGATCTCCAAATGCATATAGAGATGGGCGACGATGGTCGATACATTGCGATCGGCATTGGGACCGTTACCTTTGAGAGGGATTCAGATAATCCATTTATGTTGAAATATGTTATGCATGTTCCAGGTCTGAAGAAGAACTTGGTCTCAGTCACAATGTTAGAAGACAGAGGTTATGACGTTGTTTCAGCGATGGAAAAGCTTTCCTGCGACATAAAACAATGAGTCAAACCAAGAGGATAGGGATTCAAGTTAAAAATATCTAAAAGATAGAGGTAGATGGTTGTGCTGCAATGATGGGAAAACCAAAAGAAGTGGTGAGCCAGGATGAGGGCGAATTATGGCACAGGAGATTGGGCCATCTTCACCATGGCACCTTGAAGATTTTGCAGCAGATTTCTACTTGACTTCCCAAGGGTACTCTTGCGTAGTCAGATCAGTGCAAGGGATTTACTATGGGTAAGCTTGTGAAGACCACCTTTCATGAGAAGGAGAACCATGCTTCGGTGATCCTGGAGAGAATTCACACAGACGTGTGTCAACCTTTCTCGGTTGCTTCAACAGCAAAACACAGGTATTATGTTATATTTGTTAATGAATATTCTCATAGATGTTGGATCTTCTTCATGCAGAAGAAGAGCAAAACATTCTCAAAGTTCTGTGAGTTTAAAGCATTGGTGAAGAAGGAGTTAGGGAAGCAAGTGAAGGCTCTACGGAGCGATAATGGTGGTGAATATATCTCGAACGAATTCAAAGACTTCTATAGCAAAGAAGGAATTCGAAGAGAACTCATAGCACCTCATAACCCACAGCAAAATGGGGTCGCATAGAGGAAGAACAGAACGATAGTGGGTGCTGCACGAGCTATATTGCATGACCAGGCCCTACCGATGCACTTGTGGGCGGAATCTTGCAACACTGCGTTTTATGTGCAAAACCGCTGTCCTCATAGAGTACTTGGCATGAGTACACCTGAAGAAGCTTTTACTAGTAAGAAGCCTGATATTTCTTTTTTGAAGATTTTTGGCTCATTTGTTTACATTCATGTGACAAAGGCCGCCAGGAAGAAGCTGGAGCCGACTGCAGAAGTTGGGATATTTTTGGGGTACACAGAAACACCCCATAATTATCGTGTGTATTTACCAAATATTCGGATGACTGTGGTGCGACGGGATATAAAATTCAATAAGGTGAAAGCCATGAAGTTGTCGCTTGAGAGGGAGCTACACTTGCATGCAGAGGAGAAACTTCTTGTTCCCAAATATGAGCCTCTAAATGTGGATCTGCCACAAGAGGATATTCATGGAGTGGAGGAGTCCACTCATGCAGAACCAAACATCAGAACAAGAAAGAAGCGTACCACAGAAGCTGAGAGACTGAAGCTTGATGCGGCACAGAATGTAGGAGTCCCTACATCACAGCACAGACATAAACAATCACCTAACTGATTTACTGGATACATGGATCTTATGAGAAAGTGTGTCATGACAGAGCCATCTTCTTTTGAAGAATCAGTGCAGGAGCCCACATGGGTAGATGCCATGGTGGAGGAGTATGACTCCATTATCAGAAACAGTGCTTGGGATATTGTTCCAAGGCTGGTGGGTAAATCAGTTGTAGGATCAAGATGGATCTACAAGGTAAAGCAAGTTGTTGATGGGAGCGTCGAGAAGTATAAGGAAAGATTTGTTTCCTGGGGCTTCTCACAGATCGAGGGGATTGATTATGAAGAAACCTTTTCACCTGTTGCAAGGTATTCTTCAATAAGGACCATCCTTGCACTCTCAACGCAAATGGGTTGGCACATTCATCAGATGGATGTGAAGACTGCGCTCCTTAATGGGATCATTGAGGAAGAGGTGTACATTGAGAATCCTGAAGGATTTGGGATCTTCAGCAGCAAGTCGCATGTGTACAGACTCAAAAGAGCGTTGTATGGGCTAAAGCAAGCACCGCGTGCTTGGTACACATGGATTGACAGCTATTTCATTGGACTTGGCTTCACCAAGAGTGAGGCGGATGCAAACCTGTATCAAATTGTGGTGGAGGGTAAGCTTTTAATCATTATTCTTTATGTTGATGATTTAATACTAATGGGTGATGAGCAGTTGATACACTCATGCAAGGCAGATCTTCAAAAGGAGTTTGAGATGAAGGATTTGTGCCTCCTTCATTATTTCCTTGGATTAGAAATATGGCAGCGAGAAGGTGAATTGTTTGTGTCTCAAGGCAAGTATGCTCAGGAGATACTTGAGAAGTTTCACATGCAAGGTTGCAAGCCTATTGATACTCCTCTTCCAAGAAATTGGAGGAAAGAGGATGCTACATCGGCAGAGGTAGTGGATGCCACTGTTTATCGACAGTTGGTGGGTTTGATCATGTATTTAGTTAATACAAGACCAGACATATGCTATGTGGTGAACCAGCTTTCATAAGCAATGGTTAAGCCTACCAAGCTCTTTTGGAAGGTAGGCAAGCATGTCCTGAGGTATCTTAGGGGAACATCTTAATATGTCTTATGGTACAGACAGACGAATGAGGAGAAGTTGCATGGCTTCACGGATGCAGATTCGGCAGGCAGCCCAACGGACAGAAAGAGCACATTAGGAGGGGTTTTCAGTATCAGATCTACAACAGTTACTTGGTACAACAGGAAACAAATATCCGTACCACTCAGTTCAACAGAAGTAGAATACATGGAAGCAAGTCAAGCTGCATGTGAGGCTATCTGGATGAGGAAGATCCTGGTCAATTTATTCGATTCACATTTAGATCCTACAGTGATACATTGTGATAATCAGAGTTGCATTAAACTCTCGATTAATCCTATGTTTCATGATAGATCTAAACATATTGATATTCGGTATCATCATATCAGAGATTTTGTGCAGAGGAAGATCATGTTGCTTCACTAAATTCCTACAAAAGATCAGGATGCAGATATTTTGACGAAGGCGCTCGGCAGGAGAAAATTCGAATACCA
This sequence comes from Pinus albicaulis, assembly GCA_034641835.2. Taxonomy (NCBI): domain Eukaryota; kingdom Viridiplantae; phylum Streptophyta; class Pinopsida; order Pinales; family Pinaceae; genus Pinus; species Pinus albicaulis. The sequence continues at coordinate 1,543,363,654 of CM076579.1, read as the reverse complement.
TAGAGGCAGGATCAGGGTGAAGGATAATCCCTATCTTGTTGAGAGGAAGTGTTGAGATTCAACAAGATGATGAGCTTAGTGAAAATTAAGCACCTTCACTAAGTGGGGCCCGTAGGCTATTTTTAGGTGTATATCTATTTTTAGACATGGTGAGCATATTCTATAAGTTGCAGGATGCTATTTGTAGATGGTTGGTCAAATGTGAAAAATAGATGAAATTCTATTTTTAGAATATTGGGCGAAGTCTATTTATAGATCATCAATCTAAAAATAGATGAATGTCAATTATTATTAGCTCTTAATAAAAATCCGACAATAAACATCAACTTATTCTCTTGGAGCACTTTATTTCAGTGAACAGATTTGGCAAATCAGTGGGATGAAGGAATTACGCAGTTCCTAGGTTTTATGGTGGTTCGTGCATGGAGGACTCAATTAGAACTGAAGTGGAAAAGTTATGATAGAGTTGGAAGAGTAGTTACAGGAGTTGTTATTTATTTTAACTCAGTTAATGGAGTTAAACTCAGTTAGAACTGAAGTGGCAAAGTTATGACATAGTTGGAAGATTAGTTACAGGAGTTGTTATTTAGTTTAACTCAGTTAATGGAGTTAAACTCAGTTGAGCTAGTTGTATCTAGTCTAACTGAAAGATACACTAGTGAGAGTTAAGTGAATTAATTATTTAATTAATTCACAACTAATAACTCACTAATAATTGAATAGAAACAGCAGTTAACTACAATGCATGTCAATTCCAGTGGAGACATAGTGGAGAGATAGGTGAAAGGGTAAGATGGACTATCCGTTGTGACTATAGTGATGCATTCAATGCATTAGACACACATTGAAGTTTCCAATGAGGATTGCATATTCAAGGCAAGGTAGATTCGAATTCATTCAGTGGTCTTCTTCAGCAGGGATTGCGCAGTGGAGGCAGGCTGTCAAGAGGCGAGAAATTGGTGCATAGAGATGCAAATTTCTGCATGACAGTCTGTAATGATTCTTGATTGTACTAAGAGCTTGATTTACTAAGCTTTGTATGAGATTATTACATGATTCCATTGATATACATAATATGATAGTTGGGGTTTTTAGCTTTAAGCTTTTCCGTTAAACAACTATGTTATGTGCGACTAAATTTATTCACATGTGTTTGCAATTGAGTTTTAAATTTCGGCAAGTTTTAGTGGAAGGATTTTGTATTTTGCAAGAAGATAAATATTGTGAGATCAGGAGGATCTGGTAATACATCATTATTAATAAATTTATACAATAACAAGAGAGGGAAACCTGAATCAACCCCTCAGTGATAAACTCATAAGCTGAGAATTGATGGCTTCTTGCCAATAAGAAGGGATATCCAGCACTACTATTGGCTTCATCATCAAGGCGAACATTCCCGGAACTGCTTTTTCTATTGTACTGTCGTCGTCTTTTCCAAAAATCATTGAAATGCACCTCAGCACAGGTCTGACATCTACATCAAAATCCTCCATGGAGAATTCTTTACTAGCAGGTGCAAACTTCTTTGTATCTAGCTTCAGAAAAAAGATGAATTGGTTGAATGATTGACCTGCAATACTATCATAAAGTGCCATCAACGAATCATCAGTGAATTGGACATACGACTCTGACTCAGGGTAACACAGAGCTTGACGAATTAGTTGGGCTGAGACTTGCATAACATTTTCTTCTTGACAATTCATTACAAAACACTTTTCTGGGTACATGACAGACACTAGCCAATACAAAAATTTGGAAAAGAAGTGTGTTCTTGGAATGCATGCAGACAATACACCAGTTTTAACCATGGCGGAGTAAATTGGAGAAGCTTTATCGTTTAAGCAGAACTGTTGATAAAATGAAAGGTGTTCTAGAGAACAAACAGTATCTTGGATGTCCCTCTCAGTGTCCATGAGAGGAATGTGACTGGAAGAACCTGAAAGGGGTGGACACTTGGCCATAATTTAGCTTGGGGTGACAAACAATCGACAGGGTGGCAGAAAGCAGGGAAAGACACAACGTAGACAAAACCTCAGATACAAACTAACAATAATAACCTTACAAAAATGAGAATCCATATTAAATAGGTGGCGCGGGCTCAAGAATGAAATGTTGAAAAGACGCACCAAAAGACCGTTAAAAATACCCCGACGTGGACGATAGTTGTCACCAACTGGTTGCTTACGTCACTGCAGGAGGTCTCAAGGTACGAAGAGCTCGTCGGGTTCATGCCCCCGCAGTGAATCTCGACCGTTGATCTGGATCGACCTCGCAGTCAACAGGGTCAACTGTCGAGGCACCCTCCTCGTTAACCCGCACATTGAAAGTGCCTGCGGGTTGACACTTTATTCCCTGTCCGATAAATCATCGGATCCCACTCCATAACATGCTCGCTATTTATTGTGTGTGCTGGGACCCACTTCCACAAAGGCTTAAAGTATTAAACTTTAAACTTAATGTAACGAATATTACATTTTTATGCTAAAGTACATGAAACTTTATACTTTAACATATATTTTGATAATTTTCTATTTTTTGTATTTTTGAAAATTAAAAATAAAGGATATTGCAAATGAGCCACAACAGGGTCAAACCTCTTTCTAAGCCTGAAGAAGCCCTAGAGATAATCAAATTTCTCAACACCAAAAACAAACAAGAATTGGATGAGATAGGGATAACTGATAGAACTGAAACAATTCTTGAGGTGAGAAAGGTAATTTCAAAGAAAAACTTGATGAAGCAGCTAGAAGAGAAGTGTCAAAACATAGACATAGACATAGCTATATTCATGGTTAATTTTGACAAGTTGAGACAAAAAGTCTTACCAAACATTGTTGTTCTAAATGATAAACTAATGAGGCAGGAATATTACAACAACAAAATTAGAGATTTTGCCAAAGAACAAGTAAACAAGACAGATTGGCAAGGAGTACCTACAGGCAAAGTGTTGCACAAAAGTGTTGAAGATTTTTTTTATTTACAGCATGAGATAAAACATCTCTTTGTGGTCAAGCCAACCTTTGTTAGATACACAGAGGCGGATGAAAATTTCAGAAAGCTTACCAAGATTAAACTGCCTGATGAAGAGTTTTGGAAAAATCTTATTGATTTATTGTAAAAGACTTTTTTACAGTGAAAGAGGATGAAAAACAGAGTTGTTGTTTTTACACAGTAAAAATAGAATTTTACACAGTAAAGTAGTCAAAACAGCAAGGTTAAAGAGTATTAGTGATTAAAGTGTATCAGAAAAAGAGTATCAGATAAGAAGATAAAGTTTCAAAACTGAATAAATATCAAGTGCCAGCGTTGAAGACACCTCAAATAGCCAGTTGCAGCCTAAGTCCAACAAGAAAGATATTTTAATTTGAATAAGTAGGACAGCTTGCAGTTTGTTAAGCAGTTGTCACAATGTTTTTGTAATAGATATTTTATTTCCAAAAACATTCCTAAGAGTATTCTAGGATATTTTGTAATATTTTTTGTATAAATACTTCACTCTTTGAAGTATTATTGTGGAATAAATTGCTGAAGATTTCTATAGTCAATATTTTTGTACCTGAAGGGCTTTTGTACCAAGTTCCAAGTCAGCATGCTGGATCAAATCAATAAAGCATCATACTTCAGGATTCATGAGTTGCGCCACTTAATTGAAGTACTTTCTTCTGTTATTTGTTAAAACTTCTTATGTTTTCCATTCATACATACATGTGTTACAAATTATAATTTGAAATCAGGAAGTGATATATCATAATTTGTTAAAAGAACTCTATTATTTACTGGTTTTCATTTTGATGTTTTCTACTGATTTCCAGAGTAGGGAACCCTTAATTTTTCCCTCTTTCAAATGCCCTCTGTCTTATCATCCTTATCCGGATAAAAGAATCCTTGATTGCTCTTTATCCCGATTAAACCATTTCACCAATCAGCCTCAAAGATCTTGAGTGACTCTGTTATCTTGCCCTAAAAATGTTTTACTTTAGACCTTGATCCTGACCTATATGCTTGACATGTTGACTCCATTTTCCCAATGGAAAAACAAATATATCACTATCCATCTCAATATGTGATTTTTCCCACCAAACCAAACCAAATATCAAAACCAAATTGTCCTATATAACTAGCCTAAAATCAAACATAAAACAAAGTTAAATCTTATAGAGAGAGCCTTCTCTAAGCCTTAGGAAGGCTAGATCCTAAATATTTAAATTAGGTCTGTGGTTACCTCTAAATGTTCTTAAAACTATAAACTAAAAAATCTCACAACTTTGGGAATTATTAGAGTGATAACATACTGGCGACTCCACTGGGGAACTAACCAATCCTCAATTTTAAATAGGTCTTAAAGGAAAAAAATTTCATTATCCTTTCACCTTAAGACTGTTTTATAAGCTGTGAGTATCATTTCATAAAAAATTGTAATTCTGGCTTCCAGAAGAATCTACTATACCAGGTCAAATCCAGATCCACAACCTATTGCAATAGTACATAATCCTAACAGAATTGGAAAAAGAAATTAAAAAGTAGAGGATTTAGGTAATAAAGTTTCCTTAATTAGAGCAAATCCCCTTCCAAAACAGTCATTAAGTATACAAGATTTAGAGTTTGACTTAAATTTTGAACATTCTTTATTCAGAAATAAATCAAAAAGTGACTTAAATAGTACTGTTATAGATCCTGATTTTATTTCGTTTCTTGAAGCAAAGCAGGAAATTGTTTCAGTAGATTCTGAATCAAAAAAATTTGAGGTTTATGATAAACTTGATGAAATAAATGCCACTATACTTAATGAAATAGATGAGGTTCTGATTCAGCATTCAGTTGAATTAGCTTTTTTATCAACATATACCCCTAATCCCTCTACTTCTCATTTAGATACCAACCTTTTAGAATCTGTAGGTTCATATCTTTTTACCACTACATCATCCATTATTTCCACCACACTTCACTCCATAGATCCATTTATTCCTAAGCAACCATTCCAACCTAGAGTATTATTTCCATCTTCCCCCACCTCAACTCTATCCACTATTTTTCCTTCTACATTTTCCAATACATCATTCTCATTCCCAAGCACTTCTTCATATATCCCAGTTTCATCTTCTAGCATTTCTACTACATTTTCCAGTACATCTTCATATATTCCAATCTCATCTGCAAGTTCTGCAACTACCTCAGCAAGTACTTCTAGCTCTGCCCCAAGTACTTCCAATTTACCTCCTAGCCAAGCTAGAATCCAAGCCTTGGCTGCTAGATATGCTCCCTTGGTCCTTCCAGGATAGCTACATGACATGCCTCAAGACTATCAAAACAAAATACCTCAATTTGATGCAACTACTCAATATACTGCACAACAACATGTTAATAAGATGATAGATTTTTTTGAAATTTATGAAATAGATGATGCTGATGTACAAATGAGACTTTTTGCTCAAACATTAACTGGTGAGATGAAGAAATGGTTTAAAGGTATTAATATTCGTAGTATTTCTTATTTAGCAGTTTTTCATAGATTATTTTTGAATAAATGGGAAAAGAAGAAAAATTCTCTTCAAATCTTGTCTGAATTTGAAAGTATTAAAAGAGCACCCAATGAATCAATCTAAGATTACTGTACTAGATACAATAGCATTTATAATTCAATCCCTAGTAATTTCAAAACCACTCCAGACTCTGTCCTTCTCAAATTCCCTGATGGATTTGATACAGACATAGCCTATCAACTAAGAGAAAGGAATCCTGAAACTTTAGAACATATGTAAACAAATGTTGTTAGTGTAGAAGCAAATATGTTAGCTAAGAGAGCTAGATTAAGGAATGAGAGGAGAGTAAAAATAAAAGAAGAGGCATCTAGTTCAGATGTAAAAATAGATCAATTAGCTAAAAAATTAGAGAGAATGATGGATAGATTAGATGATATATAAAGGAGGCCACAATGGGATAACCAACAACAAATTAGAAATCCCAATTTCAGGAAAAAAAAAAAAAAAAAAAAAAATCTAGAGAATCAGCACCTGACCAAACAATAAGACCACCTTTCTAAGAGAACTATGCTGAAATTTCTCAATAGAATGATGATGATGAAGATACCATAAATCTAATGGGTATAAATGATGATAACACTATCTTTATTACACAAGAGGATCAGGAGTTATATGATTTATTGTAAATGCAATTAGATTCTGGTGAATCATTTGATTACAAACAAGGTTATGATTTTTCTATCAATGAACTACATAAGCAATATAACCTTAGAAGCAAGAAAAAGACAGAGCCTTCTACTAAGAAATATGCACAAACATCAACAAAGAAAATAGTAGAAGCTCCCACTACTAAAGTTCTGCAAATTCTCCCTAAGGAAAATAAGCAAAATTCTAATTCATCCCAGAAAATTTCAAGCCCTAAAATTTCACCTAGTCCCAAGATTGTTGATATAACAGATGAAGTTGTCCAAACATCAACAGATTCTCAAAAATATGATGTTGTAAAGACAATTAATTCTGCTAAAATAGAAGTTTTAGACTCCAAAACACCTAATGTTGATCCAAAATCAGCTGATCCAAAAGCTGCCACTGCCAAAACAGCTTCTGAAAATACAAAATCTGAAAAAACATCTACTGCTTCTCAAACTATTCCTAAAAAGAAAACTAAGAGTAGTAAGACAGTAGAAAATCATACAGAAAATGAGAAAACAATTGTAGAAAAACAAGACAAACCTACTCAAACTACAGTTACTAAAGAAGAGATAATTCAGCTTAGTAAATCACAACCTCCATTTAATATCCAAGCTGAAATTGCCAAATTAAAAATACCAATTCCATTGACAAAATTGGTAAAACATGATTTGTACAAAACAACTATCACTGAAAACTTAAACATGAATGATGGAGAAGACTCAGTAAACTTGAGTGATGATCAACCAGAGTTGATTTTTGGTCCTGATGTTAATGAAAAACACCAAGATGGAGCAGTTCCACCGTTTTACATTAGCTTAATTATTTATGATCAAATATTGCATAATGCAATGTTAGATTCAGGGGCTTCACATAATTTAATGCCAAAAGCAATAATGGAAACCCTGAATTTAGATATCACTAGGCCTTACAAATATCTCTTTTCATTTGATTCAAGTAAAGTGAAATGTCTAGGTTTGATTAAATATTTGTGTGTCACATTAGTTCAATATACTGGTAAAATCATACTCATGGAAATTGTAGTAGCTGACATCCCTCCCAAGTATGGAATGTTCTTATATCGCTCATGGGGAGCTAAATTACAGGGATCTCTACAACTTGATATGTCATATGCAGCAATATCTGTTTTTGGCCAACCAACGAAAATCTATAGAGAAACATTGATGAAATATATGGTGAGTAGTATAGAAAGACCAAGAAATTACCCAATTTACTCTATACCTACTAACATGGATTCATTCATCTTATGCAACTCTGACACTAATATTGAAATCAAAACTGAACTAAAAGATAAAAATAAAACACCAGACAGTGAAAACATCTTTCATGAATCATTATGGCACCTAGATTTTGATGGATCAATCAATAAACTGGGAGCAGGAGCAGGAGTTTGGATAACTAATATGGAAAAAAATCATGCAGAAGGCCATGCTTTCAAACTAAAATTTAAATGTACAAACAACATGGTTGAATATGAAGCTCTCATTTTAGGACTGCAGATTATTAGAAACTTAGGAGGTAAAAGAATATCAATTATGGGAGACTCAGAGTTGATTGTAAAACAGATAAATGGATAATATTCTATTTATAATCCAATATTAAGCCAATATAAAGAAACTGTGTTAGATTTGATCAAAGAACTGTTAGAATGTAATTTTTCTGCAATACCAAGAAAATAGAACATACAGGCTCACTGCTTAGCAACTTTTGCTAGTACCTGTAATCTGTCATTTCAGCCAAATCATAGGTATACTGCAGAAGTTAAACACAGACCAATAATTCCAGACAATCTTAAATATTGTCAAATTTTCTCACAAGATGAACAGATTTACCATTTTATGAACAATGAAGTTGAATTTTAGAATTGTAAAATAGGCACAGACTGTACAATAGATCATAATTTAGATAGTGAAATTGATTTGAATAACATAGATGAAAATAATTTAAGTTTTGCTAAACCTACTAAATTTAGCCAAGTTGACATAGATAATTTAGAGAAAGTAGAGATTGATGAGTTAATTGATGATGAATCTGATATTTTAAATCTTAAAGACAACTTTTTACCAAAAGGCTTAACCCCTTTAGAAGATTTATTTGACTCAAATGATGTTGCAAGAAAACCCAAAATGGATCCACTTAGATCTGATATTGAGGAATGTAACATAGGTACAGAGTTAAAACCTAAGATGATTAAACTTTCCAAAGCTCTACCTCAGCAAGAAAAAGAAAAATACATAGCTCTTTTTAAGGAATTTCAAGATTTTTTTGCCTGGAATTATGAGGACTTAAAATCCTATGACACTAGTATAATACAGCATAAAATCCCTATAAAAGAAGACCAAAAACTTTTAAACAAAAGTTAAGAAGGATCAATCCTGTTTTGATGCCTTTAATTGAAAAAGAGGTAAAAAGAATGTATGAGGCCCAAATAATTGCACCAATCAGATATTCTGATTGGGTTTCTAATCTAGTTACCACCACGAAAAAGACAGGAGAAATTAGATTATGTGTTTATTTTAGAAATTTAAATAAGGTATCCTTAAAAGGCAATTACCCTTTACCAAATATGGATCAAATTTTACAGAGGGTAGTTGGTTCTTCTAGAATTTCACTTTTAGATGGATTTTCAGGGTATAACCAAATTTTATTCCAATCAGAGGATCAAGCCAAAACTGCTTTTACTACTCCATGGGGCACTTTTATGTATGTAAAAATGTCTTTTGGGTTAATGAATGCAGGAGCCACTTTCAAAAAGCTATGGATATAGCCTTTGTAAAAAAAATTCATGAATTCTTAGTGATTTATTTAGATGACATTACTGTATTTTCAAAGACTGATTATGAACATTTAGATCATCTCAGGCAAGTCTTTCTTAAATGCAGGAAATTTGGTATCTCTCTAAACCCTAAGAAAAATTTATTTGGATTAGAAGAAGTTAAGTTACTATGACACATTATATCTAAAGAGGGAATTAGAATAGACCTTGCGAGAATAGAGGCCATTCTTAACCTTAGTCCTCCTAAGAACATTAAAGAGTTACAAGATTTTCTAGGTAAAATTAACTTCCTTAGAAGATTCATATCAAACCTAGTTGAAATAATCAGATAACTTAACAATATGCTGAAAAAATATTAACTAAAACACCAGTCCTTATAAGTCCTGACTTGAAGAAGGATTTCATTATTTTCTCTTTTGCTTCAGAACACACTATTGTTGCAGTTTTACTGCAGAAAAATGACCAGGGCTATGAGCAGCCTATATCTTTCTTTATCAAATCACTTAGAGATTCCACTTTGAAGTACAATATAATGGAAAAGCAAGCACTAGTCTTATTGAAGGCCATCAAAGACTCTTTAGAGTGTACATTCTTTCACACATCATTGCCTATGTTCCAAATGCAGTTGTAAAGGACATTCTAACACAGAATGGGCCTAATGGTAAAAGAGGCAAGTGGATAGTACATTTTTGGAATATGACATAGAGATCAAACCCACTAAACTTATAAAAGGTCAAGGTTTAGCCAAACTCATGGCTGAATCAAATTGTCATGCTTTAGACATTAATTTTATTTCCCAAGTAGATGATCAGGAAGAGATGGCGACTTCAGAGATAAGTGAAGCCTTTTTAGACTCACCATGGTATGCAAATAATATATTTGTATTACTAAATTTACAAGCTCCTCCTGGATTATCAAGAACAAAATCTAGATTCTTAAAGCTAAAGGCAGTAAGATTTTGTATTCTAGACAATGTACTTTTTTGGAAAGATCATGGTGGAATTTTATTGAATTGTTTTCTAAAAGAAGAAGCTGACAAATTTTTAGAAGAATTTCATGCAGGTGACTGTGGAGGACTTCTCTACTGGAAGACTACTGTAGACAAAATCCTGAGAGTTGGTTTTTACTGGCCTACTTTGTTTGCAGATGTAAAAAGGTATGTGACCTCCTGTCACAAGTGTTAAATATTTGAAGGAAAGAAAAAGTTGTTACCCCTGCCCTTAAAACCCATCTCAACATAAATTCCTTTTCAACAATGGGGTCTTGACTTCATTGGTGAAATTGACCCTCCATCCTCAGCCCAACATAAGTGGATTCTGACAACCACTAATTATTTTACTAAGTGGATAGAAGCCATACCTTCCAGTCAAGCCACTGACACTGTTATAATCTCCTTTTTAGAAAACAACATACTTTCAAGGTTTGGATGCCCACAAAATATTATCATTGACAATGTAGTTGCATTCAAATCTAAAAATATGATTGACTTTTGCCATAAATACCACATTACCCTTGGCCATTCTACTGCATATTGCCCTCAAGGTAATGGCCTTGCTGAATCTTCCAATAAAAGCCTTGTGATCGTTATCAGGAAATTACTTGAAGTTACCAAGAAGACTTGGAACAAGAGGTTAGTTAATGCCTTATGGACAGATAGACTTACCACCAAAAAATATATTGGTACATCCCCTTACCAACTTGTTTATGGAATGGATGTTGTCTTTCCATCTTCCGTAGGAGTACTAGTTATGAAGATATCCAAGATTTACAAGTTGAAACCAATGACATTCAAAGAAGGATTAATCAAACCATTCACTTGCAGAAAATAAGAGAAGAGGTTTATCTTAAGTCTCAAGTTATCCAAGAGAAGATAAAGAATTTTTTTGACAAAAAGAGTAAAGAAGATGATTTCTACATTGGTGACAAAGTGCTAAAATGGGATTCAAGGAGAGAAGAAAAAGGTAAACATGGGAAATTGATTTCTTATGGAAAGGGCCTTATATTATTTATGGTTACAGAGGTAACAATGCTTTATTTTTGAAAGAAATGGATGGATCGGATTTTCTAGGTGGTCCTATCAATGTTTTCCTAAAAAATTTGAAGCCCAGAGATAAGGCCCTAAGTTTTGAAAGGTAAAATATCATAAGTATGAATAGTTGCAGAGATCAAAAACATTTACAAGGTCAGTACAGTCAGAATTTAAAAGGATACTAGTCTCAAAGTTCTTGACATTTCACCAGGAAAAGCCATCCCCATGTGGAGCCACTGTTAGGGTCCTATAATAGTAGGGTTCATAATTTTTGAATTGACTATGATTAATCTTGTAAATATGTGCATACCTTGCTTTGTACAAGTTGTTTTCCCATATTTGAAGATAATAAAAAATGAAAAGAGAGTAAAAGTCCTAAAAGAAAGATCAAAGGACTTGAAAAGAAAAGATCAAAAAGAATAAAAAATAGACCCCAAAAGCAAAAAAGAGATAAGAATAAGACATGAAAGTGATGCAAGTCAAAATGCCACTAATTTACTTTTATTGTGAAAATGATGATTATGTGCAGCTTGTTCAAAATGCCATAATCCATGATGAGTTAAATAGTTTAATCTTAAGTTTTTCATGCTTTGAATTTCAGGTTTATAGATAGAGAATAAAGATCTATCAAACAGTTTAAACTTGACAAATCAGTAGATAGTTAGAGAATAAATGAGGAGCTCAACAATTTAATCTGGGCCCTCAGATGAAATAAGGTTAGAATTAGATAGTTTTTTGCTTTAAAAGATAAATGGATTGAGGGTTGCAAGCTTAAATGCACCCATGCAAATCATGAAAAAATGGTAGAATAAATTATGTGTAGGTAGAAAGCACTTGCACAAGGCATGTAATAAACATCATCTGGCCAATTACTAATTTCCCCTCCCTCAAAATATTCCAGTATTAAAAACCTTCAGTTATAAAGGCTCAGAGAATTTATCTGACTTTTGTTGGGACCAGACCCAAGGCTTACTGACTGATTGGTAATAAGTATTGGATTCCCTTCATAAAAACCCATTCCTGAACATTATCACCCTTTTCCTAAGATAAAATCCCTTTGCCTAAGTTAAAACACCTTTTTTCTTAGAGAAAGTAAAAACCCCTCTTAGCGAATCTCATTTCATACAAAAACATTCAAAAAACCCACAAAAATACTTTTTATCCTAAGTATTAAGTGTAAATGTTTAAAATGGGGCCATCATTGCACCCAAATGCTTATTTTACACTTTTACTTAGTACATTTATGTATATTTTCGCTCATCACATTCATTTTCATATTAACATTTAATTTAATATATTAATTCATTATAATATTCCCCCACCCCGGTGATATATTAAATCATTTTATACAAATACCCCAAAACCCACTTTAATAATGTTTAAACTATGGTTTTAAAACCCATGTGACATATTCCGCTTCCCCATAGTTTAAAAAACATATGTTATATATAATTACCCACCCTATGGTCACTTTACACATGCATATCACCTATTTTCTATGTAATTTACCATATCGTGCCTATCATGTTAAAGCATTATAATTTATGTATAAACTATGTTTAAACATATTATAACAACCCCGCCACATATAAATCTCCCGGGCCCCATGCCTCATCTGCCGAGCAACTTCATAGCAAGATCTTGACCGTTCGCATCTCCTCCGTCAGATCCGATGAACCAAAACCAATATCGCATTTTCACAAGCACGATCGCTAATCTATTTTGGATTTTCAAAATTGGTGGTAGCGTCCTCATCTCTCTCCTCCATGCGGCGCAAAACGATTTGATCGCATTTGTTTGTGAAAAAACCATTTACCGCCTTCTCATGTTGCGATAACCACTTCCCGGTATTCGACCCCCCGGCGCCAAACCACCATCCCATTCTGACTTGACTGGCATTGAATGCATATACCGCTTAACCCGAATGTTCTATAAAATAACATATGTATATGTTTTAAACCTTTTTTTGCATTTTTCTGCAAGTTTAACCATCACCGACTGAAAGAAAAGATGCCATTGACCTGTTTACATGCTCAAAGAACCAGAAATCCATAAAAATTGATGTTGTGATAGCATAAATATTCCAGGTTACCTCCAAGGACTTCAAACAGCTTCTGAAAGCTCCCCGACGCCCTAGAAACCCTATGTCAAGTCAAAATACCTGCAAAAAACAAGTATTCTTCAAAGAAAATAACCTTCCCATCATTTGAAAGAGCTATATTCCTAAATTTGAGCCTTGTAAAGCCTGTTTACCCACATAAATACATTTATTTGCCTTCAAAGAATGTATTTGCTGTAAAACCTTGATAAAATCACAGTTTCAAATATTATAACTGGTTTTAAAACAAAATTGAAGATAGTTAAGCATTTTGCAGACTTTAGATAATTTCTGATTGATTCAAAAACCCTATGCAAATACTCAGAACCCTTCTGTACTTGAATTAAATTGTTTTAGTCCTGTTTTATCCAAGAAAAAACAGAGAAACCCTTGTTGAAACCTTTGCCTGAGTCTGTAAAGAATTTGAAGATTAATTTTGGAGCAAAATTGAAAGTTTAAACCAAAAGAAAGCCTAATTTTACCTTTTTTTGTTAAAAAATACCTATGTCATACCAGAAATACCTTCTGTAAACAGTTTAAGCTTACAGAAGTGTACAAAAATCCTAAAAACAAAGTTTTTAACATTCAGAAGGCTAAAATTGTCAAAACTAAACCCAGAAATGGCCTCTAAAAGCACCATTGTTGTCAACCCACTACAACCTCCTGTTGTAGATGTTGAGCATACACCTTTAGCTGATGTTGATTACAAAATAACTGATCCAGTCATTGAATTCAATCTTCTTGATCTCCACTACTAGAGTCTAGAAAAATCTTTGGATCAGGGAGATGAAGTTCAAATTTGGGAGTCCAATTTACCCAAGTATGTAGTTCCACATACCCATCAGTGTCCAGAAGCCATTAGGCTGTGTCAAACCTACTATTCCCTTAACCAAAGAGCTATGGTTGATGCTAACAAAGAATTATTATTCACTATCACTGTAGAATCTATAAACCTAATGCTTCAGTTGAAACCAAATCCTAATGCAGTCCCATTATCCATAGAAGCTCTTACTAAACTTTATATTGAGTTAGACTTTCCTAAGAGATTTTAGATCTTCCAAACATTCATGCCTTCATATGTTGAAATCCCAAAGATAAACCCTCCATATTCATCTTCCAAGTTTCCTGAAGGATCAAGACATGTTCTTTCAATGTTATCCTTTATCCTTGGTTATTTTACTAATGAGCACACTGATGAGTCTATTCTTGGTTTTCTATCTACTTTTGTGCCTGGTCAACCTCCTTCTGTCATTTATAATTATGTTGAGTATATAGCTGATAGTATCCATGATTAGCTTGTGAAACTTCCCACTGAAGGAGTTTTTAGATATACATCCTTCTTCTTTCATATGTTCCTTTACTTCCAAGCAAATAAATTCCCAATTACCCTTCAGAAATTGGATGTAGAAGGTAATCCAATAAGTCTATCAATCTATTAACTAGGTGAATAAATTAATTTAATAATTTAATAATTTAATAATAGAAGGGAACTAGCCGTTATTAATTAAAAACATTATAAAAAAGTCAAACTAGCCGTTTTCCTAAGGACTAGTTTAACCAACTCTACATCTATTTAAGCTTATTGATTTGATCTAGTCTCTCACATAGTCCTGATGATGAACCACAATTGTTGGTTCGAAACGCGTCGACAATGTTAATTTGCATGTGATTATTACCGGAAGAGTTTTTACTAAGGTAATACATTGCCAGTCATTTTCTGGACTTCTCTAATCAGAAAAGAATCAACATAATTCACTTATGTGGATTTCATAGATTTTTTTGTTCATCCATTGATAAACATGCTTACAAACAGTGTATAGCCAAGGATAAGTAATGAGATAAAGAAAGTGTTACAGTTGTCAGAGCAAAGAAGAACTAGAGATTGGTACCTTTACCAAAATCATACAGAGATTAGAGTCTATGGGTCAAACCTCTTGCCCTAAAAATTGCCAAAATACTTGCCAATGAGAGTGTTTGCCTTAGAGTACATAAGACAAATCTTGAACTCGGACTCTATAAACTTCTTGGCTGCCAAAAAGAAGACTCAATTCAAGTTGAAAAACCAGGTAGGACCTTTCATATGCAATCACAGGGAAGCAGGTACAAAGGCAGCAAAACAGTTGCTGGAATATAAATTTGAAGAAAGTTTCTTGTGGAATTATGACCCTTATGGAATACTCAGTAAGATGAGGGTAAAATGAAAATTAACCCCTTATATACATGATAAGAGACCTGAGATTGAAAATTTCGCAAACCAAATTCAATGGTTGGACAACACATTGATAGAAACAGTCAAACAGGGTGATACTAGTCACACTTTGAAGACTGTAAATCAAGAGGACAGAACCACAAAAAGAATCAGAGAAGAAGGCACATATATGGTTGAAACAACAACAGAGACCAGATTCAAGATCATATATAATAAGAAACCTAAGCTCAATCTAGTGGACAAGGAAAGGGAAACAATTGAAGTTCTAGATGAAGAGAACCCAAAGAAGAACACAGATGAGCAGGAAAATGATAATTCAAACACTCAGGTGATTGAGAAACATCAAGACATGGAAGCATCTTCATCACAACAAGCAGAGGATACAAACCTTGATATCAAATAAAAGTACAAATAGATCAAGGCCAAGAATGAAGAGATAAAGAATGAAATTTATTCACAATATTTGAAGCAGACTCCATGAAATCAAAACAGGCTTCTCTCAGCTTTTGACTATACAAATAAGAAATTGATAATGTCAATACTTCAACCTACAGTCAAAACACATAAAACAGTAGCAAATTACAAGAAAGTTGACTTTGAAGTACAAATAGAAAGCATTCATCCTTTAGATCAAATTGAGTTTCACAAGCAAAGCTCAGAAATGCTTTATTCTACTATGACCACAAAGACAATGAGTGCCCAAAAGCTCCAAAACACTATAACAAATTTGAGAGATCAGATTAGGACTTAAAAGGCCTCTTCATATGCTAAAGACACTAGAATCAAGTCTTTAGAAGAACTGGTGATTGAAGTAGGGTATGACCTTGCTAATGTAAAAGTTGTAGAAGAAATGATAAATAAGAAAAATGTTGACATAGCAGCACTTAGAAAGCAACTGAAACTTCCTCCAACAGAACATCCACAGACTAAAGAGATTCTACAAGAGGCAAAATAGAAAGATGAGATGATGAATCTCATACTACAAATGACATCACAGATTAAGGAAATGGAGATAGAAATGGACAAGCTTGTCCAAGAGAAAGAAGCTGCTAAAACTCAAAGTGTCCCTCCTACAGTCATCCCCATGGTAACTACAACAGTGCCTTCAACTTTAGTAGAAGAGTTGACACCAAAAGTCCCATTGGCTACAACTGTGCCAAATACTTCTTCCACTACTTCTGCTACTGAATCATCTACTTCAGCAGTGCAAAAAACAGATGAAGTTAGCAAGCTCATTAAATCCATGGAAGATATGTCAATTCAGAATAATGAGATCAATAGGTTGAAAGAACAAATCAAGAACTTGGAAGATGCCAAGAAATTAGCGCAAATCAATGCTAAAATAGAGGAACGGAAAGCCAAAAGAATAAGTGAACAATTAAAGAAGGCTGAAGCAGAATTAACCTTGACAGAACCAATGGCTTACATCAAAAATCAGATATGGTCTAAGATTATTGAGTCGATCAATGACACTTGGCCATTAATTCAAGTGATTTATGAACATAAAGACTTGGTTAAAGCAGCCAAAGAAGAAATTTTCAAGACAAAGGAAGAACTAGGTGCTAAGCCTGAAGAAGCCCTAGAGATAATCAAATTTCTCAACACCAAAAAAAAACAAGAATTGGATGAGATAGGGATAATTGATAGAACCGAAACAATTCTTGAGGTGAGAGAAGTTTCAAAACATGGACATAGCCATAGCTAGATTCATGGTTAAGTTTAAAACATTGAGGCAAAAAGGCTTACCAAACATTCTTGTTCTACATGATAAACTAATGAGGCAAGAAGAATACAACAAGAAAATAAGAGATTTTGCCAAAGAACAAGTAAACAAGTAGACTGGAAAAGAGTACCTACAAGCAAAGTGTTGCACAAAAGTGTTGAAGATTTGTTTTATTTACAGCATGAGATAAAACATCTCTTTGTGGTCAAGCCAACCTTTGTTAGATATACAGAGGCGGATGAAAATTTCAGAAAGCTTACCAAGATTAAACTGCTTGATGAAGAGTTTTGGAAAAAGTTTATTGATTTATTGTAAAAGATAGTTTTACAGTGAAAGAGGATGAAAAACATAGTTGTTGTTTTTACACAGTAAAAACATATTTTTGCACAGTAAAGCAGTCAAAATAGCAAGGTTAAAGAGTATCAGTTATTAAAGAGTATCAGATAAAAAGATAAAGTTTTAAAACTGAATAAAGATCAAGTGCCAGCATTGAAGACACCTCAAACAACCAATTTCAGCCTAAGTCCAACAAGAAAGATATTTTAATTTGAATAAGTAGGATAGTTTGCAGTTTGTTAAGCAGTTATCACTATGTTTTTGTAATAGATATTTTATTTCCAAAAAACATTCCTAAGAGTATTCTAGGACATTTTGTAATATTTTTTGTATAAATACTTCACTCTTTGAAGTATTATTGTGAAATAAATTGTTGTAGATTTCTATAGTCAATATTTATGTACCTGAAGGGCTTTTGTACCAAGTTTCAAGTCAGCAGGCTGGATCAAATCAATAAAGCATCATATTTCAGGATTCATGTGTTGGGCCACTTAATTGAAGTACTTTCTTGTGTTATTTGTTAAAACTTCTTATGTTTTCCATTCATACATACATGTGTTCCTAATTTTAATGTGAAATCATGAAGTGATATATCAGAATTTGTTAAAAGCACTCTGTTATTTATTGGTTTTCGTTTTGATGTTTTCTGTTGATTTCCAGAGTAGGGAACTCTTAATTGCTCCTCTTTCGAATGACCTCTGTCTTATCATCATTATTCGGATCAAAGAATCCTTGATTGTTCTTTATCCCGATTAAACCACTTCACCAATCAGCCTCAAAGATCTTGAGTGAGTCTGCTATCTTGCCCTGAAAATATTTGACTTTAGACATTGATCCTGACCTATCTGCTTGACACATTGACTCCATTTTCCCAATGGAAAAACGGATCTATCACTATCCATCTCAATAAGTGATTTTTCCCACCAAATATCAAAACCAAATTGTCCTATATAACTAGCCTAAAATCAAACATAAAACAAAGTTAACTCTTATAGAGAGAGCCCTCTATGAGCCTTAGGAAGGCTAGATCCTAAAGCTTTAAAGTAGGTTTGTGGTTACCTCTAAATGTTCTTAAAACTATAAACTAAAAAATCTCACAACTTTAGAAATTATTATAATGATAACACATTATTCTCCACATACACTATTTTGGAAATAAGCTTGAGAATAAATCATCCATCCTCTTTCTTACGTTAGATAACCTATTTGAATAACATTTAAAGGATTTTAACTTCGTCCCTTTTTGCAAAAAAATTGTTTGAATAAATAACTTATTAATTATTTGAATAAAGTAACTTATATTAATAGAAACAAAAGAAAAAGACAAACGTAATTTCTATTTTTTCAATTATCTAATTCATAAATATATAAATTGAACATAAAATATATTAAATACTATCCTATAAAATTTGTTTGAAAACGTACTTATTTCTCCATTTCATTTTTGAACATGAGAATATAATCTCCAAAACATATAGACCATGCTTTGTGTCAAACTTCAGAGGCACGAAAAAAAATGATCAAAGATGAAAAGGGAATGATCAAGCCTCAAGTAAAAAGTTTACATATTATTACATCTAAATAGAGTTACAACTTACCTATATTTTCCAATATGTGTATTTCATTGTTGCTTTTATATGGTGGGAAAACTTATTATAATTTACTTGTCAAACCAGCAGTAAGGACATTCATCTTTGGCTGAGATTCACGATGCAGGCTAACTCCCCACCGTTATTCAAGGAAAACCACGCCACTTGGAAACCCGTTGGTGATCCGTAAGGGGGCAGGCTTCCACTCCTAAGAAGACAAGCTCTTAGCCAAGAAAAATCAGTTTTAAGAAATACTCCTTGCCCAACATTCTGTTGTTGTTATTGGCCCATATATATTTATATTTCATTTAAAATAAAGCAATGCAATCATAATATTTTATATTTCATTTAAAATAAAGCAATGATTACATATTTAGAAATAAGTTGAGAAAACAAAACATATAAATATAAAAGTATATGTAGAGATACATGCAACAGAAAAGTAATTGCTTTAAAAGAAATATTTGTAACTAAAATGCTAGATTTGAGGCAAGGTCATGTCCTCTACTTCCAGTATAAGATTGTGTCCATTATTCAACTCAGGAAGATGTGCCTCTACATCTTCCTAAGCATCATAATAATATATTCAAGTATGTGTCTTCCTTGGCACCATAATAATATATTCAAGTAATTTCTAAAGTACAAAGATATATGCAGATTCAACTTCTATGATACATTGTGAAAAAACGAAAGTGTAGAAACCTGAGTTTATTTCGATTGAAAATTTCACAATATTTTGGATATCTGTGAAAAATTTGAATTAATAATATTCATTTTAGTTGAATATAGACAATGTTCTAAAATATAAAATGTAAAGATAGTTAAAGTACTTCAAAATCTACCGTTAAATTGACGATCTTATAGTAATAAGCAATTTTTGAAATGATTTTAGATATTAAAATGATTTCCAAAATTTACAATTAATATAATATAATCAAATTACTAATAATGAGAATATTCCAAAATCAATATATAATTCAATATTTTGAAGTTAATAATTATGAACTTGGAAATAGTCACATTCTAGGGATAGTCCAATACTACAAAATCTACCATTTACATAAAAATGAAGTGTAGTATAAAGAGGTATTATGTCATACAGTGTTACAGAAGCAGTATTATGTCATACATCACATAACTACATTGAAGTTGCTTCTGTAACACTGAGTGATAGATCTTGCCCATCAAAATATCTCTGCACTGTCATCAAAATTTCAACAGTTTGCGTAAATAACCGCCTATTGACTTATGTTGTAAAAGAATACAGAATATGAAAACGTTACTAAAACTGAAATCAATGGGATAGTTGAAGAATTAATACACCTTGTCTCAATTGTGGAATGTGAAACTTTCTCACAGTTTCGAATTCGATTGGGAGATTTGTTTGGACAAAGAGGTTTTGGAGGAAAGCATTTCGACCACTTATGTTTCACCATATTCAACCTTCTACTGTGCGCTTTATTGGGAGTCGACGAGGGAAATTTGATTGGTTGGCCTGAAGCTATAGTTCTGGTTGATTCTGGCCCAGACATAGTATATTTATTACAAATTCCTTGTGACAAATTCATATTTTTGTTTGGAACAATACATGGACGTTGTGGAAATTAGATGTGATTGGTAAAGATGTACTTATGAAGTAGTGCATTGAAGGATGTATTGGATACAACTGAGTTACGTAATATGTTCATTACCTGGAAAAAGAAAAGAAAAGCAATCCACCTGCGTTTGAATTCTATTTCCATCTCTTGAGATAATAGGATGTATTACATCTCCATTCTTTGGCATAGTAGAAGAAGAATGACCTACCTACATTTGGGATTGATGAACATGAATTGCAATACCTACATTAACAACTAAAAAAGTTACATTAACGAAATTCTCATACCTTGGGAAAATGCAGTTGCACAAATCTTAGTGGGGCATAGAATCTGACTAAAATAGTAATTCTTTCATTATGCTCTATTGCACGTGCTATGAAGGTGGAAATAAGACCGTCAAAATATGAACCAAAGGGACGACTGTAAATTGGTTATATATATATATATATATATATATATATATATATATATATATTCATTCATTCATTGTTAAACATTAAAGAATATATTACTCAAAGCTCAACTAATGGGTAGTCAAAAGTAAATCAATTGCTAGAGTGGTGCCTTGGGCTAGAACTAATAATAACTTTATATATATATATATATATAAACATACTTTAATATAATTTTAAACTAATATAATATTAAAAATTAGTATAAAATTTTAATATAATAAGAGCTTAATAAATTTCATATTGCACTTATTTACATCATGTTCCTATTTATTTCTTATGCAACTTCATGCTTAAGCATTATCCACATAGCCCAATTACTTGTTTAAATTATGGTGGAAAGCTATCTACATGGCATTTTTTGTGCAAAGACTGCAATAACAATCATTATTATGACTTTTTTTTAGTTTCCGACGGATTTTTGCTTAAAATCTGGCAAAAAAAAAAAAAAATTGTGGTTAAATTTTGATTTGTGTTGTTTAAATTGGTATTTTTACTACATATATGGATTCAACACCATCAAAAATCCCTCGAGTGTTTTGATTGTGAAGAATTCACTTGCCAAACTTGTGATTTATGAATCCCTACTAGATTCTAAACAAATTAGATAAAAAAAAAAATCGAAAAACATTCCAAACAATCACACTTAAAACTACTCAATTTTTTATCTCACAATTCAATTTAAAAACACATAAAATTACTCATCAATCAAATAATAAAAAAATACAATTTACATTTTTTTTTCTTTTCTCATATTTTTTAGTTTTCAAAATATTCAGTTTAATATTTTCTTTTCAAAACTTTTAAAAACATTAAAATTTTCAAAACTAATTAAAAATTACTATAATAAAAAATGATATAAATTTCATTATAACTTACTAAAAAATCAATTTTTTTTTAAACAATGATTTTCATTTTTCATGGAAAGTAAACTTTTAAGTATTAAAATAATATTAGAATTACATTAAGTTGTAATTTTATATTTATAATTTATTTTAAAAATTACATAAATATAATAATAAATTTTATTGAGCTATATATTTTAATTATTAAATGATATGTAAATGGATAAAATATTATATTTAATATTTAATTAATAATAATAATAATTAATTTTTAAAAATTAATATAATATAAATATATATATATTAAAATTATTTGTATTTTTTATATAGATAATTTAAATTTGCATTTGGTTTGTTATATATTATTTTTACTTTTCATTATTATTATGAATTGCTAATTAATTTTTCATTAATAAAATCAAAATGTTTACTTTAAGAGTATGATTGGTGCGCTGAGAAATGCTCTCTTAGTATGGAAGAGATGTTGTAATGTGTTGTCATGTAAACATTTTGACTTGGTCAAATTATTAAACAAAAAAAAAGGTTACAGTAAGGTAATGTAAATGTTTTAGCTCTGTCAAAATAAAAAACAAAAATAAAAATAACCCTATAAAAATAAAATGACCCATGGTATTCATGTGGAATATGACTTATTTAAAGGGGAGAATTAAGCCAACTTAGATCCATCTTAACTCTTGATCTACCAAGCCTCGAAAGGGATCAAAATTTTACTTTAAGGGTATAATTGCTATAATAGAGTAAATGCTGAAGTTATATAATGTATTATTAATTTGTCTCTTTGTTTAGGATCATAGCCTTTTGTGTTAATAAAATTATATTTTTTAATTTAATTAGAACTCACAATTATATTAAAATCTTTTTGAAATTTCATAATAACTTTGTTTAATTTTTGAACAACATATTAGTTCATGGGTCTTAAAAAACCCTAGTGATGGCGACAAGCTATGATCACAGGTCAATGAAGGTTCATCAATGGTGAACCAGGGCAAGTGGGGGACAATGTCGCCTGGAATAGGTGTCAGAGTACGGAGGACACATGGGAGCATATCTGTCACATGGACGGCCTGCATCAGGAGAGGGGACAAAGGCAACGAGGATTTAGCCCTTCAGGATAATGGGGTTTTGGCATTCTCTTACCTTTAATCTCACTGCCTTCTGGAGAAGCCAACACGCGCCTGCAGGAGGTTGTTATTGTTACTATTTTCTGAGGAGGTTTTTATCTACAAGCATTAGGAGTAACCGTGGTTAATGAACGTGAATCCGTTGATCTAGAACCCGAGCCAAGAGAAATTCTATCTGTTTGGGTGTTGGAAGTCTCGGAGTGGAATATAGAAAAATATATCCATCCAGGTGGGAATGCAGGCGGGAATTTTTGAGGCTCGAGGGAGGCATGGAGAAAGGGAAAATATCTAGGTTTGTTGGAGGAAAGTCTGCTCAGAACGAGCCATTGTCTATGGCCTGTGGACAGAAACCCATAAGAGCAGCAAGTCCTATTCACATCCATGACGGAGAGCCTTGTGGAGGAAGCAAGAGGATTCCATGTAAGTAGCCTTTCGAACTGTTTGAATTAAAGTCTAGTGTTTTTCGGGAGGGCTTCAATATTTTGTTACAAGCTGTGGGATCAAGGGTTATGAGTGGTTGAAGTCCTTTTTGGTTGAGGAATTAGGGCAGTCAGAAACAGTTAGGGCGATCTACCTGGACTTCTCTATAGCGTTCAAGAGCCCTTTACAGTCAAGGAGAACGGAAGATTCTCATGAAGAAGGGAATCTTAGACAGGGCAGTGTGGCGGTAGCTGAATGGACTGAGGCTTATAGGAGGTTTCAGTTATTCTCGGGGACCGGAGAGGGGAATAGTTGTGAGCAAGCTGGAGGGGATATTTTTTCGCTACTTCCAGAGGAACAGAAGGGTGGGATTAATTCAAATCTGCGTCCGGAAGAGGTGGTGGTATCTTGTGCTGGGGGAGAAAAGGACCAGGTGGGAGAGGGTTTCTTCCCCACTTGTAGATCAAGCTTGGCAGAAGGGCGGTCAGGGTTGCTCTTCACAGGAGGCTCCAATGCAAAAGAAGAAATACTTGGGCTCGGGGAAGGAGGAGGGAACGGGAATACAGGGGGCAAGAGAAAGAAAAGTAGCTTGATTTAGAGAAAGAGGATTAACCCGACCCTGGTGTTAGGTGTAGATATCCAAATCGACAAGGTGATGGAGGCAGCAGAAACCACGCTAGTCGGAAGGGAAAAGGGGGGAGTTTTTTCAACCAAATATATTAAGGAATGGACATCATCAGCCTGGAAAGAGGCTCCAGAGCAGCAGTTTGAGATTTCAATCCTAGCTCGAGGTTGGTTTATGATAAAATTTAAAAAGAGTGAAACCCTTGAATGGGTGTTGAAGCATAATTGGTGCTTTGGAAAAATCCCAATTCTACTCAAAAAATGGAACCCCTTATTCGATTTCCAAAGAGAAAAGGTGGAGGAGACACTAGTATGGGTGAAACTCCCAGGTTTTCCCGTTCCTTTCTGGACAGAATCAGTATTCAAAGCAATTGGGAATATGGGTCAGTTTCTGGAAGCAGCCATGTCATTCCAGCAAATGATGGATAAAAGTTAAGTTAGAATCCTGGTATGTTTGAACCCAAAGGAAAGATTGACAGAGGAAATCCACCTGAAATACAAGGAGTTATCATTCACTCAGGTGATTTATTATGAGAAGATGTCATTCCGATGCCATTGTTGTCAAAATTATGGGCACCTAGGCAGAGATTTCCCACTGGGGTACAAAATAAGAAGAAGGCAAAAAGGGGAATTAGGGGTGGTAGGAACGAACAATGAGGAGGAGAAAAGTAAAGATGACATAGTGGAGATAATGGAAGGGGAAAAGATTCAGAAGGAAGTAGAGGAACACTAGGACATGTAGATTGAGGACAGTAATTCACAAGAGAAATCTCAGATGGGGGAATCAGATCGGACAAGCTCAGGGGAAGGTGTGGAAGCGGACACGGCACCTCAGCTAGAGGGTACGGTCCCAGAACCTATCCCCTCTCTTAATTCACTGTTGATGTCATCGTTTAATTCTTTTTCAAGGCCTGGTCCCTCTAGGCCTTTAATCATGGAGCTAATTCATGTTGGATCCATAAACGAGGCTCTGGATAGTATCATTATTGATATTCCAGAGATTAAATTGACCCAATCTATAGCCTCAAGCATTTAGGGTTCTTGTTGAATAATCGCTCCCTCTAAAAAGCCTCACTACAACCTTAGGCCCAGAGAAAAGAAAAAATTTCCTTGGGATGCAGTGGGGGGTTTAGGTTCACATCCCACTTCGATAGGGCCCTCCAAAACCAATGGAAGGAAGTCAAACATATCAAAATCTCAATTAAGAGAAAAAATCTACATAGTAGATGGGAAACAGTTATCTCTATTAGGGGAGCTTAGAGCGACGCAGGCCCCCTCCCATGGTTTTAAATGATAATTTTGTCTTTAAACTACAAAGGGTTTGCTAGTGGTTCCAAAAAACTACCTTTAAGGGCCCTAGTCAAGTCATATGAACCTGATGTGTTAATGTTGCAAGAAACCCTAGGTGTCGGAGAGGAGATAAAGGGGGCCTTGATAAAAATGTTTCCTAGTTGGTCCTTCCAAACATTGGATGCAAAAGGAAGGTATGGGGCTTTGGCAATGGGAATCAAAGAGGGAAGAGTGAAGGAGCTAAACACATGGGGTCTCGAACAGGCTTTGTGTATGGAGGTTTATTCATTGGAGCCTTGTTTGTCATTATTATTTTTGAATGTTTATGGGCCTTGTTTGGACAGGGCTCCCTTTTTTAATAATATTTTTTCTAAATCCTTTATGGGAAATCCGAATTTGGTGATAGGTTGAGATCTGAACTTTTCATTGGGTTTATCATAAGCCTGGGGTCCCTCAGCACATGCAGATCCTCTAGCGGATTTCTTCCTAAATAAGATCTCCTCGAAGAGTTTAATAAACATAAATTTGATCAAGCCTCGACCTACCTAGAGGAATAGAAGAATAGGGTTTGAAAGAGTGGCCAAGGGACTGGATCATTTTCTTCTAAAAGAAGACTTGGTGAATAGAATCTCGATATTCCAGCAGTGGGTGGGGGAAGGTGGAGATTCAAATAATCTCCCTATCCTTCTTGAATTAAAATTCCCTAACAAGAAACGAGGCTCCCCTTCAAGTTTAATCCTTCATGGCTCAAGGATGAATCTTATAATAAACTATTTCAAACAACTTGGAGGAAGGGGGGTGACGAATTGGGTAGGGATAAAGCCCAGATTTTCATGGAAAAAATAAGCTTATGAAAAAGGAAACCTTGGCTTGGGAAAAACACAAAAAATATGTTGATCTTAGGCAGATAGGAGAGGAGCTAGAACTGCTTGAAAATCTAGAGGAAGATGGATATGAAACAAGTGAGAAGAGGGATAGAATTAAGTTGTTGCAATCAAATCGAAGGAAAGTCCTTGTGGAAAGGGAAGAGTAGTGGAGACTTGAGAGCTGAGCCATTTGACTGACGGCAGGGGATGAAAACTCCAAATTCTTCTAGAACTATACAAAAGGCGGGAAAAATATAAATACCATGTGGAGCTTGAAAAAGGAGGAAGGTAGGACAACAAAATCATTTGAATGCCTTTCTCTCATGGGAAGAAACCATTTTAAAAATCTTTTCAAAGCCCCGACTGAGGCTTCGATTGCTGAAGTGATGCAGGTGGCACAGTTCTTTCCAAGATATGCGGAGGAGGAGGAGAATGACAATATTATGGGATTGGTGTCCAAATATGAGGTTGAAGGATTCATCAATTCAATGTAGAAGGAAAAGATTCCAAGCCCAAGTGGGTGGATTATAGAGTTTTTTCAACATTTTTTTGAGACTATCGGGGAGGAGCTTACAAGGGTGGTCTAAGAATCAAGGGTTAAAGGATCAAGTTATCATCCCTTCAATACTCTTTCTTAGCCCTAATCCCTAATAAGGAGGATGTCCAATCCTTTGATTACTTTAGACCTATATCCCTATGCAATTGCATTTATAAAATCATAGCGAAAGTAATTGTTGCCCGACTGAAACCTATTCTTTCAAGAAATATATCCAAAGAGAAATTTGGTTTTCTGGATGGTAGACAGTTTCAATAAGCCGTTGGAGTGGCTCAGGAAACTCTCCATAGCCTCAAAAGGAGTGCAAAAAAAGGAGCCATTGTAGAAATCAATCTCTCAAAAGCATTCGACCGCATTATTTGGCTTTATCTTAGATTGCTCTTGACTCACCGGGGGTTTAAGATCAATTTCATAAACTGGGTGATGGGGTGTATCACAAACATAAGTTTTTTAGTCTTGATCAATGGGGTAGCCACCTCCTTTTTTCAAAGCCAGAGGGGCATTCTTCAGGGGTGCCCGCTCTCCCCTCTACTCTTCCTCCTAACAGGTGAAGGACTTAGCCAATTTCTCTTAGACACAATAAGGAGAGGGGACATCAAAGGGATTGAAGTGGCAGTCAACCTTAATATTACTCACATTTTGTTCATAGACGACATCTTTTTGTTCAGTAATGGAAGCAAAGTTGACATTAGACTAATCAAACACATCCTGGATCTGTTCGTTAAAGCTACTATAATATGTATAAATGGACAAAAACCATCTTTAACACTCAAAGGTTTCTCAAGGGCGGAGGCCAGAAGAATATCAAAATATCTCCCCTTGAAAATAAAGAGGTTGTCTGATAGTTTTAAATATTTTGGTTTCCACTTAAAACCCGACTCATACAGGATTCAGGATTGGCACTGACTAGTGGAAAAGATAGAAAATAAGATAAAACATTGGAGCAATAAATGGTTGTCGAGGGCAGGAAGGTTGGTTTTGATCAAGTCAATAATAACGGAAATTTTTGTTTACTAGACATGGGTACCTAAAGGAATCCCTTCAAAAAAAAGGAGGATATGTAGCAGATTCATGTCAGCAGGATCTAAGGAGGACTCGGTTCTCCCATGGGTGGCTTGGGAGAAAGTGGTGCACCCTAAGGAGTGGGGAGGATGGGGTATCAAAGACATTTTAGCATTCTCTTCCTCTCTTGCAGCAAAATTGGGATGGAGGCTAATTTCCATGGAAAATTTGTGGACAATGGCGGTGAAAATAAAATATATAGACCCGGCCGCTTTAGACGAGTGGCTCAAGAACCTGGATAAAAGACACCCACAGGCCTCGGTCGTGTGGAAAGCCATGTTGGATTCGATCAAAATATTCGAACAAGGTTTAGCATGGCATGTAGGGAATGGAGTACATATCATAATAGGCCAAGATCCATGGGTTGGTTTTAACGGTGCCTATGCACTTTCTAGGGAGCTCATTGACCACCTCTCAACTAAAGGTGTCCAGAGGCTCTATCAGGTTGAAAATATAGGCCAGTCTACTATATGGTATCAAGCTTGGAAATAAGGGGAGGAATTACAAATATAAGATCAATGGCTTGAGGAATGGCAGGGTTTTATCAAAGAATTACAGTGCTCCAATGTGCGACTCCATGAATGCCCAGACTCTCTGAGATGGGTACACGCGCCCTCGGGAACTTATGCCCCAAAGCATGGATACAACTGGATAATGGCACAGAAGGGATGTGCAGACCCTTAGTGGTGGTATAAATCGATCTGGAAATTACAAAGTCCAGCAAAATCTAGACTTTTTTCTG
This sequence comes from Pinus albicaulis, assembly GCA_034641835.2. Lineage (NCBI taxonomy): Eukaryota > Viridiplantae > Streptophyta > Pinopsida > Pinales > Pinaceae > Pinus > Pinus albicaulis. The sequence goes on along the minus strand of CM076579.1, from coordinate 1,543,335,103 downwards.
GTGCATTCTCACGAAAACAACACCCATTCCATTTCCTGAGGCATCACATTCCACAATAATTTTTTTGTGAAGTTTTGCGTAGCTAAGGCCGATTCTTGGCACATTGCCTCTTCAAGATGTTCAAAGGCCTCAATTTCTTTTGTAGTCCAAGAAAATGCATCTTTCTTCAGTAATGTTGTCAGAGGTGTTTTTATTCTCCCACAATTCTTAAAAAACTTGCAATAATATCCTGTCAACCTGAGAAATCCTCGAAGATGCTTTATGGTTGTGGGGATTTTCGATTCCTTAATGGCTTTAATTTTGTTAGGGTCTACCTTACACCCTCATGAGATACAATGTGACCCAAATATTCCACCACCTGTAATCTAAAGAAACATTTATAGGTTTTTGCATATAATTGTTTCTCCTCCAATAGTTTGAGCACCCTGTCAACATGTTGAACATGATCCTTCCAAGACTTGTTGTAGATTAGTATATCATCAAAAAATACTAACCCAATTTTTCTAAGGAAGGGTTTGAAAATGGAGTTCATCAAACCTTGAAATGTGTAAGGTGCATTAGTAAGGCCAAAAGGCATGAACAAAAATTCATAATGACCCTCATGAGTTATGAATGTTGTTTTTGGAATGTATTCAATCTTCATTATAATTTGATGATATCTTGAACGAAGATCCAGCTTGGTGAAGTAAATTTCTCCATGTAATTCATCCAAAAATTCATCAATGACAGGAATGGGAAATTTATCTTTAATAGTGATCTTGTTGAGCTCAATATAATCCAGACATGTATGCCATGATCCATCCTTCTTATGCACCAAGACTACTGGAGTAGAGAAATAACTTTGACTAGGTTGAATTATATTGGTCTCTAGCATTTATGCAACCATATGTTCTATTTCACACTTTTAGGCATAGGGTATCTGTAAGGTATGATGTTTGGAGGAACACTTCCTCGAATCAAATGAATAGCATGATCATGATCATGAATAGGTGGGAGGCCTTTGGGAGTCTCAAATACCTAGGAATGATTGTCCAAGAATTTTTGGAGATTTGGAGAAATAGATGATTTCAATGTTTTAACCTCCAGTGAACATAATTATGCAATTACACCCCATTTTTATTTCTTCAAAATCTTTGTCATGTCATTAGAGTTGATTATCATTCTTAGTTTCCCTCTGATGCCCCTTAATTCAACTTCCTTTCCTTCCCAAAAAAAATTAAGAAAAATCCTTGAAAATTAAAAGTTATCGTCCCCAAAGATTGTAACCATTGGACTCCTAGTACAACATTAACACCACCCATTAGAATGTAAAGCATTGGACTATTAAATACATATTCCCCCATGGTTAGCTTGATATTATGGCACTTTCCACAACATTTTATAGTTCCTCCATTTGCAACCATCATTTGACACTCTGGTGTTGGATATATGAAGCAATTCAATTCCTTGGCTATCTTACAATGAATAAAATTATGGGTACTACCTAAATCAATCAACACTATTACTTTTTTCTTATTGATATATCCTTCTATCTTGAGAGTTTGTGGAGTAGAAATTCCTGCCAATGCATTACAAGATATGGTCAGATTCATTTCTTCTTTCTGTAGGGTTGGTTCCTAGTATATATCCACCTCTTTTGATGTCTCGTGTTCCTTTTCTTCCTCCTCTTCATAATCTATGTAGAATAATTTCATCTCAGCACACATATGACCTTTACTGTATTTTATATTACAACTATAGCAAAGTGATCAGAGGCTCAATATTTTAGCTCAAAAATGAAATCTCTTAGAATTGAATGAAACTAGAATGACCATGACCGGCCCGTCTCCAGGAATCCAATGCAATTTGTTTCGTTGAAAACCCAGTTCAAATGAGGAAGTTATGGTCTGTTGTTTGTCGTTCAGAACAAGAAATTTTTTTATAAAAAAAATTGCAGAACAGATACAAGCTGATGACATGGCAGCCCAGTCAGCATTCAGGGAATCTTCTTCAATTTTTGTCCAATGGGACTGTGACAAGTGTTACTGTGGGATTTACCATTTTGGTTTGTGAAAGTGAAATTTGTCCAATGACCTTCTAAGGTTGAATCTAGGTTCATGATATTATGCGCTTGAAATTATTATTTTTAATTTTAAGAATTGGATTAATATTTATATTATATATAATATAATATATGGTTTTATGATCCTATGTTATATTATATTATTATATATATTAATATATAATATTAATTAATATTTCAAATTCTGAATATATATATATATATATATATATATATATATATATATATTACTAAATCCAAATCAACGTTAATACAATGGCACATTACAAACCATAAGTTATGTTGGCATATTATTAATGGTGGAGCATTGTATTAAATTTCGGAGGCTTATATAAATCCAATGGTATATAAAATGTGGTGGCGTATTAATTTTTGGGCACGCATTGCAAATGTGTTTCAAAGTTTTTTTTAATTCATTCCGACACCTTCAGCAATGTACCAAGCGAGTAGAACTTGGAATGCATTGCGCCCAACATCTATTTGATGTGTACACAGGCTCTAGCGGCGTGAATGGAGGGGGGCAGACCCCTCCCATATGACCTGTCCACCAAACCATGGGCGCGGAGCTGATATGCAAAATGGGCGAAGTTAATTAATCTGCAATTAATCCACTAAACCGCAATTAGTTTTTAATTAAACAGGTTTATGCTAAATGGATAAGTCAAAAGTTAAGCCCTGCTTATCTGCAGATAAGCGCGCTTAACACTAATTAATCTCCTACTATTTAGCGGCGCAGTTATCGGATTTAATATTTTTGGCATATCACTCCAAATTTGTTGGAGTTGTCTCGAGTCCTTCCAGATTTGGAGGAGAAATTGAGGGAAATTTTGTTTTTGCCATAACTAAGTCAATTTTCAACCAAATTGAGCTCTGAAAGAGTCATTCTTGGCTAATTGGCATGCTATGAAGACATTGGAATAGGTTGTAGAGGTAGAGGAGAAATTTTACAGAGGTTCTTGTTGCCTTGAATAATTTTGAAGCTCAGGGCCACCAGGAGGGAAGGCCATGCCTATAGCATATGAAGGCCAAATTGAGTAAATAAATAGTCATTTCTGATATATTTGGGCATTTTGAACTCATTGGAGCATGTTCCAAGATATTTTAATGCATGTAAACAGAAATTTTAGCACATGTAGAAAATTGAATAACTTATATGTTATCCACCAAGATTCTCCTGATCACACACTATTTTATCTTCATGCACAATACAGAATCTCTTCTACCATTGATCATCACATGCGGAAATAAAATCAATTGCATGCACACATTAAAACCATAAAAATTCACACATATGAACACAGTATGTAATGGGAAAGCTTAAAGCTGAAAACCCCCAACTATCCGTATATTATATATGTCATAGAGATCATGTAACAATAATCATACAAAGCTCCTCACAAGCTCTCAGTATAATCTCCACTTTCTACACACTAATCAGGCTCGATCTTGCAAATCCCATGCAATGATCTTTGCCAGCCTTTAGCCTGCCTCTACTGTGCAATCCCTGCTGAAGAATGCCTCTTGATGATAATTAATTACCCCAACCTTTCTCACACAGTCTTTATAGGCATCTCTACTAAGTGTTGGATGCAAACCATGCATCACTTATAGTCACAACTGATAGTCACACTGCTCTTTCACCTATCTTTGCACTGGTCTCCACTGAAATTGTCCATGCACTGAAGTTAACTGATGTATTCTTTAGTTGATTAATGAGTTTATAATTAGTGAATTAATTAACAATTAATTCACACCACTCTCACTAATTGTATCAATCAGTTAAACTAGATACAAATAGCTCAACTATGTTTAGATTAGTTAAATCAATACAACTCCACTCAACTTCCTCAATCAACTCCACAAACTCTCACATGAGTTCTAACCGAAGTATCCATGCAATAGCTCCACATAACCCTTAGGAATAGCATAATTCTCTCGTTAGCTCCTGCGGCTACATCTGTACACTTAACTCAAGTGCTCCAAGAGAATAAGATAATGTTTAGAGTCCAAATATTATTAAGAGATAATAATATTCGACATATCTATTTTTAGACTCGAAATCTAAAAATAGATTCTGCCCAATATGTCTAAAAATAGAAATCCATCTATTTTTCCAACTTGACCAACCATCCACAAATAACATCTTGCAACTCATAGAATATGATCGACATGTCTAAAAATAGACTTTGCATAAAATCAATTGTGGGCCCCACCTAGTTTAGGTGATCACTTTCCAACTAAGATCAGGAATGTTGTTTCAGGATGCCTCCTTCACTATTTCTTGTTGCAATCTTCAACAGCACAATTGAGCTAATACAGAGGCCCAAGCCATAGAAGCTGGACCAAGGAGATGTAGCCCAGGAGGGGTGAACTCCTTCATCAAAAATATGTTTTAATGGATCAGTTGTGATGGTTTTTTGTTCTTTATGTTGCTGATGTTCAGCCTTTTAAATTCATGCTTTATGATTTCAAATTCACTCATAAAATTCAGTTTTAATTACCTCTTTGACACACATAAGCAACAAGGGAACCTGTACATCAAGCATAAGATCAGTAAATAAGTTCTACATCTGAAAATGAAATTAGCACAGCAACACTGAAATTCATAATTTATATCACAAATCCCTTTTGTTCTTTTTGCCTCCAATTATTGTGGTGTCAACCTTATAGGTTATCGAAGGCTAGGAGCAACAACACTTCCATCTCTATAGTTGTGAGTGGTAGACTTCTTTGCTGCCATAATTTGGGTTTCAACTTTTCTTGCCACCCTAAATGCATTCTTCAGTGAATTAGGTTCCCAAAGACGAACCTCGTGTTGGATGTTATCCTTTAAATTCCCTATAAAGACATCAATCCTACTCTCCTCTAGAATATCAGTTATCCTGATATATTAAATTATTGGAAGTCCTTAATGTGCTCCACAATTTAACACTTTTGTTTTAAATTTATCAATTGGATAAAGAAGGTGTTGCTCTTTGTATCCTCATATTGTGTTATCATTTCCTCCATAAAAATTAACCAAGTGATAAGTGGTTTACAAGAACAAAGCCATCCATACCATACAAATTTATTGGGTTCTAAATAAAAATACTCAATGCGTACCTTTTGTGTGTGTTTCACATCTTGGAGATAAAAATATTGCTCCATATGTAGTATCCATGTTACTCGATCCTTGTCATCAAACTTCCTCATATCAATATTTGGAATGTGGTGGTTCTTAAACCCAACAGTGGAGTCTTTAAAATCATAATTCATTTTCCTTTTGTCCTTATCGTGATTTTCATGGACTACCTTGTCACCACTGGGAAGCATTTCTTCTAGCAACTTTGTCAAACCTTCCTTCAATCTTTCTATCTTGACATTCACTCCCATGTCTGTTTTTATACCATATATCTTAACATTCATCATGGCTTCCAATTCATCTTTTGTTAATTTTTGCAAGAGCGAATTTTTTTACCCTCGGTCTCGTAATTTTAATATATTTGTTTCATTTCTTCCTCCTCATCATGTGTCATAGAAGAGATTTTTGGTTGCTTACTAGGTGCATTCTTTTTTTTTGTTTCGAGGAATCTTGGAATTAGGAAATGACATCTATGCTTCACTATACCCTTTGAATCACTTCAAACTGATTTTTCAAACAACACTTATGCAAAAAATAATAATAATAATAAATTAAATTAAATAAATAAATAAATAATTTTAAAAAAAAAATACACACTTTTTTCTTGATTTTTAGGAGCTCGATATTGAAATTGTTTTATCTTTGTAATTTTGGATCTCCAAGGTCTGAAATTTTGTACTTTGGTATCCCTATGAGCCTTCTTTCCAACCCCACAATTAAGACTAAGATTGGATTCTTTAAGAAGGATTTATGCCCAATCTCCCATGATGACCTGATTATAGGCTAGTTCATTAAAGCGAACTTGTATGGAGTGTCACGTGCCCTTGTTTTGACCTTCAGCCTTGAAAATGACACAACAAACACTACAGTTTGTGTAATTTCAAACACTATTTACAAAATTCAAATCCAATGCTTGGAGAGAAAGTTATGATGATTTTCCCTAGGTCACAAAAATAACAATAGGGGGCTACATTATAAATAACAATAAGGGGGGTACACAAGTATCTAACATTCCCATGTTCCATTCTTTTCAATTTATTTCATCTTCTCTTCCATTGCTTTTATCCAATGTGGATCCTTACTTTCTTAAGTGAAATCCTTTGGCTCTATTTGGGAAAACAATGTGATATCACTCATTTTTGGTGTGTTTGTCATCCTTCTTCTTGTGTGTATTAATGTGTCCATTTATCCTATAATTTGGTCTTATGGATGATGCTTCTGTAAAAACTTGATGGTTGTCTTTGACGGTGTTTGAGTGTGTTCCTCCTTTTTATCTTCTAGCTAAAACTCTTCTTTTGCCACGCCTTCTTCACGATATGTAAGCAGGTGGTCTTCTTCATTTGTTAGATCTATTTCTTTTTTCGAGAAGAGTCTCATCTATCTTTACATCAATGCTTTCTACTACCTTCTAAAGACGGTTGTTGTTGCATTTGTAAGCCTTGCTTCTTAATGAATATCCAAGAAAAATTTCTTTATTAACATGAGAATCAAATTTTCTAAGTGAATTGTATTTTATCTTCATAGAGCATTTGCTTCCAAATATAATGAAATGTTTTTCAAAATAAAGTCTTCATTTTCATAGCTCGTATGAAGTTTTATCACTATTTACCTAGAGTTGTGCCCTATTTAGGATGTATACTACTTCCCCAACTGCCTCCTTCCAGAATTTAACAGGTAAGTTAGCCTCCAATAACATTGTTCTCACACTCTCCTGTACATATATGTTCTTTCTTTCTACCACTCCATTTTTTGTGTGGAGTCCTACCAATATAAATTTGCCTCTTGATTTCATGTTTTTCACAGAGTCATTGAATTATCTTGAGTTAAATTCTCCACCTTTATTTGATCTTAAGAATTTGATCTTCAACTCACTTTCATTTTCAACTATTTTAAAAAATTTAAAACAATCTAGTGCTTCTGACTTATATTTAAGGAAATATACCCAAATCATTATAGCATAATAAACTATGAATAACATAAAGTACCTTTCCCCTTGTAATGTTGGAGTTCTGGTTGGACCGCACATATTTGGATGTAAACTTTTCAGAGGCATTAATGTTGAATATTCCTTTCACTTGAAATTGGTCCTAGTTTGTTTTCCATGTTGACATGGTACACAAATAACATTTGTTGGTTTTGAGATTATGGGGATATCTCATCATACTTCAGTTTTGTTTATCTTCACAAATTTATCAAAGCTTAGATGTCTCAAACGTCTTTGCCAGAGCCAACTTTCATTTGATTAACTCATGTAACATATTTCACAGTCTTTGGCATGAAAAATGACATCATGTCATTAATTACACATTTGGATGACACTCAAAAGATTATTCTTGATGCCTTCAACATATAGAACATGTTGTGCTTTGGCCTTGCCATTGTTGAGACTTATTGTTCATGTTCTAGCAATTTTATCATATATGTTGTCTCCAAAGGTCACATTTCCATCCCTTTCTTTTCTTAATGAAATGATACTTTTCTAGTCACCTATCATGTGCTTAGAACATCCACTATCTACAAACCACTGAATTTCCTTGTTTTGAGAATACATAACCAGGCCACATTTCTTAGGGGTAGATTCTTCAGTCATCTTTCTCCAAACTCTCTCTCTCTTGGCTTCAGTGGACAATTTTGTGCTTCATGGCCTATATTGTTGCATTTGTAACATTTTATATTATACTTTGGAAGAGGATCAAAGGAATTATAATTTATGATTTGGTCTTGTCTCTTAATGTCAACAGACTTACTTTGGTGATTAACCCTTAATACCTTACAATATTTTACTTAATGACCAAAAATTTTGCAATAGAAACAATGACCAAGAAAAATAGTTTGATACTTGTTAGAATAGGCTTGTCTTTATGAGACATCCCTTTCGGGGAGGGACCTCTTCTCATTCCTTGGATGAAATTTATTTCCTATAGGATTATTGTGATGATTTCCTTTAAGGACATCAACAAAACTTCTAGGATTTTATTCATGATGAACATTGATCCTTCCTTTGAATTTGAAGATTCACCGATATAGCCAAGTCCATATTTTTCATGTGGTGGTCTTTGGGAGCCGGGAATAATATCCAAGGTTTGAGAAATCCTCAAATTCTTGTTGGATTTTCCCAACTCCCTTTTTTAAAGATACTACTTCAACTTCCATTTTTTCACAAAATTCTTCCTTTTCCCTTAGTTTATTGTACAAGGCATATTCTATTCTTTTAACTTCTTTCTCGATTTCGAGAGAAATTATTTCCTAAGATAATTTTCCATTATTTTTCCCAAGTCTCTCATTTTTCTCTAAGGCACTGATCAAGAGTTCATCCATACTTCCTTCTTCTTCTTAGAGACTATTTGTTTCATTTTTGAATGACATGGACAATATTTCTATGCTTCCATCCTATTCTTCTTCATTAGAGTCATCATTGTCTTGCTTGGAGAATAAATTATTTTTTCTTGAGCTTATTTTCTTGAATTTTATTTCTTGGGTTCGTCTTCATCATCATTTTCATATTTGAAAGGACACTCAGTTGTGTGATGTCTTATTTTACCACATCTAAAACAAATGATAGGTAACTATTTTTTGAGTTTGGTTTCTCCAACCTCTTGAAAAATTGTGCCATTTTAGTATCAAAATCATCATTGGTGCAATCACATTTATTTCCGTTTCTCAATGTCTTTGATGCCTTGAATGTAGCTTCCTTGTGAGTTGGATTTCCTGACCTCATCTCATATGCTGTGATAATTCCACGAAGCTCTTCCATTGATAAGTTATCCAAATCTTTTATTTCTTATGTGGCATAAACTTTAGTATCAAAATGGTCTGGAAGAGATCTTACAACTTTTTGGCAATCATTTTTCCCTTGACATATTCATCTATTGATCTAAGAGAGTTAACTACTTCATCTACTCAAAGGAATTAAGTAGCAATATATTTTTCATCACTCATCTTGAGACTTTAAAACTACCTTCTAAAAGTTTGAAGATTTTCCTTTTTTACCTTGTGATCTCCTTCATAGATATTAATAAGCTTGTAAAACATTTCTTTTGTTGATTCACAATTCATAACCTTGGTGAATTATGAGTCTGGAAGACCACTTGTTATAGAATTAAAAGGCTAGGCATTTTCTACATACACCTTCTTTCCATCTTGGTTTTTTGGTAGAGGGGATGGAATTTTATATCCATCTACAACTAATTCCCAAACTTCAACACCGAGAGACATCATATAGTACTTCATCATGATTGTCTAACATGTACAATTTGTTCCATCAAAGTGAGGATCCTTAAGTGCTTTCTTTCTAGCCATTGGAGTTCAAAAAAATTCCTTATTTCAGTTGTTAGCTTGATCTTGAAGAAGTTGGATCTGATACTAATTGTTGGAAATACTTAGAGGGGGGGTGAATCGATATTTCTTTACAATTGCTATGTTATGTCAGTTAATAATCACAATTTATGCCATAAAAAAAGAAATAAAATAAAATAAATATCTTATATAAATAATGTTCAAATAACAATGATAAGGACATCAATCCTCTTTTACTAATACAGACTCGAACCTTTACAATCTCTTCAATTCTACAAGGCACCAACCTTGATTGAGGACACCAATCCTCTTAAGCAAATCCAGGCACCGACATAGTCTATATGTGGACACCAATCATCTTAGGATCCAACCTTTATAAATACTTCAAAAATTTACCAAATAGTTCCAAAATACTTCCTTCAAAGTGTCTCCACAGGATGCTCCAAGGATGGCTTCAAGATTGCTTCAAATTCACTTCAAAAGGTTGATCAAATATTCTCCAAGATCTACTCCAAAAATTCTTCAAGGCATACCTCAAGGACTCTTCAAAAAATCACTTCAAATTCTACTCCAAAAGGATAAGATCAAGCTTCAAAAGTTGTCAATCACAAGGTTGAACTCTATATCAATAGAAGGACAAAATTAATGATAAAAGAGGGTCAAAATCTATGTTGATGCAAGTCTGAGTTTTTTTCTCAAAACAATCCCAGAGGGTCGAGTCTTACACCTTACTACAAGGGTCAAACTATGTCACAAGGGGGTCGAGTTATGCACCTTATTACAGGTTCAAATTTTGTCACTCGAGGGGGGGATTTCATTACTTCACCACAAGGCCGAAATTTGTCACAGGGGGCTAAGTTCTGCACCTTCAAAAAGGCGCGAGTTATATACCTTAAAGAGGTCGAACCTTTGTGCTACAAAGGAGGTCAAAATCTACTCCAATGATAGGCCAATTTCTACTCCAAAATATGATTACAAAAACCTCCAATAACCCTTGCCTAAGAATAGAAATAAAAACTAAGAATTTTCTCCTTCAATTTTCTTATAGGTTCGTGAGATATGAACCTCTTCGCTTCTTCCTCAAGTCTGAATGCTTCTTGTCTTGCATCCTCAAGTTGATGGCCGAAATGCAGGACAGGACACTTGTATTTATTCTGGCTGGGTCAGCCAAAACAGGTTCGACTTGTCCTCAAGCAGGGCCGACTTAACTAGAGGGAAAATAAGTGGTTTTTGTCTTGAAAAAATCATTTATCCTTAATGGAGAGATGTTAGGAGGCATGCTATACCTCGTTGGAAAGGGCTTAAAAGTAAAATTTAAGCCTATTCCATCCTCCTCTTTAGTTGGAGAACCTTTGACATCAATAACAATTAATTTATCCAACAGTAATACATCCCATTGAGCTAGTTTAGGCTAAGGGGGTGGGAGGTAGTGTTACATCCAAGTCCTAGAGAAAGGAACCAATACATATTCGATTAACATCACAACTCAAAAATATGCAAATCCAATTGAAGTAAGGATATCTTTAGATGTTGAAATACAAATGATGAAAAATCCAAGTGTCCTTACTAACAAGCACTTAATGACCAAGACAGAAACACATGTGTATCAAGAAGACATAATATCAAAAGTGAATCAGGAAAACACTACATGTACGATAAGAAAAAATGGTGTTATCAACATCCTTACCACACAAGTCGATACTTTAACAAATTGGAGTATTAATATTACTCTAAATAAAAGCAATTGACCTATAATCTATAAAATATTAATACCAATTCAAATGAGCTTTGAAATAAAAGTTCATCATGTTACCCTAAAGTGCTATGTTCAAAAAAAAATCAAGCTAAAATAGTTAGAATCTTTCAATATTTAATAATTCTAATTAACACTTTAAAGATCATAGTATTGGAATTCTAAAAATAAAAAATTATAAGAAAAATTTATAAGTTAAATAAAAAATACAATTTTTTATAAATATATTTTGGAAAATAAAATAAAATAAGAAACTTAAAAAAAAAAATTATATATATAATTCTTAATTTTATTTCTAAATATGTTAAAAATCGTGAGATCAAAATCAACGCGAGAAAGGTCTGTGGAGGCGGCGTAGTGGTAAGGTCGCTCTCGTAAAGACGGACAGGTCATGTGCTCAATCCTGAGCGAGGGCGTGGCTCGCCGCGAGATTAACCGTTCCGGGCCAAGCCCACGACCTTCCATCTATATATAAAAACAATAGCCGTTTCAGTTAAAAAAAAAAAAAAAATCAACGCGAGAAGCTTTTTTGTCTGTTGCTTAAAAGATAGCAATATTTTTTCCCTGATTATAATAATGTATGTTTTATTTAGAAAAAAATATAATACAAATGATATTAATAAATTATTAAAAAGTGAGACATTATTTTATATAAAAACTCTCTTTAAAACTTATAAAACGTCAAAATTTTGTCATTATAATATTATATTTATATTATATATTTATAATTTTCTTTTATACCAATTTTTATTTATTATTACTTTTATATTATATATTTTTTAAATAAATTTATTTATTTTAACTATATATAAAACTCTTATATAATAAAGCACTCCTAAATATTAAATAAAATAAAATAGCTTAAATGGAAGTGTCTGAATCAGAATTCTCATTCATGTTTTTAAATAGTTATTTTGGAAAAGAATATCACTTATACATGATGAAAAGCCAATGAAAATACAATACAAAGAAAGTTTACCGCATGCATAAACAGTATGATATAATAATAAAGTTAGATGGAAGGTTGTACCATGTAAGTTATTTATTTAGTAATGAGATATTATGTTATTAAATTATATTATATTTATGTTGTAGTTGAGACTTTTTAGAATCATGTGAATTTTTGGAATCGGTTTTTCAATCATTTTACACAAGATTTTAGAAGTTCTTAATTACACTATATTATATTATTTATTAATATATATAATAATTAATAAATAAATATATATATATATATATATATATATATATATATATATATATATATATATATGTTACTGGAACCAATATGTTTTATTTATTGAAGAAATTTGGTTGGGTCGAGGCCGAATCAACCAACATTACACAGTGGCTAACTAACTTCATGATACAAGTAATACAACACTTCATGGAGTGCAAGTTTGGAGGGGGCTTTCATCATTTATGCTGAGATCTCCTCGCGGGAGTAGACACCCTTTGTTTGCCATAATATCTGCTTCCTTAGTCGAGCCTCTGAGGATGTGAAAGAATTGGTAGGAGGTGAATTCAAGCAGCAAGAGCTTCAGCCTTCGAAGTGTCTTATTGAGGACTGCATTGTTGAATTGATCATTCAAATTAAGCTTCTTGATCAGGATTTCTGAGTCGCCGAAGGCGTGGAAGCCTTTGATGCCACTCTCGCGAGCAATGTGGCAGGCTTTTAGTAGGCCTAGGAATTCTGCTTGATTGTTTATTCACTGTCCAAGGCCCCAACAAAATTGTCTCTTCTTATATTGTCCAGGGGGTAGAGAATGCCACATGCGCCCGCTGCCCCGGGGTTTCCATTAGATGCACTGTCAAAGAAGATCTTTGTTTTGCTCTGCTTTCTCCACCACACCTGAAATATTTCGTCCGAGTCCCTTATTCGCCATCCAGGATTGATAAAGGGAGTGGCCAAGAATTGTTTTCTGTCTCGAGGGGCAAGGGTTCCCATCCATTTATTTTCTTCAGGGAGGAGAAACTTATTAGTTTTGTGGGGTTGTTGCATCACGGATTCAAGAAGGAGAGATTTGGCTTTGGCTACAACCATTGCAGGAGGCCAAAAATAATTGTTGAAGATCTGCTCATTTCGAGCAAGCCATATTTTCCAACAGGCATATTTGGGGATGGAAAGCTAGACACGAGACCAGAGTGACTTGCTGGGAGTATCATGAGGATAGCATTGGCTCCAAGTAGAAAAAAGCTCAACCATTGAAGTGTGGTATGGAACAGAAACCTAGAGGCCATGAAGGATGAAGCTCCAAACCTCTTTGGCAAAGGAGCAGTACACAAAGAGGTGGTCCGAGGTTTTGCTGGCATTCCTGCAAAGCGCACACCTATGAGGGCCAGCGATGCTTCTTTTGGCTAGATTATCCCATGTCAGAACCTTATTATGCATAAGGACCCAGAAAAATAAAAAATAAAAAAACAAAAAAATAAAATTAAAAATTAAAATTAAAAATTAAAAATAAAATTATAATTATAATTAAAATTAAAATTAAAAATTAAAAATTAAAATAAAATAAAATAAGAAATAAGAAAAATAAATAAATAAATAAAATAAAAACAAAAAAAAAAATTAATTTAGGGAGTCTGAATGGATCCCATACCTGTTTCTAGAACTTCGCTGCTAGTTCCTTTCTTTATAAGTTTGGAGAGCCCTATAACTGAGCACAGTAGTGTACTTTCCGGATTTTCCCCAGCCCCAACAGTCAGCGGCATCCTTATGCACCGGCACGAGATTGATAAGCATATTTCTGAAGGTTTTTTGTTGTTGACGCAGATGCTCCAGGATTCTGGGGAGGTCCCAGGACTGCCAATTCCCCTTTTCGTCCCAGGCAGAGATCTCGTCGATTCTGGAAATGCCAAATTGGATCAACCATTCGCGGAGTTCTTTGATCTCTGCAGAGTTGCTGAGGGGTGTGTGGCCCATAATGTTGTCATCCTAGAGCTTGGTGTTCTTACCATTTACAGGGATGCAATAGAGGCATTCCTTGAAAATGTTTAAACCTCTGCGACATGGATTCCACACCTGAGTGCCAGTCGAAGTGTTTTCTGCCTACAAAAGCCTTAGAGGGACGCCTCGCACGTATTTGTTTTTGAGGATTTTTCTAACTACGTGCTTTGGCTCCGAAAACATTTTCCATATAATTTTGCAGCCCAAGGTGAGGTTGGCATGGGAGGTGTCGCGAATCTGTAGGCCTCCATCGAATGTTGGGCGTTTCACAATAAATTTTAATAATTTTATTTATGAGTGTTATAAGTATTTGGTTATTTTATAAGTTGATAAGGAAATATTTTTTGTTGGCTTCACTTATAAAGGATTTGAACTTTGAATTTCATGGTTTATACAATACTTCATAACAAGGTGATCACCAATTGAACCCATAAGGGCTCTAATTTATTATGGAATTGTTTTAGTTGTCCGTTTTTATTAATGATCATCCTTTAAATTTATTATTTTAATTATTTTTTCCAAGTACATACTTGACGATTGATAGAAATTATTCAGAGAGTGCATTTATGAGGTTGAGATTAAAAAAATAAATTTTTATTAGAAAATATTTTTGAGAATATATGAAGAAGATTTACATTTTCCATGTAAATTTTAGTAGTTTATAAAGTAGTTAAGGATATTTGGTAATTTTACATACAATAAAGTGATAGAAATAAACATGTTAGTCAATTTAAAACTGTAATGCCTCCTCCCACATTTTCCCTTTTTTACAAGTTTGTCAGGGTAAACAAGAGATGAGTGTCACTATGACATGACCCAACCTCCAAGCTCCAGTTATGAAAGTGGGGCCAACAAACCAACAACAAACTGACAACCCATAGGGACTACAGACCACTCAAAAGCTTGCAAGCCACCCCGGGTGATCAACCCCTGAGTTGGTACTCTTTTTCACAGAGTTTACCCCCCCAACCACACCCTTGAAATTGTGCATGCAGTTGGAAGACTATAACCACACACACAAGCTTGGATGCCAACGATTTTGCCCCAAAATCCTTAGTTTAGAGCATGCGGTCGTGAAATTCATGCCACTTTTTCATGAAAGCCTCCATACCACTGCACAAAACTACTTGTAACTTTTTAGAATCATGATTAAGATGACAACAATGCCAAACATTCAAACTTGAACAAGATCTTGACCAGGACTTGCCTAGTACACAACAGAGATTTCGTCAAACATATGGTAAAAATGAAAGCTACAAGTCATGAATTTAAATATGATCATAAACTTTTGAATTTCGTTTGAGATTCACCAATAAGGCTCCAAGCCCTCTATAACTAGTTGCAGCAACACTTGTTAGTCCATGCATTCATCAACCATCCAATAACTTAAAAAATCATGAACAAGAGCCATAGCTAGAGCACAACCTATAACCATGTGTATAAACAACCTATAACCATAATAGAGAGCATAACAAGTTAGCCATAATGTCAACATGATAACCAGTACAAGTGCTCATAGATCATAATAGGAAAATATCTCATATTAACAAATGAATATGCCAACCAAGTCAGGGACTTCCATGTACCACCCGACCATAGATTGGGTTGAACCAAATATCTCTTTCAACCAGTCACTCCACGTCATATTCCAAGCATGAATGTGGGATAATATGGGTTAAACCAAAACAAAACCAACTAGGGTTTCCAGAGGCCAAACCACCTCCACCCTCAACTATAGTGATTTCACCTTTATGGTCTAGAAAACATTACCATCAAATAGATTGGTATCTATACAAGTTGTCCAGGGCTCCAGAAGCTAGTAACTCAACCCATAGCCAATTTAAGGCTCTAGAGAATTTGTTCCAATCCGCAGCTCCAGGAATTACTAACTCAACCCACAAGGCCCTAGAGCGTTTGTCCCAACCTACAGCCTCTTAGAAATAGTAACTCAACCCAAATTTTTTTAGGGTGTTTGTTCCAACCCACAACCATAGGGAACGTGAGAAGAAATTATAAAAACAAATGGGAAACTCAGAACACCATGGATATCTAGGAAATGGCAAGGCAAGGCTGAAACTACTGTCAATCCAGGAAAGTAATCATGCCAATGACAACACATAACCAAGGAACTACATGCATATACCATGCTTCAAAAAATCAGCAAGGAGATAACACATGCAACCTGTTACCTACAAAGTAAGCATGTTGTAGTTGTTGATCCAACTGTCTCTTTGCGCTTCCTTGCTTTCCTTGCTTGTTTTCTCCAAATCCAAATGAATGCTAGAATGCTCTAAGTGTGCTAGAGTGCATGAGAGAGAGAGAGTGAAAGGAGATCTCAACTCAAAATTGTCAAAAGGCTAGCAACATATTATTTGATCTATTTTTATCATTGATCTCCCTTTTTCTTCATTTTCTTAATTTTTCCTCTAATTTCCCTTGCATTCAAATTTGTGTCTCTTCATCTTCCTTTTCTCCTATTTTCCTTTATTTCATAATTAAAAGCCAAGTATTGCCTCTTTGTCTTTGCTAATGCCTTTGCCAATTTCCATATCCATTATTAATCCACAAGTGATGCACACTATAATTTTTTCCCACCATTCAACTTGATAATATGTGTCCCAAGACCTTGGTTTTATTTTATTTACATGGAAAATCAACCGAGGGTTGTTACAAGACCCTCCCCCTTGGGGGACACCATACTCAGAGTTCAATGACGCTTGTAACTAGAAAAACATGCTTCCCATGGAGCTTTATAACACAACTCGATGCAACATTTTCATCATATCAAACTTCTAAAACCATGAACACCATATTACTTGTTGGAGCTTTATAACACAACTCAATGCAAAATTTACAACATACTGCTTATTGGAGCTTTATAACACAACTCGTTGCAATATTTACAATACAAATATGCATATATAAATATAAACCAAAACACGTAAACCAAATGCATATGCTCAACCAACAAATAAGGAAGGATACAAAGCCCGCATCTCATTAGCCATCTCCTATGTAGCTTCATTCGGCCCAAAGTGCTTCCACTGCACTTTAACTTGCTCGATTTCTTGAATCTGGAGCATGAGTTATTTCAGCTGCAAAATGCACTGAGGTTTTGGCTAGACTTCTCCCTCTTGTTCCACCTAAAATGCAGACCAATCAATCACATGATCAACATCCTATGCATGTCTCTTAAGCAATGAAGCATGGAAAACATCATGTACTTTTATTGTTGGTGAAAGTGCAAGTCAATAGGCCATTGGTCCAATCCTCTCAAGGATCTCAAATGGCCCACAATATCGAGGTGCCAACTTGGCACATGACCCAATCCTCAGGGAGCTCCTCTTGGGCTTGATGTGCAAGTACACAAACCCCCTAACCTCAAACTATTTGAATGCTATATGCTCATCTGCATAACTCTTCTTCCCTTCTTGTGTTGCCTTTAAATTCCTTTTGATAACTTGCAACTCCTCCTCCATCTCAGCCCACATGTTTTGTCCAAACAAAACCCTATTCACTGGATCACTCCAGTTGATACAAGTATTGCAACTCCACCCATAAAAAGCCTCAAATGGACTCATTGTCAAGGATTCCTTATACCCATTGTTATATGCAAACTCTACCAATGAAAGCGATCCATAATTATGTAGGAACGCAATAAAATACAGGAATATACATAAACACAGAGATGCAACAGAAATAAAACTTCATTTCATTAATATCAAATAACTGGAATATGCTTACAGATAGAATGGACATAAACTAGCTAGGGCGATAGTAGCTTATCTCTGAGAAGAGATGTGGTGGCTACATGCCTCTAAATTGTGTTACAATGAGGCTCCAAGGCCTATTTATTATTGAGAAACAATGGAAAACCCTAAAAATCCAATAACCTAACCCTAGGAGATCAAATGCTAAACTATGGGCCCCGTTGGGATAAATTGGTACATCAATTTCCTGGGGTCATAACTTTGGCATACGATCTATGTTTTACACATACGATACCTCCTTAGAAATTATCCGAGGACTACAACTGCTGAATGGAATTTCAAGTTGAAGAATCTTATTCATTGACGATGATTTTCCAAAAAAAAAATGTCGTTTAGTGCCTCAAAATAGCTCCGGAAGTTGAGGACCCGAAAAACTGCCAAAAATAGCAAATTGTGCTACAAATAAGGAAAATGAAAAACTAAAAGAACAAATGGTGGGGGTCCAAGTGGAATAGGTGGGTGGACACCAATATACACATGGAACATTCCTCCTCCCTTAGGAAGCAATGGTCCCATTAGAGTTAGAATATGAATTCTGCCACCAGTGACTGATATCTTTCCTTCATTTCTCATATTAGGTGTCTCATTCCAAAAATTTTATATCATTCCATTAGGTCATGCTAAAAATTCTTCACTGGTGGTAGATTTCCTCAAATAAAACTTCATTCTCCCTCAGAATATCATATTGTCTGACTCGATCTCATGTCTCCTTAAGCATAACAACACCTATGAAAATGCTCTTGTCACCATGATTTGTTTTAAGTCAAAGCTCAGTCATGAAAATCAAGTCTAAATAAATCCCATTAGGTCATTAGGTTTTTTGTTTTTCAAGGTCATTTCTCTATTTCAAATGACGTCAGCAAATATATGAGAGGGACTCAAAAAGAATTTTATCTTCCTATATAGAATATCATCACTTTGAAATTTTTATATTTTCAAGTTGTAATTTTTCATTTTAATGATTTTTTTTATCAAAATCCCATTTTGATATAAAATCAAATATGTAATTTATTTCTATTTCCAAATGTAGTTTTGTGTTTTCATATGTAATAAACTCATCCCTAATTGTCAATGTAATCACTCCGGCCAAAATGAAACAAAGAAAGCCAAGCTTCATTACTTGATCAACCTGCAAATCCAAAAAGTCAGATAAGTTAAAGAGTACCAGTGTTAAAGTATGAGAAGAAAAAGTGAAGATAAGGAAAGTGGGTAATTCAAATAAAAAATTCAAATCCTTAAAGCTATAAAGCCATAAAAAATCCTCAAAACAAACCTATTGTCTCCATTCATCCATCAGTAGTTTGCAGCAAAGCAGAAATTTCGAGTTTTGTTTTAGCAAATCAACAAAATTTTAGGGTCGTTGCAAGTTTTCTTAGACGCTGCATGTTTGCCCGATCAACCTCTGACCAAAATACTCTGGCATTGCATGTTTGCCCTCGGACGCTGCGTGTTCCTCCAGGACGTTGTGCGTTTGCTCAGATAGGGTTTTAAAACGTTTTACAACCTCCAACAAGCTCATATTTCAACACAAAATTCTTCAAGGATCTTTACATCAGTGAGTAAACCCTAAACAAACTTCTCACTAATTAGATCTTGTGTCTAAAAGAGATTTGAAGTGTTTTATTACTAAGAAACCCTAGTTTTCATTTTCCCTTCCCATTTTTATGCATGATCTCCATACTCATATCCCTAAAACACATATCATTCATAAACACTACTAAATCCTAGGGTTTTCATAGACCTAGCTTCTCATTTACATTTTCACTCCCTCCATTTGCCTAAGCTATTCCTTTCACCTCACACTCCCTTCATCTCATTTCATTCACCCTAGGGTTTCAAGGCTTCAAATTCAAAATGTCTGAAGAGGAAAACAGAAATTTCAGTGAGGAGAAAACACCAAAGAAGAAATCATATAAGAAAGGAGGGAAATAATCAAATATGAACCAACAACCATAAAAGAGCTCACGGCTTCTCCCCTCACTGTGTCATGTTTTAAACAAGTTGGTTGTTTTGAGTTTTGTGAGAAAGTGCAGAAGATTCAGTATCACTCTATGTTGACAAGGTTGTTCATTTCCAATCTTCATGATAGGCAGGTCACTCTTGCTAGGGTCACATTCACTCTATCCACTAATATCATTACAGCTGTTATAGGGATCCCGAGTGTAGGAGAAAAATGTTTTAAGCGAGGAAACCTTGATCATTACTACTATGAACCATATCTTAAACCAAGATACAAGGATGATAAAAAGACCATTTTCCCTTTCTCTCATCTCCTTAACAGATATTTCCCTATGATGAAAGTCATCATGAAATACTTCACCTGTGAGGGGAGGTTTTCTCAACTATATTCCTATCATATCCGGCTTCTCATGCACTTCACTAGAGTCAGAATTCTTCACATACCCTATTTTCTCTCCCGTAGCATTGACAAGATGGCATACATTGCACAAAAAAGGGATTATAGTCATCAAATGCAGAGTCTTTTCCACCACTCCCTCATCAAAATGATATTCATGTATCAGCTTGATCAAATGAACATTTCATGGGACACATTCATATCAAATGAGATTTTCACTACCCCACATAGTCAACATAATCAGAATATCCCCTCATCATATCATCCTCCCATATCAACTCCCCAATCTCAACCTGTAGCTCATACATCATCACCAAGTCAATTTCATTCATCTCATGTTGATCCTTCTTCTTCACCTTTCTATAATCCTTCATCATCATCACATCATGATTCTGAGTCACCAAGCAGTGAGGAGGATATTGAGGCAACTTCGGCCAGCTTGGTTGATGTTGAGCCATTTTCCAAGGCTTATCAGAGAGGCTATAGGAATGTGTTTGCTTCACTTAGAGTGAAAGGGGCCATGTATTCTTCATCAACACAACAAGTAGACAAAGGTAAGGAAAAGGTAATAGAGCCAAACATTGATGATGAGGAGGGAAAACATGAGACAGAGCATGAATTTTAGTTGATTGACCTAAGTGAATGAAATGAAGACAAAATCACCAATGCAGCAATCAAAGGCAAAGAGGCAAATATTAGTGAACTTGAAACTAATCTTGAGAGGGCCAAGTATGTGATTGACTTCCTTGAGCAAGAAAATCAGCAGCTAAAGACCAAGCATGCCATCAATGAAGTGAAGTGTATCAAAGCACAAAGAGAATCTGAAAAGGCTAAAGCCTTGCTTGAGGAAACATTGGAAAGGTTTGGTGAACCTGATGATGAGGAGGATCAGCCTCCAAGACAAAGACCAGGGACTAGAGTGATGAAAAGAGCTCTAGCCCTAGAGAGACAAAGGGAAGCTGAGCTAGCAGATCAGCTTACCTTAAATGAACAACTTGCCCTAGAATTCAACAAGGACAGGGAACAATGGCTTGATAGAGGCAATCTACATTTGTATAAGTTGCTTGAGAAGGCCAACAAGGAGAATGACTTGTTGAGAACAAGCATCAAAATTCATGCACGGAAAGAAAGAATTGCATTGGCCAAGCTCAAAAGAGCCAATGCTAAAATTGAAAATTTGACCAAGAATGGAGAGAAAGAAAGGTTGGATATACTTTCTGATGCGTCACTCCATGCCTCAAGCACTCAATTAGAAATTACCCTCATAATTTTGGCACATTTTTGCACTTATGTTCATTTCAGTAACTTTTTGCAATTTTCAACACATAAAGTTTTCCAAAGGCGCAATGACCTGGACGTTGCGTTCTTTTTTGGGGCCTCCAAATGAAAAATGGCCACCACCATCATGTTCATATTGATGAGTACATCAACCCTCGAAATTATGTTCATATTGATGAGTACATCAACCCTCGAAATTTTCAGAATTTTTGGAGGAGAATTGGTCTATCAAAAGTGCCAAAGGCCATCAAATTTTCATGGTTCTGCCTGGTCGCTGCGCGTTTACCAGTCTTGGGAGAACATGTTTTTGAAAGGGAAAATGAGCACCATTTTTCAAAATGGAGATAGTTTCAGAAACTAGACTCAAATAGATTTCCAAGGAGCTATCATGGAGCTGATTTGGACACCGGGAAGGCACTCAAAACTAACTTTGAAAACAAACTATTTTTCTGCTTGGACGTTGTGCGTTTGCCAGGAAATTTCCAATTTTCATAGTCTTAAGCAATTTTTCTCCAGTTTGACTTTTCACCTTGGGAAATGAAAAATGACTAATTTAAATGGTCAATATGAATTTAAAAGTCATGTTTTTAATTTTATCTAGGGTAGATACATTAGGTGAGTCAATCAGCTGAGGTGTAATGAATCAGTTCCTAGAGATAAGAATGAGTCACTTTTCTCATCCTACACTTTAGCTTTCAATTCAGATTTTCATGTAATATCTCCCTCACCTCATGGATTCGACCCCTGAGGATGAGAGGAGGTGGTTTGAGGTCTATTTAGCTCAGGTATTTAGAGGATTCAAAGGTTGGCATTAGTTTGAAAGTTTGTGTATTGATCAAGAAACATTTTGGCCTGGATATTAATGACAAATTGCAACTATTTCTTTTGGATTCATGTGGTATGAATGTTTGACATATTTATTTCTCTGTGATAATTTGTATGAATGTATTGTAAGCTCATAAACCTTTTCATGTCTATGATATGCTTAATTTCAAGTTGAAAGGCATAATTCATGTTTTTCATGCTCTGTTTTGGGAAATTTTGCATAATTTGTCCATTTTCTTCAGTTTAGGGAGAATTCATCTCATATGCTCTTCCTAGCTCCTCACAGGTCTACTCATCTCATATGCTCTTCCTAGCTCCTCACTGGTCTATTCATCTCACCAAAATCACCTTTAAGTGTTAAACCTTCCTACCTACCTTGCCCCATCGAATGGACTGCAATTTCATCTCATTGGCCCTAATTCAGTCCCCTTGACCTAATCCTCATTTCAGTGAGCCCAACCCAAATCAAAACAAAAAAAATCCCCGCATTTCATACCTAGCCTAAAATCCTAATTTCTCCAGCCCTCTTAGTTGTGACCCTTTGGAGAGAGCCCTCTCCAGCTTGATAGGCCAAGCTATCAAGTCAAAATCTTGGTTTATGGTTACCTCTGTTGGGATTCCTTCTTCATCCTTGGGAATCTGGCGGAGTGATAACAGGTCCTGCGTTGAGTTCCTCCTTGAGATGAGGAAACTTCTGTTGAAATTTGTCTCTGGTGAGATACTTTCCCTGGTGAAGGAGTTGGCCTGATTTGAAAACTCGATATAGTTGGATCCTTTTTTGTCGAGTGTTCTTGATCTATGTGTCCATGATCCGATAAATAGTGGTTTGTTCCATGCAGTATGGGTTTAACTCTATTGGTGTGAGTTGTTCTACAATGTCGGATGTGTCCAACAATGGTGGAAAGTAGGGATGAAGGTGGTCCACATTGAACATTAGATGCAGACCAAGGAATGGTGGAATATTGAGCTCGAAGGCATTGTCCCCTACCAACTTGGTGATGGTGTATGGCCCATATCGGAACAGGCAAAGCTTGTGGTAGGGCCCAACGAGGTGCTCCTTCTAAAAATGTAGCCAAATTTTGTCGCCCACCTAGAACTTGTGTGGCACCAGATGTTGATCATGCCACTATTAGTGCTTAGCATTGGCTATGTCCAATATGTCATGGACCTATTGGTGGATGTGCTCAATGTGCTCAATGAAGTTGTTTGCCTTATCGACTTTAGACTGGACATGAGACGAATATGCCTGAGTAGCTACAAATGGTATGTCCACATCAATGGGACATATTGGTTGGAATCCAAAGCCCACCTGAAAGGGGTTGTGGACATTCAAGTTGTGGAGAGCCCAGTTATAGTTGTGCTGGACATAGGTAATGCTCTCATCCCATGTGTGTATATTCTTTGAGTTGTAGATGCATAGAATGTGTATGATCATCCTATTGACGATCTCTGTGTGGACATAAGTTTGGATATGGAAAGAAGTGGTCTTAGTGATCTTGGTGTCCAATATCGACCAGAGACTGAACCAAAATGTACTGAGGAACCTGTTATCCCGATCTGAGATAATAGACCGGGGGATCCCAAAGTGTACCCGCACTCGTTCAAAGAAGAGTTTAGCAGTGGATTATGCTGTGATATTCTTCTTGTAGGTCGCCATAATGGCCAACTTCGAGAATCTATAGACGACCACAAAAACACAGTTGCTTCCATGTTTAGTAGTAGGAATGTCTAACATGTAATCCATGGAGATGAATTCCCAAGGTTGACTAGGGGTAGGCAACGGAGTATAGAGGCCTTGCTTCTTGATGGTCATTTTGGAAATGGTGCAGGCAGTGAAGGATCTGATGTCCTTCCCGACATCCTGTCGAAGGTTTGGCTAATAGAAAAACTTCTACAATACTGCCACTATTTTCTCGACCTCGAAATGCCCATTGACCTGACTATAGTGCGCTTCCCAAATCATCTTTGCATGCTTGTTTGAAGGAACACAAAGGTGTCCCAGTTGGCATAACAATGCATCTTGGAGGTGAAAATATAGAACTCCCTGACCTTCCAAGAGCATCTGGTATGTGCGGCCTAATTCTGGGCCGCTTTTGTAGAGAATTGGCCAATCAGAAGTCTCGTGCCCATAAGTGTTGAGCACAATGGTTAACACCATGATCAGTGGTTGGCTAAGGCAGTCTGCAACATTATTGGTGTTGCTCTTCTTGTACTTGATGTCCAAATTGAGTTGTTGCAGGTATGTGGACCACTTCTGATGGAGATATTTCTGCAACTTCCCTTGCATCTATATGAATTGCAGGGGTCAGTGGTTTGTGTGGATGATCGTTTCCTTCCCCAAAATGTAATGCTTCCATTTTCAGTAGGCCTGCACAATGGAATGCGTCTCTTTGTCATGAGTGGGATACTTTTGGACTGTGTCTGAAAGTGTCTCACTATGATATGCCTCTCGGTGCCCCCGTTGAGTAAGGACTGCCCCAATAGCATAGTCAAAGACATTTGTCACGATCTCAAATGGTTGTTTCAATTCTGGTAATGTGAGCACTTGTGCAAAGCACGGGTGATGTTTCAACTCTGTGAACACCTTTCGTTGAGATTCAGACCAAAATAATTTCACTTTCGCTCCTCCCTTGGTGACTTGACTCAAGGTCCAAGTGATATGAGAGAACCCCAACACGAACCTGCAGTAGAAATTGGCAAGACCTAGAAAGTTGTGGAGCTCTGTTAGATTGGTTGGGGTTAGCCAATCCTGATATGACTTGGATCTTAGTTGGA
Source organism: Pinus albicaulis (assembly GCA_034641835.2). Taxonomy (NCBI): domain Eukaryota; kingdom Viridiplantae; phylum Streptophyta; class Pinopsida; order Pinales; family Pinaceae; genus Pinus; species Pinus albicaulis. Next base: position 1,543,309,917 of record CM076579.1, on the reverse strand, counting down.
TCCACATGCACCCCCCATTCATCAATAATGTATCCCATATATTGAACCCTGGTCATGCCAAAAGTGAATTTCTCCAAATTGGCACACAAATTGTGTTGCCACAGTGTTTGGAGAACCTGTCGAATGTGGTGGAGGTGCTCTTCCCAACTCTCGCTGAAGATCAGGATGGCATCCAAGTATACCACTACAAATGAGTTGTTGAATGGTCGCAAGATGTCTTCCATCAGCCTCATGAAGTTTGTAGGAGCATTAGTCAACCTGAAAGGCAGAACCAACCATTATATAAGGCCCTCCTTGGAATTGAAGGCAGTATTCCACTCATCGGAGGGTTTGAATGGTACCTGGTGATACCCGGTCTTCAAGTCAATCCTGCTGAGATATTTTCCCCCCTTGAGTTGTTCCATAAGGTCATCAATCCATGGGATAAGGTACCTATTCCGAAAATTGATCTTGTTCAACACTTGATAGTCAATACAGAGTCTCCAAGTCCCATCCTTCTTATGTACCAATTACACGATCGGGCTCCCACAAGGCGATGAACTCGGCCGGATGTAACATTTATGTAGCATATCCTGAATTTGCCTCTTGATTTCGTCATTCTCCATAACAGAGTGTCGATATATTGGTCCATTGGGTAGCGGCGGACCTGGGGTCAGATCGATGGAGTGCTTGACCTGAAAGTGTAGAGGCACCCCTGCGGGGAAGGTGAAGATTTCCTCGTAATCCTCCACGACCTTGTCCATTTATTGTTGTCATGCGGAGGGGCCCTGTCTGGAGTTCGTCGCCACTTTCTTCTTCTTTCCCTGAGGGCGGATCATCAGGAAAACAAATTTCCTGGTTTTGGAAATGAGTTTATTGCATTTTTTTGCAGTAACTAAAGAGACAGCGGGAGGCAAAGCTACCTCCAGTATCCTATATAACTTACTTCCCAAGGTAACAATAACATCACGAGGCCTTGAATCATACACATCATGTGGCTTCCACAAGTATGGTTAGCCTAATAATACATCACAAACATTAAGAGGAGCAACATCACATAATACCTCATCCGATGTTGTATGGAAGGTGACACTATCGGTTGACACGAAGATCATGTCCTTGGTGAATCCACCCGTTGGTGTACAGTTGTGGGTGTGATGTGATCAGCAAGCCCGACCACTTCATGACCTCTTCTGAAGTGAGGTTATTTTGTCTCTCGATGTCAACAAGGAACCGTAGCGGGGAACCCTTTACCCACATCTGGGAATGGAAGAGACACTCCTCCTCCTCTGGATCTTTGGGTTCCTCCTTCTAGATCTTCTTGGTGGCAATGATGGTATTGGGCTCTGCATCGATAATATGCTTCCCTTTGTCATTCCCCTTGTCGAGTTCTGACTCAGAGTCATAACATGCATCTGATTCATAAGCCTTCACCTCGGCCACCAATGACTACTTGGCCCGACACTCACTTGTGTTTTGAGTGGAGTTCTTACGGAACTCACACCACTTTCCCGTGTCCTTCTTCGGCTTCACGGTGTTGTTCTTTGCTTGCAACTTTGGCAGGTTATCTTGGGCCACCCCTCTTTGGATTTTTCCTTTGTTTTGCAGTTTTGGGGCACCTTTCCCTTGCTTTTGATTTAGAGATCCAAAGTCTTGCTTATTTTGTTTGAATTCTGCTCAATCTTGGCAGCATACCGGTATGTCGCACCAAGCGAGGAGATGTCGAGGAACTCCATTTCCTCCTGAATGTATATGTGCAGACAACTGCGGCACTTCAACACCAAATGTTTCTCTGAAACTTTGATACCGAACTTTGTGCGCAGGCTATGGAACATATTCATCAGCTCATGCACATATTTATCCCTTTGTTGTTGCAGTCTAGTCCATTGTATGTACTTGTCCTCATAGCTCCCCACAGGATAATATTGTTCCTTGATGATGTCTCAGAAAGAATTCCAAGTGGGTGTGACAAAGAATATATAGGGTTCCCCCTCGTCCCTTTTCTCACAGTAGGTTTCCCACTAGTTCTTGACATGGGGGGCAGCTTTGAGGAGTGCAAAAGTAATATTTTCCCGATCAGAAAGGTCACGAACCAAGAAATATCCTTCTAATAGATTCAACCATCTATCTACAACGTTTTCATATATTTTCCCCTCAAATATGGGAATCTCAAAGTTTACTTGTACCTTAAAAGGAGTGGCGCCTCCAGAGTGGCTGCTGGATGTAGATGCACTGTCGGTGGGCAGCTGTTGAAGGATTTAGGAAAAGTCATCCATCATCACATTCCTTTGTTTCTCGAGGGCCTCCTCGAGCAATATTTTGATAGGATCTCCTGCTCCCTCATCTTTCTTTTCTTCCCCCATGGGCGACCATTAGGGTTTGCAAGGATGATCTTGCAAAGGTTCAACCAGATTCAGCCCTAACTCTTTATACCCCGATCTCATTGGGGACATGCAAAGAAGGATTGATAAAGAGCATAATGCTCTGATACCACTGATCCGGACTTATGCAGGAATGCAATAAAATACAAAAATAGACATAAACACAGAGATGCAATAGGAATAAAACTTCATTTCATTAATATCAAATAACTAAAATATGCTTAGAGACAGAATGGACATAAAGTAGCTAGGACAATGGTAGCTTATATCTGAGAAGAGATGTGGTGGCTACATGCCTTTGAACTGTATTACAATGAGGCTCCAAGGCCTATTTATTATTTAGAAACAATGGAAAACCCTAAACATCCAAAAACCTAACTCTAGGAGATGAAACGCCAAACTATGGGCCCAGTTGGGGTAAATTGGTACATCAATTTCTCGGGGTCGTAACTTTGGCATACGATCTTTGTTTGATGCATGTACGATGCCTCTTTAGAAAGATATATCAGAGGAATATAATCGCTGACAACGAATGTTGAGTTGAAGTCTCTAATTCCTTGATGGTGATTGTTAACACTGGAAAATCGTACAGCAGAAGACGACATCAATTAATGTCGAGCCTAAGGATTTACAGGGTAGGAACACATTATGGAATCAAGAAGTATTTAAAATCTCTAAGGTTTTGAGAAAATCAGATTTGAGCTAGTCATAAATGTTGAATTGCGCGCTTTATCCTTCGAGAAGAGCGCCCTCTGTGTGCCTTTTGGCCCGATAAGCGCGCATTCCTGGAAATGGAAAAAATTCACTTTCTGGGACCACACCAAGCGAAGGACAGTTACTCCTTGTGTGAAAGCCACCTAAGGACAGCCACCAGCGCCTCCTTTGACACCATGTGAGCACACAATGGAATCACACCTCTCCCTTGGGTCACTATACATCATGTACCAAGGGAGGGAAGGAAGATTTGAAACTCACCTATATAAACCCACCAAGAGATGAAGAAATGGTGATCACATTGTTATGCCGGCCAAAGTTTCCCAAGCAACACCAACATTGTGTGTGACCCGGAGCTGGAGCTAAAGAGGACTCGATAGTTGGCCACCCAACATCTTAGTCCACCACAACAGAGAGAGAGAGGGAGACAATCCCCAGAGGGTCGAGTCCTTCAACTTACTACAAGGGTCAAACTATGTCACAAGGGGGTCGAGTTATGCACCTTATTACAAGTTCAAATTTTGTCACTCGACAGGGGGGAGTTCATTACTTCACCACAAGGTCGAAATTTGTCACCGGGGCCTAAGTTCTGCACCTTCAAAAAGGCGCGAGCTATATGCCTTAAAGAGGCCAAAACTTTGTGCTACAAAGGAGGCCGAAATCTACTCCAATGATAGGCCAATTTCTACTCCAAAATATGATTACAAAAACCTCCAATAACCGTTACCTAAGAATAAAAATAAAAACTAAGAATTTTCTCCTTCAATTTGCTTATAGGTTCGTGAGATATGAAACTCTTCACTCCTTCATCAAGTTTGAATGCTTCTTGTCTTTCATCCTCAAGTTGATGGCCAAAATGCAGGACAGGACACTTGTATTTATTCTGGCTGGGTCAGCCAAAACAGGGTCGACTTGTCCTCAAGTAGGGTCGACTTAACTAGAGGGTAGATAAGTGGTTTTCGTCTTGAAAAAATCATTTCTCCTTAATGGAGAGATGTTAGGAGGCATGTTATACCTCATTGGAAAGGGATTAAAGTAAAATTTAAGCCTATTCCATCCTCCTCTTTAGTTGGACAACCTTTGACATCAATAACAATTAATTTCTCCAACACTAATACATCCCATTGAGCTAGTTTAGGCTAAGGGGGTGGGAGGTAGTGTTACATCCAAGTCCTAGAGAAAGGAACCAATACATATTTGATTAACATCACAACTCAAAAATATGCAGATCCAATTGAAGTAAGGATATCTTTAGATGCTGAAATACAAATGATGGAAAATCCAAGTGTCCTTACTAACAAGCACTTAATGATCAAGAGAGAAACACATGTGTACCAAGAAGACATAATATCGAAAGTGAATCAGGAAAACACTACATGTACAATAAGAAAAGACCGTGTTATCAACATCCTTATCACACAAGTCGATACTTTAACAAATTGGAGTATTAATATTACTCTAAACAAAAGCAATTGACCTATAATCTATAAAAGATTAATGCCAATTCAAATGAGCTTTGAAATACAAATTCATCATGAGACTCGAAAGTGTTATGTTCCAAAAAATCAAACTAAAATAATTAGAATCTTTCAATATTTAATAATTCTAATTAACACTTTAAAGATCATATCATCTATACCGTTAAGTATTGGAATTCTAAAAATAACAAATTATTACAATTTTTTTATAAATATACTTTGGAAATAAATAAATAAATAAATAAATATATATATATATATATATATATATATATATATATGTATGTATGTATGTATGTATGTATGTATGTATGTATGTATGTATGTATTCTTAATAAATATATATAATATCTCTCCAAGCTTTTTGAGCATAAGAATAAAATCTTAAATCAAATTAAATAACTCTTTTTTTATAGGTTTGATAGACCAAAGATTAGATCATCTTCGTCATATATATATATATATATATATATATATTATTTTTAATTTTATTTCTAAATATGTTAAAAATCGAGAGGTCAAAATCGACGTGAGAAACTTTTTTGTCTGTTCCTTAAAAGATAGCAATATTTTTTCCCGATTATAATAATGTATGTTTTATATGGAAAAAATATAATACTAATGATATTAATAAATTATTAAAAAGTGAGACATTAATTTATATAAAAACTCTCTTTAAAACTTCAAAATTTTGTCATTATAATATTAAATTTATATTATATATTTATAATTTTCTTTTATACCAATTTTTATTTATTATTACTTTTATATTATATACTTTTAAAATAAATTTCATTTATTTTAACTATATATAAAACTCTTATATAAGAAAGCACTCCTAAATATTAAATAAAATAAAATAGCTTAAATGTAAGTGTACGTGCACCTCTGAATCAGAATTCTCATTCATGTTTTTAAAAAGTTATTTTGGAAAAGAATATCACTTATACATTATGAAAAGCCAATGAAAATACAATACAAAGAAAGTTTACCGCATGCATAAACAATATGATATAATAATAAAGTTAGATGGAAGGTTGTACCATGTAAGTTATTAGTCCCTGCCGCCTGCGGCATGGCAGGGACTATAGTAATCGTTTACGATGCTCCAGCATTAATTTATGTCCCGGCTATCCTAACTTTTTATGATCTCAAACTTTATTAACGAATCAAATTTATGGAATAATTTCAAACACCAATCAGGTTATTTGCCGTCTTATTTGGCCTCATATCGAGGCAAGGGCTATTGGAACCTAGGTTAAACGTCCATTGATACAAAGTTTCTCAAAGAATTTTCGGTTTGTATTAACTAATGCTAACATTAGTTCGCAAACATTTTATGTTTGCAAATTAATTTGTAAAAAACAGCGTACTCCAAACTCTGTTGTTTCATGTCCCACTTGTAATATTATTGTAATATTATTGTCAATATCAAGAAGGCTGCATGCAACCGGGCTAGTGGTACAATATCGTGTAGCCACTTGTACTTGGGTTTCAGGTGGCCCTCCCCCTCTTCATTGTTTCTTACCATTGCATAATTACTAAGCATGCAGGTGCGGAATCATTGCATAATTACTAAGCATGCAGGTGCAGTTCCGCACTAGCAGGACTAGGCTAGGTAGCACAGGCGGCAGCACAACAGCAGGTCAAACAGCAAGCACAGAAAGAAGCAAGCGATGGCAAGCGATGGCAGCAGGAAGCACAGCAAACAACAAGCCAGGGTTGCATGGACAGTCTTCGACTTGTAAGTTGTAAAATGCGTTCCAGTGGTTTCTTGGCAATAAGAATCAAATTTTATCAAATTCTTTTGTTTTTCTAGAAATGTATATCAATGCTACTGTGCCTCCGCCTATAAGCACCACAAGGCCTTTCATTGCAGCAGCTTCGCCAGCTCAGAGATAGATACATAGATAGTTCTACTGTTTGGTGAAAATCCCATTTCAGAGTCCTGCATTTTCATCAACATCATCAGGTATTGTTTTGTTTTTCCCAAATTTTATTTGGTGGGTGCGAGATCATTTGATTTGTATGAAACCAGTTGTTTTGGCATCTCTTATTTGGTGAAATGTCACCCAGATGTAGACAATTTTGAGCTGTAATGTTAGGGATCTGAGTTAATAAGATTGTGAAATCCCTACACAACCAATTTGATAGTAGCCATGGAGCTTTCCACTTGGCCATAGCAATTACCCTGGAAAATGAGCCAAAAAGACTAAATTTATAGGTTTGCGTTCAAAATCTGTAAAATTCCAGGTTTTTTTTAATGTCAAGTTCCGTATTTGAAATTAAGCAAGGGTTCTTTGGTCGCAACCAGTTTATTGTTTGCTTGAACCATCATTTGCATTTTAAGCCTTTTTCAGTTTATTGTTTTCTTGAACCATCATTTTCATTTTAAGCCATTTTCTGGACATGTGTTCCTAACTTATAAAGTTGTGCGAAATTCCAAGAGAAAGAGTGATATTCTTTATGTAACTTACCTTGCTGCGGCGGCGCTTGGCCCTTTTGCTTTTGCTCGGTTTGTGAGGATATCCAGTGAGCGGCGCCAAATATTTCCATGGATTTCTTCTTCCGCTCCTTTCCCTGTCAAAGTGTCTATGGTACCAGTTCATATCTGGTTACCCGAAGCTCATGTAGAGGAGATGAGGAGATGCTTTCGACGGGATGCAGACCCTGCACACCCTTCACTACTGGTTAAGCACTACTGGAATAACAAAATAGCTTCTCCATACGGAAAGAGACCCCATTAACAAGCATCGCGAGCATACGGGCATCACTAGTGGGAATAATAACTAGCAAGAAAAACCAACACAACCAGCACGAGAGCATCACTTTTAACTAACGTTTCCCTTGCTCCAAGATCTCAGTTTTCACCAGGAAGCCCCCATTATAACTGGAAACACGCTGGAAAAAGGTCTCATAAAACCATTGCAGAGACCAAAAGCATGAGCAGACTCCATGTTTGCTTCCCACGATGACTCATGCCCTGAATGTTTGCTTCCCACGCTCATGCCCTGAACTGTCCTTTCTGATTCGCTTGTATGAAGGAGAGCTACAACAGCTCTGCAGAGAATTCATGACTGCAACAAAGTAAATACAAACAAATTCCAGAAATGTAATGTGTCTATATCAAATTTCTTGTGCTCTTCCATTTTCTGCAATATGAGGTTGTTTACTTGCCCAGCTAGCATAGCGTGGCGTCCTGCATGTCTTGCATGGTTGTTTAGGGGAATGGAGCATGTGGGTTCCACATGTCATTTAATTTAGAATTTTGATTTTTCAAATAAATTTTTTCATTTACAATGTCCAGATGAGCCGATTTTTAATAATATTTTAGTAATTTAAGCCGTGGCTCTCGTTGAAGCTGCTCTGATGCAAAGATGTATGCCACTTTCTGAAACTAACTCATTAAACTACATATCTAGGCCTCTAAAATTAGAAATGTAGTCCCTGCCTTCTAGGCCTCTGAAACTCGAAATGGCGTCCTTTTCTTGAGTATTCAGTCCTCTAAAAACCAGCGAAAATATGGCTCCAGATAAGTCCCAAATGCTGCATCTGCGCTGTTTAATCCCACGCCTCAGTTCTGCACGTGCCTACCAGCAATTATAGAGGTTTACTTTATTTCTACACTGAGATGAGAATGACACATTTAAACAAAGTAGTTTCATTGTCTCTTATTTTCATTTCATTGAATTGAATGACAGTGAGATTTAGGTTGCCTCTGGATCTAATAGCTACGTTTCCTCAGGTGGAGCGAGAAAGTGTCTTGATTAATATCCTTTGCTAACCATTCAGGTAATTGACTTAACAATGGCATTTGATACAGTCTATTGAGCAATATATCTTCCGGCATTTCTTGTACTCTAAACGGTTTCAAAGTAATTTCATACAGGAGGGATATTATTATTCAAGTGGCCCAGAAAATTGTTCTTATTATTATGTCCAGCTTATTGGATACTTTGCATGGTATTTAAACACAATCTGTATGCTTCCTATACAGATTCTGCTTGCAATGTATATTCTTTATAAAAACGTAAAAATTAGTTTGATTCCAACTTCATTTTAGTAGGAGGAATTAGTCTAGAGAGTACTTTACAACAAATGATTGTAAATGATGACAGGGATAGTTTTAGTCTCGAAGATGCAGCCGTACGAGTAGAAACAAGTAAAGAGATGTGCACTCTAGCCTGCAACTTCTACATCATCCCCTATTGGAAATACTGCTGCTATATCTGGTCTTGCTTGCTGGATGGGACGGGCTCTGTGTTGGAAATTTGAAAAATTCCAGAACTCTTCCTCTTTAACACAGAGAAATAAATTTGCATACACAGTGACAGAATTTTCACATAAAAAAAATTCAATTTCTTCAAAAAAAAACTGTTACATCTTCTTCCTCACTGCAGAGGGATTTACAATTGCTGGACTGTTACAAAAACATTAGCCTGTAAATTCTCTCCTGCCGTGTGTAACCACCAGAATTCCCACCACCGTCTCTCTCCGTGTACTAGCTCGTCTATTGGAAATCCATCGTGTTTTTTATGCAAATCTTACACCGCCGTGTAAAGATGACTGCCTCTCTTCATAAAAAAAAAAAGAGCACCGTTTCGTGTATTTTTTTTATATCTCTCATCGTCTTTCAAAGCACCGCCGGGTGGCGTTACAATGTGCCAGAACGCTTCGTTCTATATCTCAAGAATAAATTTAAATTATATCGTTCTATATTTATAACCAAAATATCTAAAAATAATTAATGCAATTTGTTGACAAATTATTTAAATTATCACCATTTATAAAAATATTTATGGTGTCATAAATTTATGTCAAGACCGAGACAGTACCTCAAGGGCACCGGACTGCCTGCACTTGAATTTCCCGCGGCGGTGGTGGTTTGGTGGCGGACTGGCGGCGCGCTGTGCACATGCGGCGGAGCCACCACAGCCTTGGTGGTTGCGGGGGGTATGGTTCTGTCCGTACCCCTCAAATATGTGACCCCCCGCACTAAATCTCAGCCACACGATTGCGGTCAAAGGCCCCACGGCTGGTCAACTGCGGGGGGTGGCGTTTTGTTAACCACCGTGCTATTCGACCCCCCGCACTCGGTTGATCTCCTCCAACTTGCTGCCGCGTTAATTCTTCTCCGCCATCAACCTGTTTGCCGAGCTGATCATCCATGTTGCCGCCTGCAGCTTCATCTGCGCCCATGGAAATTACATTCCAACACTCCCCCTTAATTTCCATCGCTGGGTTTTGCTGCATACCCATGCATTTTCTGAAATATTCAAAGCTTTTCTGCGCAAGTGGCTTTGTGAGGATATCTGCAAACTGATCCTCCGTTCTACAATGCTGCAAAACGATCTCGCCATTGCTAACCAATTCACGTATGAAGTGAAACTTGGTATCAATGTGTTTAGTCCTCTTATGAAAAACATAATTTTTAGACAATGCAATAGCTGAGCTATTGTCACAAAAGATCACTGTCCCTTTTACCTGTTCTTGACATAAGCTTCTCAACATTTTTCTCATCCAAACTGCTTGACACGCTGCTGCTGTAGCTGCCACATATTCTGCTTCTGCTGTAGATAATGCTACAACTGGCTGTTTCTTAGAAGCCCATGAAATGGCTCCTGAACCCATATGAAAAACATAACCGGAAGTGCTCTTCCGATCATCTACACTTCCAGCCCAATCACTGTCAGTGTATCCAATCTTAAATCAACACTCAAGTAACACATATACCAAACCTTTTAGTACCTTTAACATACCTCAAAATTCTTTTTGCCGTTTGCCAATGTGTGAACTTTGGCTTTTCCATGAACTCCGGAAATCAACCAATAAAGATGCATTATGTCCAAATGAAAGCTGGTGCAGCCAAATACATGAGGTCGCTTAACTATGTTTTGTATAAACTAGGACCAAAACTACTCATTGCCCCCTTCCTAACAGCTTTAATCCCATCAATGCTGGAGTGATTTTTGTTGTTGTATTCCCAGATGTTAAATCTTTCGGGTACCTCATTAACATACTGCTCCTGAGATAAAATCAATTTTTATCTTGCTCTAATTCTATTCCCAAGAAGTATCTCAACAAACCCATATCAGTCATTTCAAATTCTTCTTTCATGACTGTTTTAAAATGTTCAATAAGGCAATCATCATTACCTGTAAAAATAACATCATCAACATACAAGACTACAATCAAGATTTTACCGTCTTGTTCTTTGATGTAGAGGGTGGGTTCTCCCTCACACTTTTCAAAACCATTTTCCATTAGATATGAATCTATCCTACTGTACCACGCTCTTGGCGCTTGCTTCAGCCCATAAAGAGCTTTCTTCAACTTGCATACTTTGTGCTCTTGGCCTTTCTTCTCATAGCCGAGAGGTTGCTCAATGTAAACCTCTTCCATTAACACTCCATTCAGGAATGCCGACTTCACGTCCATTTGGTAAACTTTCCATTTGTTTTGTGCTGCTATAGACAACACTGCTCTCACGGTTTCCATTCTGGCAACCGGTGCGAAAGTTTCCTCATAATCTATGCCATGCTTCTGCTTATAGCCTTTGACTACAAGCCTTGCCTTGTGTCTCTCTATCCTTCCTTCAGCATTACTCTTGGTCTTGTAGACCCATTTAACACCAATGACATCTTTACCTTTTGGGAGTTCAACCAAATCCCAAGTTTTGTTCCTCTCTATGGCATTTATTTCCTCATCCATAGCTCCTATCCATTTCTCATCCTTGATGGCTTCTTCGAAATGAACAGGATCATCAACATGACAATATAAAGCAAACAAAGAATTGATACCTTCATTTGTTATATCTTGTTCATAAATCTCTTTCAAACTTCTAAATTTCTTACCTCTTACAGTAGGTGTATTAGTGCTTGAAGAAGCACTTGAATTTCCTCCTTGTGGTGTGCTTGGAGAAGCACTTTCATTTCTCCTCAAGGGTGTACTTTGCGGTGTTGATGCTGCTGTTTGGGGATGTATTTCAGCCACCTCATCATCATTCTCATCATGAGATAAACAGTGTTTAACATTCATTGTTTTCTCTATGCTTCCATCCCAAGCTTCCTCTTCAATGAACTGTACGTCCCCGCTCACAAGAAACTTCTTGCTGGATGGGTTATATAACCTGTATGCCTTGGATTCCTCACTGTATCCAATGAAAATACACTTCTCCCCCTTGCTGTCCAACTTCTTCCTTAGCTGATCCGGAATGTGTGCATAAGCCACACATCCGAAAACCTTCATATGTGTGACACCTTGCTTTGCGCCACTCCATGCCTCTTCCGGCACTTTGTTCATAACTGCCTTTGTAGGGCACCTGTTCAAAATATACGCTGCACAATGTACAGCTTCAGCCCAATAATCATTAGGCAAGTGCTTTGCCTTAAGCATACTCCTCGCCATGTCCATTATGGTTCGGTTCTTCCTTTCGGCCACTCCATTTTGCTGCGGAGTATATCTAGTTGTAAACTGTTTATGTATTCCATTTTCCCTACAAAACCGTAGAAAATCTTTAGATATATACTCACCTCCTCTATCAGTCCTTAAGACCTTGATATGCATCCCACTCTGATTCTCAACAAGTGCTTTGAAATTGCGGAATTTTTCAAACACTTCACTTTTCTTTTTCAAAAAGTAAACCCAAGTTTTTCTTGTAAAATCATCTATGAATGTTAAGGCATAGTGGCTGCTAGCAAGTGATGGAGTTTGCATCGGTCCACATACATCCGAGTGGACAATTTCTAAGGGTGCTTTTGCCCTTATGCTTTTCCCGGAAGGAAAACTTTCTCTGTGTTGTTTCCCAAGAATACAACCTTCACAAAGGCTGTCCGGTTTCTCTATCAATGGTAAACCACTTACCATTCCTTTTCTGTTCAACAGATTAAGACCTACAAAGTTGAGATGACCAAATCTCAAGTGCCATAACCAATTATCATCCTTTGGTTCGTTTTGGTAAGTCTCCTGTGCAACTGCTGCTTTGTTTTCTTCATTCTTCAAGTCTGCTCTCATTCTGAGAGGGAACATCCTGTTCCTTGTCATCTTCACTTCAGCAATGCATACTTTGCTCGGTGGTTTATCCATGATGGTACAAACATCATTATCAAAGAAAACATTATACCCCTTATGGACAAGCTGTCCCACACTTAAGAGGTTACACTTCATTCCTGGAACATAATAAACATCTGCTATGGTTTTCTTTGCACCTAATCTTGTCAAAACATTTACATCTCCTTTTCCCATAACAGAAACTTTGCTATCAGTTCCTAGTGTGACTTGTGACTTCACACTTTCATCTAACATAGAAAACATTGCTAAGTTTCCTGTCATATGGTTGCTACAACCGGAGTCTAGAAACCATACATCCTCATTCTTTTCTTCAGCCATGTTACAAACTAAAAACAAATTACTTTGGCTGCTATTTTCTCTTGTGAAATTTGCACTAGTTCCACTTCTCATATCTTGTTTCTTCTTTCTACATTCATTAGCATAATGACCATATTTCTTACAATTGTAACATTGAACATTGGATTTACTGCTACCTTCGGGTCCTCGACTTGTTCGTCGTCCACTTTGCCGGTCGCCTTGGCTCTCGATGCTGATTTTGATTGCCGCCCCTTCCTTGAGCATTTGCCGGACCTGCTCCTTCCACCTCTCGTTCGGCTTCCGCTCTCTTCCTTCCTTTGCCTTGCCCTTCCTCTACCGAAAGACATTTGGGCCTTAAAGTTCAAGTCTAAGAAATGAGTTTTCACTCCTACCCAATCTCCTCGTTCATGGGCACCGGATGCATGTAATTCATCCACCGAAAACTTCAGAGATCCCTTGTCTCTTCTATGGTGGTGATAATCACATCGAATCTTGAGGGTAAACTTCTCAAGAGTTTTTCCACAATCCTCTTGTCTTCAAGAGTTTCTCCATGTGATATAATTTGTGTAACCATTCCAATCACATGAGTGAAGAATGAGTCAATAGTATCTGACTCTTTCATATCGAGAGTCTCAAAGTCTCTCCTCAACAATTGAAGTTTTGTCAGTTTCCTCTGTTCTTTCCACTCCCCGATAAGTTGTCCTTAGAAGCTCAGCCGGTGTCGGATTTCTCGTGTCAGTCGCTATCCTTGGAAACACACTCTCATGCAATCGCTTGATAAGAAGAAAAGGAGCCTTCGGCATCTCTTCCTTATTGTTCTTCAAAGCCTGCTCTCTCTTCCCGTTTGATTTAACATTAAAATCCCCCGTCTATCTGCTGGCTCTTCAAAGCCATCCTCAACTAATTCCCATAACTCTTGGGAGACAAATAAAGCCCTCATAGTTATTGACCAGTAATCATAATTCTTTCCATTGAATTGTGGGAGATGGACATTTCCCAAACTCATACCTGTGCTTGAACCAGCCATTCTGCACTTCTAACTATGATAAAAAACACTTGACTGTGTGTTTTAATTTACTAACTGTTCTGCAACAATTACACAAAGACTGTATAGAGAAATACCTTCGAATTCTTTTGACTGAACCTTCACGCTGCTGGAGAGGCTGCTGCAAAAACGAACTCTGTTCCTTCAGCATATTTGACCTTCAAATAGCCTGGATTGGCTCCGATACCATGTTGGAAATTTGAAAAATTCCAGAACTCTTCCTCTTTAACACAGAGAAATAAATTTGCATACACAGTGACAGAATTTTCACATAAAAAAAATTCAATTTCTTCAAAAAAAAACTGTTACATCTTCTTCCTCACTGCAGAGGGATTTACAATTGCTGGACTGTTACAAAAACACAGTTCCAGAAATTCTTCTGTCTTTAAAAAAAAAACTTACTGTGAATTTCCAATTCACTGTCTCTCTCTGTAAAAAATAGCTCTCTGTCTATTTAAAAACTCACTGTGTTTTTTATAAAATCTTACACTGCTGTGTAAAGATTTAATTCTGCTCTCTCTCTGTTTACAAAAAAAAATACAATCTGCTCTGTGTATTTTTTTTATATCTCTCACTGTCTTTCAAAGCACTGTTGTGCGTTACAATAAAAAATAGAACGTCTCTGTTCTATATCTCAGCAACAACAGAAATTATATTTCTGTTCTATATTTATAACCAAAATATCTAAAAATAATTAATGCAATTTGTTGACAAAATTGCCAGAAATTATCACCGCTTATAAAAATATTTATGGTGTCATAAATTTATGTCAGCACCGCATAAAAAATTTATGGCAAATTTGATTTGCTGGCAGAATTTGAATTTCCCGCGGCGGTGGTGGTTTGGTGGCGGACTGGCGGCGCGCTGTGCACATGCGGCGGAGCCACCACAGCCTTGGTGGTTGCGGGGGGTATGGTTCTGTCCGTACCCCTCAAATATGTGACCCCCCGCACTAAATCTCAGCCACACGATTGCGGTCAAAGGCCCCACGGCTGGTCAACTGCGGGGGGTGGCGTTTTGTTAACCACCGTGCTATTCGACCCCCCGCACTCGGTTGATCTCCTCCAACTTGCTGCCGCGTTAATTCTTCTCCGCCATCAACCTGTTTGCCGAGCTGATCATCCATGTTGCCGCCTGCAGCTTCATCTGCGCCCATGGAAATTACATTCCAACACTCTGCAGCGCAGTCAATCTCATTGTAGACGGATGGAATATGCTACTATTCAGCCATGGCAGGAACTTGCTGCTCTCCAGCTCGTCTTGTTTAACAGGGAAATTGATATGTAGGCGAATATGTGTTCTTCATAAGTTCTTTTAAATTGTGAGTAGTAAAATTCAAGCAATAGTCAGTCTTCCACCATATCCAGAACCAGACCGCGAAGTCACACAACAAGCCAGTCCACGAAAATCTATATCTATGCTTTCTTTGACGAAAGATCGGAACCATTGGCTATTCAGCAGGAAAGTGATTAAAAATTCTCCTTGGTTTAATATTATTCTTCCTGAAAACGTCCAGGCACAGAAACATTCTGCCGTGACTTCCATACCCACTTAGCTTAAACAAAGCATAAACTGTCGTAGCCATGGAGGAGCAATATGAAAAAAGAGAATTTGCGTCCTGCACGGTCAAGTTTAAATACAAATGTAGCTAAGTTAGATGTGTTTCGCATCCCAATCCAATAATATTGCTCATTTACATTTTCAATCAAAAATTGACAATTAAAAAAAAGTGACTTTATAGATGTATATGCTTAAAAAAAAACATATATGCTTAAAAATTTCAAATTTTTAATTAAATAGGTTTAAGGTTATTATATATTTGATGGATGATTGCATATAATTTCAATGGATTGGTTTAGTGCTTATGGATAGGATCCCTCCTTGCTCTCAAGGCAGGGACTAGTTGCTATGCAGCCGTTCTTGTTTATTTAGTAATGAGATATTATGCTATTAAACTATATTATATATAAGGTCTGAATGTTTTTACACTCAGATATTCACATTATATCTTATATTATATTTAAGGTCTGAATGTTTTTACACTCAGATATTCATATTCAGATATAATGTAGTTGAGAATTTTTAGAATCAATTTTTAATTATTTTACACAAGATTTTAGGAGTTTTCAACTATATTACATTATATTATTATTAAATATATATATAATAATTAATAAAATAAAATTATATATATATATATATATATTTTGACTGGAACGAGTATGTTTTATTTATTGAAGAAATCTAGTTGGGTCGAGGCTAAATCAATCAACATTACACAACACTTAGCTAGCTTCATGATACAAGTAATACAACATTTCATGGAGTGCAAGTTTGGATGGGGCTTTCTTCATTTATGCTGAGATTTTCTCGCAAGAGTAGACATCCTTCATTTGCCATAATATCTGCTTCCTTGTTCGAGCCTCTGAGGATGTGAAAGTATTGGTAGGAGATGAAATCAAGCAGCAAAAGCTTCAGCCTTCGAAGTGTCTTATTGAGGACTGCATTGTTGAATTGATCATTTGAATTAAGCTTCTTGATCAGGATTTCTGAGTCGCCGAAGGCTTGAAAGCCTTTGATGCCACTCTCGCGAGCAATGTGGCAGGCTTTTAGTAGGCCTAAGAGTTCTGCCTGATTGTTTGTTTACTATCCAAGGCCCCAACAGACCTGTCTCTTCTTATGCCATCCGGGGAGTAGAGAACTCCACATGCGCCTGCTGCCCCGGGGTTTCTATTGGATGCACTGTCAAAGAAGATCATTGTTTTGCTCTACTTTCTCCACCACACTTGGAATATTTCGTCCAAGTCCCTTATTCGCCATCCAGGATTGATAAAGGGAGTGGCCAAGGATTGTTTTTTGTCTCGAGGGGCAAGGGTTCCCATCCATTTATTTTCTTCAGGGAGGAGAAAGTTATTAGTTTTGTGAGGTTATTGCATCACGGATTCAGGAAGGAGAGATTTGGCTTTGGCTGCAACCATTGCAGGAGGGCAAAAAGAATTCTTGAAGATCTACTCATTTCGAGCAAGCCAAATTTTCTAGCAGGCATATTTGGGGATGGAAATCCAGACATGAGACTAGAGTGACTTGTTAAGGGTATCATGAGGATAGCGTTGGCTCCAAGAAGAAAAAATCTCAACCACTGAAGTGTGGTATGGAACAGAAACTTGGAGGCCATGAAGGATGAAGCTCCAAACCTCTTTGGCAAAGGAGCAGTCCACAAAGAGGTGGTCCGAGGTTTCGCTGGAATTCCTACAAAGCGCACACCTGTGAGGGCCAGCGATGCTTCTTTGGCTAGATTATCCCCTGTCAGAACCTTATTATGCATAAGGACCCAGAAAAATAAAAATAAAAATAAATAAATAATAATAATAATAATAATAAAATTAAATTAAATAAAAAATAAAAAATAAAAATAAAAATAAGAAAAATAAAATAAATAATAAAAAATAAAAGTAATTTAGGGAGTCTAAATGGATCCCATACCTGTTTCCAAAACTTGGCTAGATGGTTCCTTTCTTTATGAGTTTGGAGAGCCCTGTAACCAAGCACAACAGTGTAATTGCCGGATTTTCCCCAGCCCCAACGGTCAGCAACATCCTTATGCACCGGTGTGAGATTGATAAGCATATTTCTGAAGGTTTTTTTTGTTGTTGACGCAGATGCTCTGGGATTCTGGGGAGGTCCCAGGACTGCCAATTCCCCTTTTCCTCAATGCCAAATTGGATCAACCATTCGCGGATTTCTTTGATCTCTGCAGAGTTGCTGAGGGGTGCGTGGCCCATAATGTTGTCATCCCAGAGCTTGGTGCTCTTACCATTTCCAGGGATGTGAGAGAGACATTCCTTGAAAAATTTTAAGGACCCAGAAAAAATAAATAAATTAATTAATTAAATTAAATTAAAAATTAAAATAAATAAATAAACATATATATATATATATATATATATATAAAATAAGAAAAATAAAATAAAAATAAATAAAAAATAAAAGTAATTTAGGGAGTCTAAATGGATCCCATACCTGTTTCCAGAACTTGGTTGGCTGGTTCCTTTATTTATGAGTTTGGAGAGCCTTGTAACCGAGCACAGCAGTGTAATTGCCGGATTTTCCCCAGCCCCAACGGTCAACGACATCCTTATGCACCGGTGCGAGATTGATAAGCATATTTCTGAAGGTTTTTTGTTGTTGACGCAAATGCTCTGGGATTCTGGGGAGGTCCCAGGACTGCCAATTCCCCTTTTCGTCCTAGGCAGAGATCTCATCGATTCTGGAAATGCCAAATTGGATCAACCATTCGCGGATTTCTTTCATCTCTGCAGAGTTGCTGAGGGGTGCATGGCCCATAATGTTGTCATCCCAGAGCTTGGTTCTCTTACCATTTCCAGGGATGCGATAGAGGCATTCCTTGAAAAAATTTAAACCTCTGCAACATGGATTCCACACCTGAGTGCCAGTCAAAGTGTTTCCTGCCTGCAAAAGCCTTAGAGGGACGCCTCGCGCGTATTTGTTTTTGAGGACTTTTCTAACTAGGTACCTTGGCTTCGAAAACATTTTCCATTTAATTTTGCAGCCCAAGGTGAGGTTGGCATGGGAGGTGTCGCGAATCTCTAGGCCTCCATCGAATGTTGGGCATTTCACAATAAATTTTAATAATTTTATTTATAAGTGTTATAAGTATTTGGTTATTTTATAAGTTGATAAGGAACATTTTTTTGTTGGCTTCACTTATAAAGGATTTGAACTTTGAATTTCATGGTTTATATAATACTTCATAACAAGGTGATCATCAATTGAACCCCTAAGGGCTCTAATTTATTATGGAATTGTTTTAGTTGTCCGTTTTTATTAATGACCATCCTTTAAATTTATTATTTTAATTGTTTTTTCCATGTACATACTTAGGGTTGATGATGGATAGAAATTCTTCAAAGAGTGCATTTATGAGGTTGAGATTAAAAAAAATTTATTTATTAGAAAATATTTTTGAGAATATATTAAGAAGATTTACATTTTCCATGTAAATTTTAATAGTTTATAAAGTAGTTAAGGATATTTGGTAATTTTACATACAATAAAGTGATAGAAATAAACATGTTAGTCAATTTAAAACTGTAACGCCTCCTCCCACATTTACCCATTTTTACAAGTTCGTCAGGGTAAACAAGAGATGAGTGTCACTATGACATGACCCGACCTCCAAGCTCCAGTTATGAAAGTCGGGCCAACAAACCGACAACAAACTGACAACCCACAGGGACTACAAAACACTTAGAATCTTGCAATCCACCTTGGGTGATAAATCCCTGAGTTGGTACTCTTTTTCACAGAGTTTACCCCCCCAACTGCACCCTTGACATTGTGCATGTAGTTGGAAGACTATAACCGCACACACAAGCCTGGATGCCAATAATTTTGACCCAAAATCCTTAGTTCAGAGCATGCGGTCGTGAAATTCATGCCACTTTTTCATGCAAGCCTCCATACCACTGCACAAAACTGCTTGTAACTTTCAAGAATCATGATTAAGATGACAACAATGCCAAACATTCAAACTTGAACAAGATCTTGACCAGGACTTTCCTAGTACACAACAGACATTTCGTCAAACATATGGTAAAAATGAAAGCTACAAGTCATGAATGCATCTATGATCATAAACTTTTGAATTTCGTTTGAGATTCACCAAGAAGGCTCCAAGCCCTCTATAACTAGTTGCAGCAACACTTGTTAGTCCATGCATTCATCAACCATCCAATAACATAACAAATCATGAACAAGAGCCATAGATAGAGCACATCCTATAACCAAGTATATAAACAACCTATAACCATAATAGAGACCATAACAAGTTAGCTACAATGTCAACATGATAACTAGTACAAGTGCTCATAGATCATAATAGGAAAATATATCATATTAACAGATGAAAATGCCAACCAAGTCAGGGACTTCCATGTACCACCCAACCATAGATTGGGCTGAACCAAATATCTCTTTCAGCCAGTCACCCCACGCCATATTCCAAGCATGAATGTGGGATAATATGGGTTAAACTAAAGCAAAACCAACTAGGGCTTCCAGAGGCCAAACCACCTCCACCCTCAACTACAGTGATTTCACCTCTATGGTCTAGAAAACATTAACATCAAATAGATTGGTCTCTATCCAAGTTGTCCAGGGCTCCGGGAACTAGTAACTCAACCCATAGCCAATTCAGGGCTCCAGATAATTTGTTCCAATCCGTAGCTCCAGGGACTACTAACTCAACCCACAAGGCTCTAGAGCGTTTGTACAAACCTACAGCCTCTTGGAAATAGTAACTCAACCCAAATTTTTTTAGTGCTCCAAAGTGTTTGTTCCAACCCACAACCATAGGGAACGTGAGAAGCAATTATAAAAACAAATGGGAAACTCACAACACCATGGATATCTGGGAAATTGAAAGGCAAGGCTAAAGCTACTGTCAATCCAGGAAAATCTTCATGCTAATGACAACACATAACCAAGGAACTACATGCATATACCATGCATCAAAAAATCAGCAAGGAGATAACACATGCAACCTGTTACCTACAAAGTAAGCCCATTGTAGTTGTTGATCCAACTGTCTCTTTGCGCTTACTTGCTTTCCTTGCTTGTTTTCTCCAAATCCAAATGAATGCTAGAATGCTCGAAGAATGCTCTAAGTGTGCTAGGGTGCATGAGAGAGAGAGAGTGAAAGGAGATCTCAACTCAAAATTGTCAAAAGGCTAGCAACATATTCCTTGATCTATTTTTAACATTGATCTCTCTTTTTCTTCGGTTTCTTAATTTTTCCTCTAATTTCCCTTACATGCAAATTTGTGTCTCTTCATCTTCCTTTTCTCCTATTTTCCTTTATTTCATAATTAAAAGCCAAGTATTGCCTCTTTGTCTTTGCTAATGCCTTTTCCAATTTCCATAGCCATTATTAATCCACAAGTGATGCACACTAAATTTTTTTCCAACCATTCAACTTGATAATATGTGTCCCAAGACCTTGGTTTTATTTTATTTATATGAAAAATCAACTGAGGATTGTTACAAGCCCCTCCCCCTTGGGGGACACCGTACTCAATGTTCAATAATGCTTATAACTAGCAAAACATGCTTCCCATGGAGCTTTATAACACAACTTGATGCAACATTTACATCATATCAAACTTCTAAAACCATGAACACCATATTGCTTGTTGGAGCTTTATAACACAACTCGATGCAAAATTTACAACATACTGCTTATTGGAGCTTTATAACACAACTCGTTGATATATTTACAATACAAATATGCATATATAAATATAAACCAAAACACGTAAACCAAATGCATATTCTCAACCAACAAATAAGGAAGGATACAAAGCTCGCATCTCATTAGCCATCTCCCATGTAGCTTCATTCGGCCCAAAGTGCTTCCACTGCACTTTAACTTGCTCGATTGCTCGACTCTTGAGCATGAGTTATTTTTGCTGCAAAATGCACTGAGGTTCTGGCTGGACTTATTCCTCTTGTTCCACCTGAAATGCAGACCAATCAATCACATGATCAACATCATGTACATGTATCTTAAGCAATGAAGCATGGAAAACATCATGTACTTTCATTGTTGGTGAAAGTGCAAGTCAATAGGCCATTGGTCTAATCCTCTCAAGTATCTCAAATGGCCCACAATACCGAGGTGCCAACTTGGCACATGAACCAATCCTCAGGGAGCTCCTCTTGGGCTTGATGTGCAAGTACACATGCCCCCTAACCTCAAACTCTTTGAATGCTATATGCTCATCTGCATAACTCTTCTGCCCTTCTTGTGTTGCCTTTAAATTCCTTTTGATAACTTGCAACTCCTCCCCCATCTCAGCCCACATGTTTGGTCCAATCAACACCCTGTTCATTGGATCACTCTAGTTGATACGAGTATTGCAACTCCAACCATAAAAAGCCTCAAATGGACTCATCATCAAGGATTCCTTATACCCATTATTATATGAAAACTCTACCAATGGAAACGATCCAGAATTATGCAGGAACGCAATAAATGATACATAAATATACATAAACACAGAGATGCAACAGAAATAAAACTTCATTTCATTAATATCAAATAACTGGAATGTGCTTACAGACAAAATGGACATAAACTAGCCAGGGCAATGGTAGCTTGTCTCTGAGAAGAGATGTGGTGGCTACATGCCTATAAACTGTGTTACAATGAGGCTCCAAGGCCTATTTATTATTGAGAAACAATGGAAAACCATAAACATCCATTAACCTAACCCTAGGAGATCAAATGCCAAACTATGGGCCCCGTTGGGGTAAATTGGTACATCAATTTCTTGGGGTCGTAACTTTGTCATACGATCTATGTTTTATGCATACGATACCTCCTTATAAATATATATCCGAGGACTACAACTGTTGAAAGTGAATTTTAGTTGAAGACTCTTATTCATCAACGATGATTTTTCAAAAAAAAATGCCATTTAGGGCCTCAAAACGGCTCCGAAAGTTGAGGACCCGAAAAAATGCCAAAAATAGTAAATTGTTCTACAAATAAGGAAACTGAAAAACTGAAAGAAAAAATGGTGGGGGTCCAAGTGGAATAGGTGGGTGGACACCAATATACACATGGATAATTCCTCCTCCCTTAGGAAGCAATGGTCTTGTTAGAGTCAGAATATGCATTTTGCCATCAATGACTAATATCATTCCTTCATTTCTCATATTAGGTGTCTCATTCCGAAATTTTTATATCATTCCATTAGGTCATGCTAAAAATTCCTTCAATGATGGTAGATTACCTCAAATAAAACTTCATTCTCCCTCAGAATATCATATTGGCTGACTCGCTCTCATGTTTCCTTGAGCATAACAACACCTATGAAAATGCTCTTTTCACCATGATTTGTTTTAAGTCAAAGCTCAGTCATGAAAATCAAGTCTAAATAAATCCCATTAGGTCATTAGGTTTTTTTTTTCAAGGTCATTTCTCTATTTCAAATGAAGTCAGCAAATATATGAGAGGGACTCAAAAATAATTTTATCTTCCTATATGGAATATCATCACTTTGTAATTTTTATATTTTCAAGTTGTAATTTTTCATTTTAATGAATTTTTTTATCAAAATGGCATTTTGATATAAAATAAAATATGTAATTTATTTCTATTTCCAAATGTAATTTTATGTTTTCATATGTAATAAACTCATCCCCAGCTGTCAATGCAATCACTCCGGCCAAAATGAAACAAAGAAAGCCAAGCTTCATTACTTGATCAACCTGCAAAGCCAAAAAGTCAGAGAAGTTAAAGAGTATCAGTGTTAAAGTATGAGAAGAAAAAGTGAGCATAAGGAAAGTGGGTAATTCAAATAAAAAATTCAAATCCTTAAAGATATAAAGCCATTCAAAATCCTCAAAGCAAACCTATTGTCTCCATTCATCCATCAGTAGTTGCAGCAAAGCAGAAATTTCGAGTTTTGTTTTAGCAAATCAACAAAATTTCAGGGTCATTGCGCGTTTTCTTGGACGCTGCGCGTTTACCCAATCAACCTCTGACCAAAATTACTCTGGCACTGCACGTTTTCCTAAACGCTGTGCGTTTGCTCAGATAGGGTTTCAAAACGTTTTACAACCTCCAACAAGCTCATATTTCGACACAAATTTCTTCAAGGATCTTTAAATCAGTGAGTAAACCCTAAACAAACTTCTCACTAATTATATCTTGTGTCTAAAAGAGATTTGAAATGTTTTCTTACTAAGAAACCCTAGTTTTCATTTTCCCTTTCGATTTTCATGCATGATCTCCATACTCATATCCCTAAAACACATATCATTCATAACACTACTAAATCCTAGGGTTTTCATAGACCTAGGTTCTCATTTACATTTTCACTCCCTCCATTTTCCTAAGCTATTCCTTTCACCTCACACTCCCTTCATCTCATTTCATTCACCCTAGGGTTTCAAGGCTTAAAATTCAAAATGTCTGAAGAGGAAAACGGAAATGTCAGTGAGGAGCAAACACCAAAGAAGAAATCATATAAGAAAGGAGGGAAAATCATCAGATATGAACCAGCAACTATAAAAGAGCTCATGGCTTCTCCCCTCATCGTGTCATGTTTTAAACAACTTGGTTGTTTTGAGTTTTGTGAGAAAGTGCGTAAGATCCAGTATCACCCTATGTTTACAAGGTTGTTCATTTCCAATCTTCATGATAGGCAAGTCACTCTTGCTAGGGTCACATTTACTCTGTCCACTAATATCATTGTAGCTGCTATAGGGATCCCGAGTGTAGGAGAAAAATGGTTTAAGCAAGTAAACCTTGATCATTACTACTATGAACCATATCTTAAACCAAGATACAAGGATGATAAAAAGACCATTTTCCCTTTCTCTCATCTCCTTGACAAATATTTCCCTATGATGAAAGTCATCATGAAATACTTCACCTGTGAGGGGAGGTTTTCTCGACTCTATTCCTATCATATCCAGCTTCTCATGCACTTCACTAGAGTCAGAATGCTTCACATACCCTATTTTCTCTCACGTAGCATTGACAAGATGGCATACATTGCACAAAAAAGGGATTATAGTCATCAAATGCAAAGTGTTTTCCACCACTCCCTCATCAAAATGATAGTCATGTATCAGCTTAATCAAATGAACATTTCATGGGACACATTCATATCAAATGAGATTTTCACTACCCCACCTAGTCAACATGATCAGAATATCCCCTCATCATCTCATCCTCCCATATCAACTCCCCCCTCTCAGACTGCTGCTCGTACATCATCACCAAGTTAGTTTCATTCACCTCATGTTGATCCTTATTCTTAACCTTTTTATAATCCTTCATCTTCATCACATCATGATTCTGAGTCATCAAGCAGTGAGGAGGATATTGAGGCAACTTCAGCCAGCTTGGTTGATGTTGAGCCATTTTCCAAGGCTTATCAAAGAGGCTATAGGAATGTGTTTTCTTCACTTAAAGTGAAAGGGGCTATGTATTCTTCATCAACACAACAGGTAGACAAAGGTAAGGAAAAGGTAATAGAGCCAAACATTGATGATGAGGAGGGTAAACATGAGACAGAGCGTGAATTTCAGTTGATTGACCTAAGTGAAGGAGATGAAGTCAAAATCACCAATGCAACAATCAAAGGCAAAGAGGAAAAGATTAGTGAACTTGAAACTAACCTTGAGAGGGCCAAGTATGTGATTGACTTCCTTGAGCAAGAAAATCAGCAACTAAAGACCAAGTAGGCCATCAATGAGGTGAAGTGTATCAAAGCACAAAGAGAAGCATAAAAGGCTAAAACCTTGCTTGAGGAAACATTGGAAAGGTTTGGTGAACCTAATGATGAGGAGGATCAGCCTCCAAGACAGAGACCAAGGACTAGAGTGTTGAAAAGAGCTCTAGCCCTAGAGAGACAAAGGGAAGCTGAGCTAGCAGATCAGCTTACCTTAAATGAGAAAATTGCCCTAGAAATCAGCAAGGACAGAGAACCATGGCTTGATAGAGCCAATCTACATTTGTAGAAGTTGCTTGAGACAGCCAACAAGGACAATGACTTGTTGAGAACAAGGGTCAAAATTCATGCACGAAAAGAGAGAATTGCATTGGCCAAGCTAAAAAGAGCCAATGCTAAAATTGAAAATTTGACCAAGCATGGAGAGAAAGAAAGGTTGGATATACTTTCTGATGTGTCACTCCATGCCACAAGCACTCAATGAGAAATTACCCTCATAATTTTGGCACATTTTTTCACTTATGTTCATTTCAGTAATTTTTTGCAATTTTCAACATATAATTTTTTCCAAAGGCGCAGTGACCTAGACGCTATGCTCTTTTTTGGGGCCTCCAATTGAAAAATGGCCACCACCATCATGTTTATATTGATGAGTACATCAACCCTAGAAAGTTTCAGAATTTTTGGAGGAGAACTGGTCTATCAAAAGTGCCAAAAACCATCAAATTTTCATGGTTCTGCCTCAAATTCTGCCTGGTCGCTGCGCGTTTACCAGTCTTTGGAGAACATGTTTTTGACAGGGAAAATGAGCACCATTTTGAAAAATGGAGATAGTTTCAGAAACTAGACTCAAATATATTTCTAATGAGCTATCGTGGAGCTGATTTGGACACCGAGAAGGCACTCAAAACCAACTTTGAAAACAAGTTATTTTTCTGCTTGGACGTTGCGCGTTTGCCAGGAAATTTCCAATTTTCATAGTCTTTAGCAATTTTTCTCCAGTTTGACTTTTCACATTGGGAAATGAAAAATGAATAATGTAAATGGTCAAGATGAATTTAAAAGTCATGTTTTTACTTTTATCTAGGGTAGATACATTAGGTAAGTCAATCACCTGAGGTGTAATGAATCAGTTCCTAGAGATAGGAATGAGTCACTTTTCTTATCCTACACTCTAGCTTTCAGTTCAAATTTTCATGTAATAACTCCCTCACCTCATGGATTCGACCCCTGAGGATGAGAGGAGGTAGTTTGAGGTATATTTAGCTCAGGTCTTCAATGGATTCAAAGGTTGGCATCAGTTTGAAATTTTGTGTATTGATCAAGAAACATTTTGGCCTGGATATTAATGACAAATTGCAGCTATTTCTTTGGGATTCATGTGGTATGAATGTTTGACATAGTTATTTCTCTGTGATCATTTTTATGAATGTATTGTAAGCTCATAAACCTTTTCATGTCTATGATATGCTTAATTTCAAGTTGAAAGGCAGAATTCATGTTTTTCATGCTCTATTTTGGGAAATTTTGCACAATTTGTCCATTTTCTTCAGTTTAGGGAGAATTCATCTCATATACTCTTCCTAGCTCCTCATCGGTCTATTCATCTCATATGATCTTCCTAGCTCCTCACTGGTCTATTCATCTCATATGATCTTCCTAGCTCCTCACCGGTCTATTCATCTCACCAAAATCACCTTTAAGTGTTAAACCTTCCTACCTACCTTGCCCCATCGAATGGACTACAATTTCATCTCATTGGCCCTAATTTAGTCCCCTTGACCTAATCCTCTTTTCAATGAGCCCAACCCTAATCAAAACAAAACAAATCCCCGCATTTCATACCTAACCTAAAATCCTAATTTCTCCAGTCCTCTTGGCTGTGACCCTTTGGAGAGAGCCCTCTCCGGCTTGATAGGGCTAGCTATCAAGTCAAAAGCTTGGTTTATGGATACCTCTGTTAGGATTCCTTCTTCATCCTTGGGAATCTGGCGGAGTGATAACAGGTCTCGCGTTGAGTTCCTCCTTGAGATGAGGAAACTTCTGTTGAACTTTGTCTCCAGTGAGATACTTTCCCTGGTGAAGGAGTTGGCCTGATTTGAAAACTCGATATAGTTGGATCCTTTTTTGTCGGGTGTTCTTGATTTGTGTGTCCATGATCCGATAAATTGTGGTTTGTTCCATGCAATATGGGTTTAACTCTGTTGGTGTGAGTTGTTCTACAATGTCGGATGTGTCCAACAATGGTGGAAAGTAGGGTTGAAGGTGGTCCACATTGAACATTGGATGCAGATTAAGGAATGGTGGAATATTGAGCTCGAAGGCATTGTCCCCTACTGAATTGGTGATGGTGTATGGCCCATATTGGAGTGGGCGAAGCTTGCGATGGGGCCAAACGAGGTGCTCCTTCTGAAAATGTAGCCAAATTTTTTCGCCACCTGGAACTTGTGTGGCACCCGATGTTGATCATGCCACTATTAGTACTTAGCATTGGCTCTATCCAATATGTCATGGACCTGTTGGTGGATGTGCTCAATGTGCTCAATGAAGTTGTTTACCTTGTTGGCTTGAGACTGGACATGAGACGAATCTACCTAAGTAGCTACAAATGGTATGTCCACATCAATGGGACAGAGTGGTTGGAATCCAAAGCCCACCTGAAAGGGGTTGTGGACAGTCAAGTTGTGGAGAGCCCAGTTATAGTTGTGTTGGACATAGGTAATGCTCTAATCCCATGTGTGTGTATTCTTTGAGTTGTAGATGCATAGAATGTGTACGATCATCCTATTGACGACCTCTGTCTAGACATAAGTTTGGAGATGGAAAGAAGTGGTATTAGTGATCTTGGTGTCCAATATTGACCAGAGATTGGACCAAAATGTACTGAGGAACTTGCTATCCTGATCTGAGGTAATAGACTGGGGGATCCCAAAGTGTACCCACACTCATTCAAAGAAGAGTTTAGTAGTGGATTATGTTGTGATATTCTTCTTGCAGGTCGCCATAACGGCCAACTTCGAGAATCTATCGATGACCACAAAAACACAATTGTTTCCATGTTTAGTAGTAGGAATTCCTGACATGTAATCCATGGAGATGAATTCCCAAGGTTGACTAGGGGTAGGCAACGGAGTATATAGGCCTTGCTTCTTGATGGTCAGTTTGGAAATGGTGTAGGTAGTGAAGGATCTGATGTACTTCCCGACATCTTGTCGAAGGTTTGGCTAATAGAAAAAACTTCTACAATACTGCCACTGTTTTCTCGACCTCGAAATGCCCATTGACCTGACTGTAGTGTGCTTCCCAAATCATCTTGGCACGCTCACTTGAAGGAACACAAAGGTGTCCCAGGTGGCATAACAATGCATCATGGAGGTGAAAATCTAGAACTTGCTGACCTTCCAGGAGCGTTTGGTATGTACAGCATACTTCTGGGTCGCTTTTGTAGAGAAGTGGCCAATTAGAAGTCTTGTGCCCATAAGTGTTGAGCACAATGGTTAACACCATGATCAGTGGTCGGCTGAGGCAGTCTGCAACATTATTAGTGTTGCCCTTCTTATTCTTGATGTTCAAATGGAACTGTTGTAGGTATGTGGACTACTTCTAATGGAGATATTTCTGCAACTTCCCTTGTGTCTTTATGAACTATAGGGGTCAGTGGTTTGTGTGGATGATTGTTTCCTTCCCCAAAATGTAATGCTTCCATTTTTGGTAGGCCTGCACAATGGAATGCGTCTCTTTGTCATGAGTGGGATACTTTTGGACTGTGTCTGAAAGTGTCTCACTATGATATGCCTCTCGGTGCCCCCGTTGAGTAAGGACTGCCCCAATAGCATAGTCAAAGGCATTTGTCTCGATCTCAAATGGTTGTTTCAATTCTGGTATGTGAGCACTTGTGCAAAGCACAGGTGATGTTTCAACTCTGTGAACACCTTCCGTTGAGATTCAGACCAAAATAATTTCACTTTCGCTCCTCCCTTGGTGACTTGACTCAAGGTCCAAGTGATATGAGAGAACCCCAACACGAACCTGCAGTAGAAATTGGCAAGACCCAGAAAGTTGTGGAGCTCTGTTAGATTGGTTGGGGTTGGCCAATCCTGATATGACTTGGATCTTGGTTGGATCCACATGCACCCCCCGTTCATCAATAATGTATCCCATATATTGAACCTGGGTCATGCCAAAAGTGCGTTTCTCCAAATTGGCCAACAAATTGTGTTGTCGTAGTGTTTGGAGAACCTGTCGGATGTGGTGGAGGTGCTCTTCCCAACTCTGGCTGAAGATCAGGATGGCATCCAAGTATACCACTACAAATGAGTTGTTGAATGGCTGCAAGATGTCGTCCATCAGCCTCATGAAGGTTGCAGGAGAATTAGTCAACCTAAAAGGTAGAACTAGCCATTAGAAAAGGCCCTCATTAGATTTGAAGGCAGTATTCCACTCACCGGAGGGTTCGAATGGTACCTGGTGATACCCAGTCTTCAAGTCGATCCTGCTGAAATATTTCCCCCCCTTGAGTTGGTCCAGAAGGTCATCAATCCATGGGATCAGGTACCTATTCCAAAAATTGATCTTGTTCAGCACCCGATAGTAAATACAGAGTCTCCAAATCCCATCCTTCTTATGTACCAATTACACGATCGGGCTCCCACAAGGTGATGAACTCGGCCGTATGTGACCTTTATGTAGCAGATCCTGAATTTTCCTCTTGATTTCGTCATTCTCCATAACAGAGTGTCGATATATTGGTCCATTAGGTAGCGGCGGACCCAGGGTCAAATCGATGGAGTGCTTGACCTGGAAGTGCAGAGGCACCCCTGCGGGGAAGGTGAAGATGTCCTCGTACTCCTCCACGACCTTGTCCATTTATTGTTGTCATGCGGAGGGGACCTGTCTGGAGGTCGTGGCCACTGTCTTCTTCTTTCCCTGAGGGCGGATCATCAGGAAAATAAATTTCCTAGCTTTGGAAATGAGCTTATTGCATTGTTTTGCAGTGACCAAAGAGACAACGGGAGGCAGAGCTACCTCCAGTATCCTATATAACTTACTTCCCAAGGTAACAATAACATCATGAGGCCTTGAATCATGCACATCATGTGGCTTCCACAAGTATGGTTAGCCTAATAATACATCACAAACATTAAGAGGAGCAACATCACATAATACCTCATCTGATGTTGTATGGAAGGTGACACTATCAGTTGACGCGAAGAACATGTCCTTGGTGAAGCCACCTGATGGTGTACGGCTGTGGGTGTGATGTGGTTGGAAAGCCCAACCACTTCACGACCTCTACTGAAATGAGGTTATTTTGGCTCTCGATGTCAACAAGGAACTGTAGCGGGGAACCCTTTACCCACATCTGGGAATGGAAGAGACGCTCCTCCTCCTTTGGATCTTTGGGTTCCTCCTTCTATATCTTCTTGGTGGCAGTGATGGTATTGGGCTCTGCATCAATAATATGCTACCCTTTGTCATTCCCCTTGTTGGGTTCTGACTCAGAGTCATAACATGCATCTGATTCATAAGCCTTCACCTCGGCCACTAATGACTGCTTGGCCCGACACTCACTTGTGTTTTAAGTGGAGTTCTTATGGAACTCACACCACTTTCCCGTGTCCTTCTTCGGCTTCACGGTGTTGTTCTTTGCTTGCAACTTTCGCAGGTTATCTTGGGCCACCCCTCCTTGGATTTTTCCTTTGTTTTTCAGTTTTGGGGCACCTTTCCCTTGCTTTTGCTTTAGATATCCAAAGTCTTTCTTATTTTTTTTGAATACTACTCAATCTTGGCAGCATACCGGTATGCCACACCAAGCGAGGAGATGTCGAGGAACTCCATTTCCTCCTGAATTTATATGTGCAGACAACTGCGGTACTTCAACACCAAATGTTTCTATGAATCTTTGATACCGAACTTTGTGCGCAGGGTATAGAACAGATTCATCAGCTCATGCACATATTTATCCCTTTGTTGTTGCAGTCTAGTCCATTGTATGCACTTGTCCTCATAGCTCCCCACGGGATAATATTGTTCCTTGATGATGTCTCAAAAAGAATTCCAAGTGGGTGTGACCAAGAATATATAGGGTTCCCCCTCGTCCTTTTTCTCACAGTAGGTTTCCCACCAGTCCTTGACATGGGGGGAAACTTTGAGGAGTGCAAAAGTAATCTTTTCTCGATCAGAAAGGTCATGAACCAAGAAATATCCTTCTAATAGATTCAACCATCTATCTACAACATTTTCATCTATTTTCCCCTCAAATATGGGAATCTCAAAGTTTACTTGTACCTTAAAAGGAGTGGCGCCTCCAGAGTGGCTGCTGGATGTAGATGCACCGCCGATGGGCACCCATTGAAGGATTTAGGAAAAGTTATCCATCATTGCATTCCTTGGTTTCTCGAGGGCCTCCTCGAGCAATATTTTGATAGGATCTCCTACTCCCTCATCTTTCTTTTCTTCCCCCATGGGTGACTATTAGGGTTTGCAAGGATGATCTTGCAAAGGTTCAACCAGATTCAACCCTAACTCTTTATACCTCGATCTCGTTGGGGAAATGCAAAGGATCGATAAAGAGCAGAATGCTCTAATACCACTGATCCGGACTTATGCAGGAACGCAATAAAATACAAAAATAGACATAAACACAGAGATGCAGTAGGAATAAAACTTCATTTCATTAATATAAAATAACTTAAATATGCTTAGAGACAGAATGGACATAAAGTAGCTAGGAAGATGGTAGCTTATCTCTGAGAAGAGATGTGGTGGCTACATGCCTTTGAACTGTGTTACAATGAGGCTCCAAGGCCTATTTATTATTTAGAAACAATGGAAAACCCTAAACACCCAAAAACCTAACTCTAGAAGATGAAACGCCAAACTATGGGCCCAGTTGGGGTAAATTTGTACATCAATTTCTCGGGGTCGTAACTTTGGCATACGATTTCTGTTTGATGCATACGATGCCTCATTAGAAAGATGTATCAGAGGAATATAATTGCTGACAACGAATGTTGAGTTGAAGTCTCTAATTCCTTGATGGTGATTGTTAACATTGGAAAATAGTACAGCAGAATACGACATCAATTAATGTCGAGCCTAAGGATTTACAGGGCAGGAACACATTATGGAATCAAGAAGTATTTAAAATCTCTAAGGTTTTGAGAAAATCAGATTTGAGCTAGTCATAAATGTTGAATTGCATGCTTTATCCTCGAGAAGAGCACCTTCTGCGTACCTTTTGGCCCGATAAGTGTGCATTCCTAGAAATGGAAAAAAGTCACTTTCTGGGACCACACCATGCGAAGGACAGTTACTCCTTGTGTGAAAGCCACCTAAGGACAGCCACCAGCGCCTCTTTAGACACCACGTGAGCACACAATGGAATCACACCTCTCCCTTGGGTGACTATCCATCATGTAGCAAGGGAAGGAAGGAGGATTTGAAACTCACCTATATAAACCCACCAAGAGATGAAATGGTGATCACATTGTTATGACGGCCAAAGTTGCCCAAGCAACACCAACATTGTGTGTGACCCGGAGCTGGAGCTAAAGAGGACTCGATAGTTGGCCACCCAACATCTTAGTCCACCACAACAGAGAGAGAGAGGGAGACAATCCCCGGAGGGTCGAGTTCTTCACCTTACTACAAGGGTCAAACTATGTCACAAGGGGGTCGAGTTATGCACCTTATTACAGGTTCAAATTTTGTCACTCGACGGGGGGGGGGGGGGGGTTCATTACTTCACCACAAGGCCGAAATTCTTCACAGGGGCCTGAGTTCTGCACCTTCAAAAAGGTGCGAGTTATATGCCTTAAAGAGGCCAAACCTTTGTGCTACAAAGGAGGCCGAAATCTACTCCAATGATAGGCCAATTTCTACTCCAAAATATGATTACAAAAACCTCCAATAACCCTTACCTAAGAATAGAAATAAAAAACTAAGAATTTTCTCCTTCAATTTGCTTATAGGTTCGTGAGATATGAACCTCTTCGCTTCTTCCTCAAGTTTGAATGCTTCTTGTCTTGCATCCTCAAGTTGATGGCCGAAATGCAGGACAAGACACTTGTATTTATTCTGGCTGGGTCAGCCAAAACAGGGTCGACTTGTCCTCTAGTAGGACTGACTTAACTAGAGGGTAGATAAGTGGTTTTTGTCTTGAAAAAATCATTTCTCCTTAATGGAGAGATTTTAGGAGGCATGTTATACCTCATTGGAAAGGGATTAAAGTAAAATTTAAGCCTATTCCATCCTCCTCTTTAGTTGGACAACCTTTGACATCAATAACAATTAATTTCTCCAACACTAATACATCCCATTGAGCTAGTTTAGGCTAAGGGGGTGGGAGGTAGTGTTACATCTAAGTCCTAGAGAAAGGAACCAATACATATTTGATTAACATCACAACTCAAAAATATGCAAATCCAATTGAAGTAAGGATATCTTTAGATGTTGAAATACAAATGATGGAAAATCCAAGTGTCCTTACTAACAAGCACTTAATGATTAAGAGAGAAACACATGTGTACCAAGAAGACATAATATCGAAAGTGAATCAAGAAAACACTACATGTACGATAAGAAAAGACCGTGTTATCAACATCCTTATCACACAAGTCGATACTTTAACAAATTGGAGTATTAATATTACTCTAAATAAAATCAATTGACCTATAATCTATAAAATATTAATGCCAATTCAAATGAGCTTTGAAATACAAATTCATCATGAGACTCTAAAGTGCTATGTTCCAAAGAAAATCAAACTAAAATAGTTAGAATCTTTCAATATTTAATAATTCTAATTAACACTTTAAAGATCATATCATCTGTATTGTTAAGTATTGGAATTCTAAAAATAACAAATTATTACAATTTTTTTATAAATATATTTTGGAAAAAAAATAAAAAAATAAAACATATATATATATATATATATATATATATATATATATATATATATATATATTCTTAATAAATATATATAATATCTCTCAAAACTTTTTGAGCATAAGAATAAAATCTTAAATCAAATTAAATAACTCTTTTTTTTAAGTTCAATAGACTAAAGATTGGATCATCATCGTCATATATATATATATATATAATTTCTAAATATGTTAAAAATCGAGAAGTCAAAATCAACGTGAGAAACTTTTTTGTCTATTCCTTAAAAGATAGCAATATTTTTTCCCGATTATAATAATGTATGTTTTATTTGGAAAAAATATAATACTAATAATATTAATAAATTATTAAAAAGTGAGACATTAATTTATATAAAAACTCTCTTTAAAACTTATAAAACGTCAAAATTTTGTCATTATAATATTAAATTTATATTATATATTTATAATTTTCTTTTATACCAATTTTTATTTATTATTACTTTTATATTATATACTTTTAAAATAAATTTCATTTATTTTAGCTATATATAAAACTCCTATATAAGAAAGCACTCCTAAATATTAAATAAAATAAAATAACTTAAATGTAAGTGTACGTGCACCTCTGAATCAGAATTCTCATTCATGTTTTTAAATAGTTATTTTGGAAAAGAATATCACTTATACATGATGAAAAGCCAATGAAAATACAATACAAAGAAAGTTTACCGCATGCATAAACAATATGATATAATAATAAAGTTAGATGGAAGGTTGTACCATGTAAGTTATTTATTTAGTAATGAGATATTATGTTATTAAATTATATTATATTTAAGGTCTGAATGTTTTTACACTCAGATATTCACATGTAGTTGAGAATTTTTAGAATCATTTTTTAATTATTTTACACAAGATTTTAGGAGTTCTCAACTACATTACATTATATTATTATTAAATATATATAATAATTAATAAAATAAAATTATATATATATATATATATATATATATATATATATTTTGACTGGAATGGATATGTTTTATTTATTGAAGAAATCTAGTTGGGTTGAGACTAAATCAACCAACATTACACAACACTTAGCTAGCTTCATGATACAAGTAATACAACATTTTATGGAGTGCAAGTTTGGATGGGGCTTTCGTCATTTATGTTGAGATTTTCTCGCAGGAGTAGACATCCTTCGTTTGCCATAATATCTGCTTCCTTGTTCAAGCCTCTGAGGATGTGAAAGTGTTGGTAGGAGGTGAAATCAAGCAGCAAAAGCTTCAGCCTTCGAACTGTCTTGTTGAGGTCTGCATTGTTGAATTGATCATTCAAATTAAGCTTCCTGATCAGGATTTATGAGTCGCTGAAGGCTTGGAAGTCTTTGATGCCACTCTCGTGAGCAATGTGGCAGGATTTTAGTAGGCCTAGGAGTTATGCCTGATTGTTTGTTCATTGTCCAAGGCCCCAACAAAACTGTCTCTTCTTATGCCGCCCGGGGAGTAGAGAATGCCACATGCGCCTGTTGCCCCGGGGTTTCCATTGGATGCACTGTCAAAGAATATCGTTGTTTTGCTCTGCTTTCTCCACCACACCTGGAATATTTCGTTTGTGTCCCTTATTCGCCATCCAAGATTGATAAAGGGAGTGGCCAAGGATTGTTTTCTATCCTAGCGGGAATAAAACTTCATTTCATTAATGTCAAATAACTGAAATATGCTTAGAGACAGAATGGACATAGCAGCTAGGATGATGGTAGTTTATCTCTGAGAAGAGATGTGGTGGCTACATGCCTTTGAACTATGTTACAATGAGGCTCCAAGGCCTATTTATTATTTAGAAACAATGGAAAACCCTAAACATCCATAAACCTAACTCTAGGAGATGAAATGCCAAAATATGGGCCCAGTTGGGGTAAATTGGTACATCAATTTCTCGGGGTCGTAACTATGGCATACGATCTCTATTTAACGCATACGATGCCTCATTAGAAATATCTATTCAGAGGAATATAATTGCTAACAACGAATGTTGAATTGAAGTCTCTAATTCTTTGATGGTGATTTAACTAAATAAATAAAAAAAAATTAAAAAAAAATAAAAATAAATAAATAAAACTCATTTAGGGCTTCAAAACGGCTCTGGAAGTTCCACTGACAAAATAGTAAATTGTGCTACAATTAAGGAAACTGAAAACTCAAAGAAACAATGGTGGGGGTCCAAGTGGAATAGTCGAGTGGCCACCAATATCCACCTGGATCAGGAAGATACTCCTCCCATTTCTGTTGTTGATGCATGACATACATCCTCAACATATCCTCAAGAATTATGCTAACCCTCTATGTCTGTGAATGATAAGATGTATTGAAAGCTAACTTTTTTCCCAAACCTTCAAACAACTCCTTCCAAAACTTGGAAGTGAACTTGGAATCTTTATCTAATATAATCTTCTCTGGAACACCATGTAACCTCACTATCTCCCTGATGAAGATCTGAGCTACCTCACTAGCGGAATTAGCAGACTTCACTGTAATGAAGTGAGCTACCTTACTCAACTTGTTAACCACAACCATGATGGAATCATGCTTCTTCGATGTCCTCGACAAACCTGTAATGAAGTCCATCGAAATGACCTCCTATTTCTGTTCTGGAGTAGAAATAGGCTGCAATAAACCAATTGGATGCTTACACTCTAATTTCACTTGTTGATAGTCCAAGCATCTTGCAACAAATTGAACCACCTCTTTCTTCAAGTTCGGCCAATGATAGAACTTCTTAATAATTGTCAGAGTCTTGTGATATCCCAGGTGGCCTGAATATGGCTTGACATGAAACTCCCTTAATATAAGCTTCTTGAGCTAAATGTTATCTGGCACATAAATCTTGTTCCTGAAGTTAACCAAGCCATCTATCATGAGGTGATACTCCTCATCCCTATTTCCTTCTCCCCGCTGATGCAATCTCTGCTTCAGCTATTGGTACATGTCATCAAGTTGCCCTGCATGCAAGATCTGCTCCTATAAAGCTGTCCCATATGAACTCACAGTTGAAATGTGATTCACCTACACTCTCGTATTGAGAGCATTTGCAACCATGTTCAACTCGCCCTTGATGTACCTGATCTTAAATTCAAACTCACT
This sequence comes from Pinus albicaulis, assembly GCA_034641835.2. NCBI lineage: Eukaryota > Viridiplantae > Streptophyta > Pinopsida > Pinales > Pinaceae > Pinus > Pinus albicaulis. The sequence continues at coordinate 1,543,272,649 of CM076579.1, read as the reverse complement.
AAGTGTATCCAACCATCTAGCTTCCTAGCTTTCAAATTAGGTTGTTCAAACAGATACCTCAGTCCACTGTGATCACTCATCAAGTTGAACCTCCTTCCAAGAATATAATGTCTCCACATATTCAATGCATGAATGATAGCTACAACTCAAGATCATGAGTCACATAGTTCTTCTCATGCTCATTCAAATTCCTTGACTCATAAGATGCCACTTGCCCTTCCTACATCATCACTCCACCAAACCTTCCTTGCAATCATCTATACAAACCAAAAACTCCTTATCATGATCTGCAATCTTCAAAACCAGAGCATTTGTGATCAAATGCTTCAACTACTCGAAACTAGCTGCACACTCCTCATTCCATTCAAACTTCTTCCCTTTTCTATACAAAGATATGATAGGATACCCAATCCGTGAGAAGTTCCTAATGAACCACCTGTAATAACCTGCCAGTCCCATGAATGATCTGACCTCATCAACATTTCTAGGAGTTGGCCACTCCATGATAACGTTAATATTTTATGGTTCCACTGATATCCCCTCCTTGGGAAAAAAATGTACCAAGTAATGAATATGAGGTTGAAATAAACTGCATTGGCTAAGCTTGGCATACAACTGATGCTCTCTCAACAATATCAACATTATTGCTAGGCGCTCTGCATTCTATTCCTCGCTCTTTAAATATATCAATAAACACTATCACAAACTTATCCAGGTAAGGATGCAACACACTGTTCATTAAACACATGAAAGTGGTTGGAACATTAGTAACACCAAAAGGAACCACCACAAACTCATAATTTCCATACCTTGTACATAATGCAATCTTGTAGATGTATTCTTCTTTGATGCACACCTGATGATATCCCGATCTGATACCAATCTTGAAAACATTGATGCTCCCTTCAATTGATCAAACAAATAATCAATCTGTGACAATGGATACCTATTCTTGATAACCACCTTGTTCGACTACTTGTATTCAATGCACAATATGAGAGTATTGTCCTTCTTCTTTACAAACAATATTTGTGCGCCCCAAGGCGATACACTTGGCCGTGCATATCCCTTATCAAGAATCTCCTTAAGTTGCAACTTAAATTCCACCAACTTTGGAGTGCTCATCATGTAAGGTGCCTTAGATTTTTTTGTTTCTCTTGGAATCAAATCAATATAAAAGTACACCTCTCTATGAGGATGCAAATCTGAAATCTCTGTAGGAAGCACATCCTGAAACTGCTGCAAAACATGATACCTCTTCAGGACTTCATCATCCTCAACATCCTTCCCTTTGTCACTGTAGATATGAATTGCAAACAATACACATCCTTTCCCACAATTGTTCTTTTCCTGCTTAGTTGTAACCATTATCACTGATGTAGGCTTCTTCTTTCCCTGCAAAACTATCCTTTCTCCATCATCATCCAAGCACTCAATATCATTGTCATAGAAGTCTACCTTAGTCTTGTGAATGAATAAACAATCTATGCCCAAAAGCATACTATATGATCCCAAAGGAAGCACATTTATATGTGCTGATGTAGGCATACCATTCAGCTAAAATTCATAAGATCTTACCCAATAATGAACTATTTTCTTGTTCCTTGTATCCAACTGCACCAACCAAGATTCTGCATGCACTTATTTATTCAAGTAACACTTATCCACTAGGTCATGACTAATATAACTATAGTTAGATCTAGGGTCAATCAAAATGGAAACGACTTGATCATCAAGCTTACCTTCCATCTTGATATCGGATGCCTGGTAATTAGCCTTCCTATTATCTATTGCAACATAAATCCAAGGAATAATTTGACCAACATCCCCAACTGTCTCTGCCTCCTGAGCATTGTAAATCTGAGGCCCACCACCCTAGTGCAATGGATAATCTCTCCTGCGATGCTCTCCACCACAAGTCTAAGAATGCAAAGGCTTCCCACCATCATCTTTGTTCTGCTCCTCAGGTTGTGATCCATGTCCTCTGTCAACTGCATTGAAATTATTATAAGGTGCTACGTTATCCTTATCACCTACATTGTGAGGCCTTCCTCGCTTCTTATCCCACTTTCCTTTAGTCTTCTCATTTCCTTTCCAATCTCGCTTAGTCTCAAACTTGCGCTTAGACTACTCATAAAAATGCTTCAGCTTCCTGATGACTTCATCCAATGACCGATATTTGAATGCTAAAGGCAATCCACTGATGAACCTTTCAACCTTTTTCTTCTCATCCTTAAGATAAGGCACATACCTCAAAAACTCAAAAAACTTGGCAGTATACACTTCATCTATCATGGAACCCATCTTCAACTCATAGAATTCCTTAGCCTTTCTATCTTAATATCTCTCAAAAAAGTACTTCTTCCTGAAGAGTCTTTTAAACTCTTGCCAACTAAGCTCCTCTACCTTGATGCCTCTTACACACTTCACATCTTCCCACCAAATATTTTCTTTTCCCTTGAGACTGAAGATCGTTATCTTGGATTTCATGTTCTCTGAATAATCATGCAATTCGAATAACTTGTTCATATCAAGTATCCATGCTCATGCATCTTCTGGTTTATTTACATCCCCATCAAAAGCAGGAGGCTTGGATTTCTTAAACTCCTCTGGAAAATACTGCTTCTCACTCCTCCTGTAAGAATTCTGGTGGTAATGACGATGATGTCTCTCAAAACCGGAACTAGAAGAAAATCCATGAGTACTAGCTCACCTTCCAGGTGTATCCAAGAACTACCACCTCTAACTTTATCATCTCTGACCAACCTGTTTCTTGATCGAGACTTGCTACCATATGCCCCATTTGTCTTTTCCTCATGTCCATGATTGATCCTCAAGTGTCCTTGCTTCTGCACATTTGAAAGACTTTTAAGAATGACTACATTAACCTCTGATTTCCTTTCCTAAGCTTTAACAAGTATTTCACGTGCCTCAACCAACCTACTGTTATTTGCCTTACAATTTCTAATTTCTTCCTTCCAACTTCTCAGTGTATCTGCTATAGCAGGAGATTACTCTTCTCCTTGCTGCTCAACTAACCTGTCCTATTCCATTGAATTCACATCAGGCCTGTAAGGGGAGTCATGTGAATTGTAGTCCACCATTTTGCTCTTCATATTTGAGCTTTTATCTACTGCAAACATGCCATGTTAGATAAACCAAATATAGACATAATCAAAATCACACCTCAATGTATTTCAGGGGAGGCTATCTCATCTACATAATCAATCCAGATTAGCACAATATATATATTTATATATACATAATGACATTGACATATCAATAATCATACATAAATATGATGATCATAACAAGGAGTAACCTACATGCATGTATGATGAACACATAAACAACTAACATGCATGCATAACCATATGCATTTAGCCCATCAAGTCCAAGTATTTGAACTTGGAAGCTATGATGCCACTTTATAACGCCTCCTCCCACATTTACCCACTTTTACAAGCTCACCAGGGTAAACATGAGATGAGTGTCACTATGACATGACCCGATCTCCAAGCTCCAGTTATGTAAGTGGGGCCAATAAACTGACAACAAACTAACAACCCACAGAGACTATAGATCACTCAAAAGCTTGCAATCCACCCTAGGTGATTAATCCGTGATCTAGCACTCTTTTTCATAGATTTTACCCCCAAACCACACCCTTGACACTCTGTGCATGTGGTTGGAAGGCTATAACCGCACGCAAAATCCTAGCTGCTGGCAGTTATGAACCAAAATCCCCATTTCAGAGCATGCGATCACGAAATCCATGCCACTTTTTCAGGAAATACTCTAGACCACTGCCCATAACAGCTTGTAACTTTATAGAATCATGATTAAGATGACAACGATGCCAACCATTCAAACTTGAACAATATATTGACTAGGACTTGCTTAGTACGCAACGAACATTTCATCAAACATATGGTAAACATGAAAGCTACAAGTCATGAATGCATATATGATCATAACCTTGTGAGTTTCATCTGAGAATCACTAAGAAGGCTCAAATCCCTCTCTAACTAACTGCAACAACACTTGTTGGTCCATGCATTCATCAACCATCCAGTAACTCAAAAAACCATGAACAAGAGCCATAGCTAGAGCATATCCTATAACCAGGTATATAACCAACATATAACCAGAATAGACCATAAAAAATTAGCCATAATGTCAACATGATAACTAGTACAAGTGCTCATAGATCATAATAGGAAAGTAGCTCATATTAACAAATGAAAATGAACGCCAAGTCAAGGACTTCCATGTACCACTCGACCATAGATTTTGTTGAACCAAATATCTCTTTCATTCAATCACCCCATGCCATATTCCAAGCATGAAGCTGGGATCATATGGTTTAGAACAAAATAAAACAACCAGGGCTTCCAAAGGCTAAACCACCTCAACCCTCAACCATAGTGATTTCAACTCCAAGGTCCATAAATAATTAACATCAACTAGATCGGTCTCTATCCAAGTTATCCAGGGCTCCAAGAACTAGTAACTAAACCCACAACCAATTCAGTGTTCCAGATAATTTGTTCCAACCCATGGCTCTGGGTATTAGTAACTTAAGCAGCAAGGCTCCAGAGTTTTTGTCCCAATTTGCAGGCTCCATGAACTAGTAACTCAACCCAAGCTGTTTCAGGGCTCCAGAGCCTTTGTTCCAACCCAAAACCATAGGGAACCTAAGAACCAGTTAGAAAAAAAGTGGGAAACCCACAACACCATGGCTATCTAGGAAATGTCAAGGCAAGGTTGAAACCACTATCAATCTAGGAAAATATCCATGCCAATGACAACACATAACCAAGAACCACATGCATATACCATGCATCCAAAAATCAACAAGTATATCACACATGTAACCTATTACCTGCAAAGTAAGCTCGATGTAGCTGTTGATACAACTATCTCCTTGTGCTTCCTTCCTTGCTTTCTTACTTTATCCAAATCAAAATTAATGCTAGAATACTCCAAGAGTGCTCTGTGTGTGCTAGAGTTTATGAAAAAGAGATAATGAAAGGAGAGATCAACTCAAAACTGTCAAAAGGCTAGCAACTGATTATTTGATGCATTTTTATCATTGATCTCTCTTTTTCTTCATTTTTCCTCTAATTTCCATTGCATGTAAATTTGCGTCTCTTCACCTTCCTTTTCTCCTATTTTCCTTTTATTTCATACTTAAAAGCCAATTATTGCCTCTTTGCCTTTGCCAATTTCCATAGCCATTATTAATCCACAAGTGATTCCCACTATAATGTTTTCCCACCATTCAACTTGGAATACATGTCCCATGACCTTGATTTTATTTTATTTACATGGAAAATCAACCATGGGCTATTAAAAAAACTTATGAGCTACATGCTAAGGAAAACCAACATCACTTGTGTCCAATATCGATCATTAGTCTTTCATAGTACCAAAATTGATGATAAAGAAACCTTTGGAACATAAGATTACCATAAATGAGGTGTAGTCATTATTAGTGAGTCCCTCAATAAGAACGTTAGAGGTTGGATACATCCATTTGATCTACAAATTAGAGATTTGTTTGAGAAGCACTAGATTGTCTTCCTAATTAGCAATGGCTTCACCTTCAACTTGGAGATAAATCCCAAGTTTTTTCACTATAAAAAACTTGGCTAGTGAGGCTTCTATTTTTCACAATAAAAACTCTTAGATAATGAGATATTTAACATTCTTAAAACCACACTAATTTTGTTTCATATCCAAAATGAGAACCTCAACTAAAACAATTAACCATTCTAGCCAAACTATCCTCTTTAAAAGTCTGTAGATATAAAATCAAAGAAATTGTTTAACAATAAAACTATTTAATAAAACATAAACAAATTAACAAAAAATAAGGCCCATTATGGGCATCCTCAACAAAGTTAACTTGGGATGTTAGGCTATTAACACCACCCCTAAAAGGTCTAGTAGAGTCTTTAGGCATAGTAAAAGTGGTAGAGTTCATAAGACATTGAATATTTTTTGTATAGGAGGGAAGTTTATATTGAGCCGAGATGTGTGCCATTGGGTTAGAGATAGCATCCAAGGATATTGAGAGTTCTAATGACCCTCCATACAACATAACCATAATAGTTTGATACTACTTCCACTAGTCACTAAGTTCCGGGAGATGTTTCCCGACCTCTAAAAAATATTGGTCTTTGGCTTCGTTAGCCTTTGATCTTTTTTGTTCTATGAAATTCTTCCACCTTTCCCATTCTAGAGCTAAGCAAGTGGTCATGCCCATGTTCTTCATGATATATTTTTCACAATGGCGGGGACCTTTCCTTAATCATCACATTTCCCCTAACAAATGACATTATTAAAAACAATTAGAGAGGGTGTCCATCTCAATAGTTCCTTTTATTCCCACGAGGCCACTAAGGTTACCAATGTGATGCCAAATAATGTGACTGGCCTAAGGCACCACTCCCTCATGGCACTCTAAACTACCTCAAATACAATTATTACATTCCAAGTTTAAAGAGGAACTATTCTCATCCTTCATTGCTTTCTAGTCAATTCATATGTTGTCACAATTTCCCATGTCAAATGAGACAAGCATTAACCTCAGACTAAGCCAGGAAGGCTTGCATGCAATAGGATTAGATAGAGATATGCTTGTTGTGATGACTACTATCCACATAATGACTTTTAATGTAATTGTAAAATTTCACTTTACATTGGAGGCTTCATGCATCCAAACCCTATGAATATTTAACTTGAGGGGTGGTTTGAAAATATAATTACAACAACAAATAAAGGACAATATTTCAATTCACTTCAACCCCAATCCACAATGCAATTAAATAGTAAGGGTACCATACATATGCCAACAATTTTAAATGTCAAGGGATCACTTTCCAACCATAAAATTAGATATAAAATCACTGCAATTAATGTAGATTTATTGCATGAAATCTGCCCTATTATATTCTATATTAAAGTTAATTGACTTAACAATTTAAACCTTCACTATATCAAATCAACATGACAAACCATTCATGGATATCACCCAACTAAGAAGATAATGAATACTATAAATTAAATATGTAATTGAGACAATAAACAACTTGAAACTTCATATATGTGTGTGTGAACATGAAGTGCACACACATATCACAACCTTATCCCAAGGCTAGTACAATCCTCTAACTCTTCAAAATATTAGCTAGAGAAAACCATCAAAAACCTAAATCCAACTAATATCCTTCACAAACTACTATCACAATATAAAGATTCATTAGTTCCAAGCAAGACATTTGCCCTCTCCTCTTCAACAAGTGCCACCTAGGGTGTAATAACAAAACCTTGATATCTAAGTTTCTAAGGGATAAAATCCTAACCCTAGTATTCAAGATGCTCCAAGTGTTCTAAGAAACTCTAGCATCTCCAAGACAAACGCATATATTGTACAAAGAATAAACCTAAAGGATATATTAAAATACTCTTCTCAGTGTATCATTCCCAAGGTTTCCTAATGAAACCACAAGACTCCGACTATAAACAATAATACGCAAGAGAAATAAAGGATCTCTCCTTCCTTTATATATATGAGATGTGAGGGAAGCCAACATGACACAAGTGGATCTAAACCCTTACAAGCAACCTACTACAAACATGTTGGACTACACATGTGAAGCAATACAATCCTAGGGTACACATGTCAAGATCTAAGGTGATGCTATACATATTCAAGACTCTAAGGTGATGTCATGACACAATAAATGTTCACACTCCTTTGTTGCAACTTCACATGAACTCCATCGCTCCTCCTAAGCCATGTGCTCCTTCGGGTCAACTCCACCTACATGATCACTATAACAATTAGGCATCCCCAAGTCAAATTTGAGCCTCCATGCGAGCAACCAAGCAACTCAATGCCATCTAGGGCCCAATGCTCCCCTCTAGAATGTCTAGTGCTCCTCCTTTTGATATAAGAAATTCTTTAAGAAAATCACATGTTGCCATAACACCTTTGATGTTTCAAAGAAAAAATCCACATAAACATCCAATTAAGGTCTAGCAAATCAAGAGTAAGCCACCTTAACATGTGCATGTCTATCACAAACCAACCAAGGGATTACCCACACCACGATACCTCATATTGCATGGTAATAAACTCCAAGGGTTAAGTGCCCTCCTCCATCCTTCTCCCAGGTAGGTATCTCTCCTAGTCAAGAAATCGACTCCCCCATTAGTTTCACCCAATGGCTTAGTCAACAAGTTGACTAGGAAATCAAACTCCTATGCAAGGGAACCATACCAACACTCTAACCAACATGACACATCTACTCAAACTAAGCCATCTATTTTTCCATGAAGCATTGTCAAGTGGCTAAGTGTAGAAATTTGAATAATAGCTGAATTATTCACCGAGATTATCCTGATTACACACTATTTAAGCTTCATGCATAATACATAACCTCTTCTACAATTGATCATCAATATGCGGAAATAGAAGCAGTCGCATGCGCACATTAAAACATAATCAAGCACACATATAACACAAGATAAATAAAGCACAACAAAAACCTCAACTAATCAGATATAATGATAGAGAACATGTAACAATACATAGCACAAAGCTCCCTCACAACTCTCAACACTATCCTCGTCACATGCTGCACACAAAACCAGCTCGGCGATTTAAATAAGCTGCTAAGTTCAAACCTCCTCCACAAGTCTGCCTGCCTCTACCGCGCAATCCAAGATGAATAATAATGAGATCCAAGTTCGAATCCCAATGGCTTGTACTGCGCAATCCTCATTGGCAATCTCAATCAATGTGTGTGCAAATCTCATGCACAGCTATAGTCACAACTGATAGTAGACTCACCTTTTCACCCACCTCTAACACTGGTCTCCACTGAACTGTCCATGCATTGCAGTTAACTGATGTGTTCTTTAGTTGATTTATGAGTTAATAATTAGTGAATTAATTAATAATTAATTCACACCACTCATCACTAGTGTATTTATCAGTTAGACTAAATACAACTAGTTCAACTAACTTAAACCGAACACAACTCCATCAACTGTCTCATCAACTCCACCAAACTTTGCCACATGAGTTCTAACTGAAGTCAACCATGTAATAGCTCAACTAACCCTAGGAATAACGTAATTCCTTCTGTCAGCTGCATGTGCCACATCTGTAGCTCGAACTGAAGTGCTGCAAGAGGATAAGATAATGTTTATAGTCGAAATATTATTAAGAGCTAATAATATTCGACTGATCTATTTTTAGACTAGCAGTCTAAAAATAGATTCTACCATCGTCTAAAAATGAGGTTCATATATTACCAACATGACCAATCATCCATAAATAAAGATCCTTCAAAGAATCATAGACTATGATCCATATGTCTAAAATAGCATTATAACAAAAATGTGACTTTACAGCGCCTGTACATTGGCGGCCCACTTAGTGAAGGCGACTTCATTTCACTAAGCTCCATCATCTTGTTGCATTTTCAACACTAAGAGATACAACACTCTCCTAATAAAGTTTAAATGCTTTTGGATTAATCCCAAAAGCTAATGTGTGGAGAGAGGTGAACATCCATGGGAATTTAATTCCCATATCCATGTCATGAGAGTGAGGATGGGGAGGCATCTTAGACGTGTACGATAAAGCATTTATGGGCTTTAAAGTCTTATTTCTATATGAAACCACATTCATGGAAGGCAAAATCCTTTTATTCCCTAATTGTCAAATAAAATAAGATGCCTTCATTTAATAAAAATTCAAAATTTTCCATTATATCCATATTATTGTTGAGCTATCCCTTGTCTTAGAAGTAGGAGACAAATTGGAAGCTCTAAGCCGTAGAGATTGCCCTCTAAGGCTACTCATTATTCTTTTAGTGGCTTGCTCATGGTTGAATCCTTTATAATGAACACTTATTGAATACAATGCTTTAAGAGCATATTACTTCCTTGGATATTCGCTAGAACATCTATCTTATATTAAAAACATTATCTAGAACATGTGTTATCTCAAATAATTTTGTTCATAAAAAAAAGAAGAAGCTCCCATTCCACTTGGTCAAGTAAACATAAGATCTCATTCCACTTAATTAAGCATTTTTCCCAATGAGGCTCTGACCTGTTGTGATTAGGCTAGAAGGGTAGACACTCCTTGGATAGAGGTCCACATTAGTTTGCCTCATAATGCATCGGTCCTTACCAAGTCACAAGTTATTGTTATTATGTCGATATACATGTCTATTTTGGAATAGGGCTTTGAGAATTTTAATTTAATTATCAATAATTATTAAGTGGATGGTAGGGATTTAACCTCCATAGAATATGCTTAGTAGTATACAGAAATCAAAGGGTGAGATTCATTTTCAAAGTGGTTATGCCTTTTTTGCCCTTTTAATTAAATTCATTAATTAAAAGAAAGATCATATGAACAAGTGTCATCTAAAGTGAGTTATGGTTTTATGGGCATGTGGTATTGATAAACCATGTTATTGTAGCAAAGTCTATTTACATATTAAGAATCTTCATGATAAAGTTGGCATAAATAGCCATAGTTAATTAGTCTCGAGGATGTGGTCATGGTTAAGTGCGGAGGTTTGGTTCCCATAGGTCTCATGGTCCAATCCCAAGCACTGCTACTCCATGATTTATTCCGGTTAAAAAAAAAATCTATGATTAAGATCTTGTTAGATGTTTTTATAAAATGTATATATGTTTAACTTATATATTAATTATTTAATACATGATAAACTTTACTTCATCATACATGTCACATTGCTAATTTTTGTATTTTGTTTTTATAAATTTATTATTATTATTATTAAAAGAATTAATATATAGAAAAAACTACAATTTAATTAATTTTATGAATTTATTAATTTTAGCAAGTTTAGATGAATAATGAAATATGTGTTTTGATATTTATATGCATTAATACTAATTTACAAGCTATTTAATTTATACAACTACCATAATATATAATTTGTAAATATAATTAAAGCTACAGCTAATGAAATGAATAGTGAGTCTTGTCCAAGTCATGTAACAAATTATCTATTATCATTGGAAAAAAACAGCTCTATGATTTTTTCTCATCCATAGTTAATGATTAAGATTTTGTTAGATGTTTTTTTAAAATGTATATATATTTAACTTATATATTAATTATTAATATATAATAAACATGAAAACACTTACTTCATAATACATATTACAATAGTAAACATTTATAAAATTATACATTTATTATTATTAAAAAATTTAATATATAAATACAATTACAAGTTAATTAATTTTATAATTTAATTAATTTTTAAAATTTAAATAAATAATAAAATATGTGTTTTAATATTTATTTACAAGCTATTTAATTTATATAACTATTTTAATATATAATTTGTAAATATAATTGAATGCTATAACCAATAAATTGGATATAATTTGTAAATATAATTGAGTGCTATAACCAATGAATTGGATAGTGAGCCTGACCTAACAAATTATCCATTCTCAGTGGAAAAAAAAAAGCCAAATTATAGTCTCTCTACCATAATATTTGTAATAACTCTTTTCAACTAAAAATAATATTATATTATATTTTTATGGTATTTTTATTTAGAAAACTAGAAATCATAAAAGCGTTTTTAGCCCTAAATTATAGGTGTATTTTTCCTAATAATTTTCCCAAAATCCAGAAGAAATTTAGAAGGATTAGATTGCACGAATTACAAATTGTAATTTTCAGACTGCACAATCCAAAATTTCCAGAACCCCGAATAGATTTTTGCGTTAAAAAAATTTAGTCAACAAAAAATATCATTTTATCAACACTGGCACAGCTAAGTTTCAGTGATGGTAAAAAAAATGATAGAACATTTATACGTAGTGCTTTCAACCAGTTGAAAAACAAAATCCAACGTGAGGGATGCTTTACCAAAGATCTTGACCTCTTTGGTCAGGGAAATCTGTTGCCTGTTAAACTGTTTACATGTAAATTAATACGAGAGATTGGAATCTTTGAGGTGTTGTGTTCTATGCAAGTTTTTCTTGCAGGTACTTGAAGATAACGCCAAAGATATCTGCCACGTGGTTGTGGAGCATATCCATGGATAAATGATTTGGATTTTTACTATTCGCTTTACAGGAAGAGATTCTAAATCTCGTATAAATACAAAGCGTAAGACCGTAGAAAACCACGGGTCATGCAAGCGAAATACTTGCATTGAATCACATTGATCTCTGACATGTTCAATGTGCGGCTATGTTCTCAGGACACACTACCAATGCCTGATTTTTCTCAGCGGGGGTGCATCAAATAAGTACCCATTTGATCAACATTCAATGTTTTTCAAACTTGCAAGCTGAAAGCTCAGCTCAAGTTCCTACAGCCATCTCTGATCGGTATCCTGAGGCCTTGTTTGGCGTTTTCTGGAATCCATTAACAGGCTACTAAATCTTGAAAGCAAAAATGGTCAACTCTGATGATGGTTCTGAGATCCACGATGTTGAGGTAATCCATTCATGGTCATCACCAAGGTCTCTGAGCACCAGCCTCATGTACGCATTTGCACAGGTACTTTTTTTCGAAATATGTCAGTTTGCATTTTAAATGTGTTTGATTTGGAGATTCTGCAGGATTCCTTTCAGTTTTGAAAAATCAATATAATTTTTTGAAGTTAGATAATGGTGAGCCTCCATTGGACTGTAATTTCTGTGTGGGTTCATTCTAATCATGGGTATATTCCAATGGATGAAGAGGGACGATACAGAAGTAATTGATGAACCGCTTTATGCACATTTTCTCGTGGAAACTGGGGTGGACAGGCCTTATAAAGAAGAACTGCTGTCAAAAATGGTCAGTTCCCGACTTTAATTTTCTGTATATTTTCCCATTTTCCTTTTTAATTTGCAAATTCAAAGATTAATTTTTTTAGTTCTACATAACGCCATCCCCAGCTACACCCCACACCACCCCTCTAACAAAAATTATTAATCCAATGGATGAAGTATATGTAAAATTCGGATTTTCACTAAATACTAGCAGAAACCCATCTGATATGCACTTAGATTTTACTAAATACTATGAGAGACCCATCTTAATCTTCGTCTTACATGCAGCTCTACATTCAGAGGAGGATACATACCTTGAATTTGCACAAGTGCCAACGTATTATATATTGGAGGTTCAAGTATGCCTATCCTGAATTCCAATATTCAATACGTTGATATTTGTGGAAATTGGAATGTGCATCCTCAAGTCCCTCAGAGGTGAATGTCAAACCTGGGTTTAGATGGGCTTGGGTTAGTGTCCAAGTTCAATGCACCCAATGTATTATCTAAATTCAATGGACAAGTCTAAGCATTAGATTTTTTGGACTTTTTCGGGCAATTATCATCAGAATATGGCAATGCAATTGCTGGTGAAATTGCAATTTTCCATTGTTCTGTTTTGCATTCATAAATGGATTCAATGCCTTGAAAAACCCTAATCCACCCAGATTGTGCACTCTCAGCAATTGACATCTGCAATTTCAGCATTTCTTTTAAATTTCTGGCTGGATTTGGGGCAAAAACTAATCAGACAATGTAGCTGGAAAAGGTTCAAAATTTAATGCACTATCACAGCAAGAGTTGATGTATCACCGCCACCTGGGCTATAAAATGTACCCTGCTTTTTCTGCTTCCAAGCATAAACCCGCAGGGAAACTCAAGTGATGCTTCCCCACATTCATGGATGGCATCCCTAGCAAACCTGTTGCCATATACTATTGTGACTCATCTAGGAGGATTGCAACTGGGCACCTGCTGGCACAGAACTAGCCAAATGCCGAGCAAATGCACCCCGCTTCTCTCAATGTGTATGCAACAATCTGAATTCAGAAAAAAATATTGTCAGTTAAAATTCCTTTCCTAAGTTCTATTTGTTGTATTCTTTACCAAACATTTTGCTTGTAAGCTCCTGAAAGGTCAGTCGTGATTTATTTGTTGTATTTTTACCAAATATTTTTGCTTGTAAGCTCCTGAAAGGTCAACTGTGAGTTAGAAATGTTGTTTTTTCCAATTTCCAACTAACTGCTTATTTTCTGGGGCTATGTACCGATTTTCTTTGCAGGAATCAGATGGGAACAAGGTGATTAAAGATGTAATTTTTGGGCCTGGAAAGAAGAAGTATAGATATTGCAAGGTTTGCTCATCATTCAATGACTTTTTGTTTCGTCGAATCCATGCTATGCTATGATAATAGTTGCATTTGTCAGTTTTTATATCTTCCAACAACTACATATTAGTTGCAACTTCACCTTCCAAAGGATAAATGTGAAACCTACAAGCTCTGGTTGTTTATGTTAGCTCTATCTGAATGCGCAGAAGTTGATCTCCTTCACTTTAGGATAGGATACTCAGCAGAGCCACTGCAAACCAGTTCATCTTTGCCTCTATTCCTCTATAGCAGCAGCGATGAACGGATTTGTTGAGCCTTGTCTTTGTGCGGCAATAATGGTTCTGTGGTTGAGGCAGAGCTGCAGTTAGAGGAGGTGCATGCATGCATCTCTTGGCCTTAGATTTTCCTTCTTTAGCAGGTTCCATTTTCCAGTTTGGAAGGCACTGTCTTTTGCCTTAATTAAATTTGCTTTTCCAGATTTGCAAAGCACTTGCTTTATACTCTTAGAAGTGCTTCCACTGTTTTTTAACACAGGTTCTGGTTTTAGAAAAGCACATGGTTCAAGGAGACTTCCAGATTTAGAATAGTGGCTGGGTTTAAATTAGTTTCCAGATATAGCCCCCGGGCACTCTTTTTCAGGCATTCTCTGTAATGTGGGATGACACTCTGATCCAGGCAGAATTAGGAGTTAGTATCTTCACTCTAAACTACGCTTTCTTCGACAGGGATGGTTAGCCTTGATTGTAAACCATAGCTTTCTTCATTCATTAAAAAAGGCAGGGTGACTCTGTGATAATTCAATTTTGTTTTGAGTTAATTATTAGTGAGCTGTTGTAACCTTTTCTTATTTTGAGTTAAGAAAGAGTGATGCGAGTGGTTACTACAATTTTGTAGCTTGCTGTTTGTACGTTCAGAGTGTGTTTACAGATCTAGCATCCTTCATCCGCTGTTTTGGTAGGTTCAATTAGCTTTATTTGTCCCTGATGATGGGTGGAGTGTCCACTCGAAGCATTAGACGTTTCAACCTAATACACACAGTTCACTCCAGAAAACTATCGACATGGTTACACAGTTTTAATTTCCTAGATTAGGATATCTGAAGTCAAACGTGCAGATCTGTGTACCATGCTGAAATTGATGGTATCAGAGATGCAGATCTGAAATATTCTAGGAACTGTGCATGGAGAATGCTGCTGCCTGTGAGAGGGATCTGTTGGAAAGTTTCAGCAACTGTGATGCTCAAGAGTCTTCACTGAGTAAAGCAATCTTTGCCTGAGATAGGCACTTGGACCTGTGATTGGTTATAAGGTGTGATACCCTATGTACTCTAGTGATTGGAGAGGTGATCTATACTTGTGACAGGTCGTTGATGTGATTTGTCTTCGACTGATTTGTTTGTTTGGGGTGTGTTCTAGGAGTTGTAGCGATGGCTAATCTAGGTCTTGGAGAGTGTGATTGGTTAGAAGGCATTGCAAACTTCACCATTGGAAGTATAGACTCAGATGTTGTTGGACGTTAATTTTTGGTATTTTGTTGAAGGGAAGGCTATAATCCCTATTGATCCATGCAGTTAGCCTAACACAACAAGAAGGCAATGAAAGCAAAGACAAGCATTCTTGATTTTGCGAAGGACGACTTGATACCTTACATTGCAGAGAAGTCGGCCAGGTATATGTATGGTGTCGTGATCATTCTAATTCAGAGTGTGAATATTCCCTGCGAGATGCTTCGGAAGAACAAGCTTTCTTTGACATGCATGAGTGAGACATTCATGGTGGTGAGCTACCTGTTGAGGATCCCTGAGTTGAGAGATCAACTTGCTGTTATTAGGTTTGTTACCTCCCCAACTGGTACTTAATGATGAAATCCCTAATCCATAAGGTGCAACCTGAGAGGGAACTACTAAGATGGTCCATGTTACCCACCGAAGTGTGGGTAACCTGATAGGAGAAGATTTTTATCCTTCTTTGGACAGCCAGCCAGCCAGCCAGCAGCCCTGCATTGCTTAGTGCATGACATTATTCCATAATACTTCACCATTTGTGCCAGTTAGACATCTGTCACCATCTGGCATTCATTTTGAAGGAATGTGGGTCATCTTTCGGCAGGTACTTTAACCATCTTGCAATCACGTGCTTTTACTTAATGTTTTGGGCATTCTAACATGGATTAAGGGGTGATTTGGATGATTGACCGATATTGACTATACACTTGTTCTCTCACTTCAGTAGGGAGGTTAGTTTTTGACCCTAGTCCAATAGGACCTCCTTTGAGGCCTTAGGGTTATAGGATTGACACTACTTGGGAGACTTGGATTGAAGTAGTGTGTCCGGGGTGATTTGGATGATTGACCGATATTGACTATACACTTGTTCTCTCACTTCAGTAGGGAGGTTAGTTTTTGACCCTAGTCCAATAGGACCTCCTCTGAGGCCTTAGGGTTATAGGAGTGACACTACTTGGGAGACTTGGATTGAAGTAGTGTATCCATGATATTCCATACTTACCACTTTCCTTCATTCCCTTGATGTCATCTCCATTCTTCGGTCTTGTGGTCATTGGTTTATTGGGATTGTCACCCTTCTTATCCTCATCCTTGATTCTAGGTCAAAAACTTTTCCCTAGAGGTTGATGCAACTAAAAGAACGTTAAAAGCAAAAATGGCCACAATAAAAGAAAAAGAAATGATAAAATGCAAAAGATGGCCGACACAATAATTATCACGTGGGAAAAAGCCTAGCATGAGCTCTACCCCCTTCATTAGCCATCACCTAGTTCCTTGAACACTTGATGCTCCATCACATAATAAAGAAACTCTTGCATGTCCTTGTGAAAATTCCAAGTCCGGAATCCTACTGCAGCGAACTGAAAATACTTCACCTACTTGTTATTTTATGAACAAGTTATATACAATGTTCTACTGAAAATACTGAAGCAAATTACTACTGCGACCTTCACTTAATTAATTATATATGGCGAAACAAGAAACTGAGCAAGAAAGAAATACATCACATCGGACACCGTTGTTTTTGGACAAATGTCCCCGGAAAAACCCAATTCGAGAAAATCGGTGCAACATATATGAGGGTTTTATTATTAAGCAACAGTAATTTCTGAATACATCTCTGAATGTCTCTTCGGACAATTCAGTTACAGAGAATATCATTGACAGAAAGATTAGTGAGGTTACCTCACACTATCACTAGAAATCTCGGTTGATCCGGCCACTGAATCTTCGATCTCTGCCTTTCGGTCTCACACCCCGGCTTCCGGCTTTTGAAATCGATTCTTTAGTAAAATATTTGGATTTTCCCTTTACCCTCTGCGTAGCCCTGCGTGGCTCTGTGTCAGCCTCTTTGGCTCTGTGCTGGAGCTGCTGGATCTCTCTTTGCCCTTCTCTGCTGATGATTCTGCGACTGAGAAAGATTTCTCTTCGGAAACTGTCTCTGCCCCTCCTTACGTGAGATTCTCTTGATTAAAGTTTTCCTTTGAGCACTGCTCACTTTAGAAAATTCGATCTCTTGATCCCTCGATGTGTTTTTCCAAATGACCCTCAAGTCTTCTTTATAGTCTTCTCGTTGAGACTTCAACGACTGAGATTAGATCTCCAATCAACGGCTAAGATTACATTTTGACTTGATTTGCCTTTTCTAGAACATTCACCCCCATATTGTATTAATTCACTTTAATTTTTTATTTTCTTAAGCTTAGATGTAGTGTCACTTTAAAATAATTAATTTTCTTAATAAAATACAATGCGGGTGGAATTTCCCCAAACAATTTCTGGGTTATCTGGAATACATGTGTTTAAGCTTCTCCACAAAGTTTGAGACTTAGAGCACATCTGATGCTACCCCAAATCAACACTCCCTCTTAGCGAGGAATGTTCTCTAGAAAATATGCCCTGCTGCACATTGCGCTAACTCTGAAGCATCTCCCTCCCCGCTGCTGATGTCTGACATGTTGTCCACCAACTACTGCACTGCTGCTGCAACTATACTATTGCTGACCCTGCTGCGATCAACACTGCATCTGTATTGCAACTCCCTCTCAAATGCTGCATCTGCTGCTAGCA
This sequence comes from Pinus albicaulis, assembly GCA_034641835.2. Taxonomy (NCBI): domain Eukaryota; kingdom Viridiplantae; phylum Streptophyta; class Pinopsida; order Pinales; family Pinaceae; genus Pinus; species Pinus albicaulis. The sequence continues at coordinate 1,543,254,401 of CM076579.1, read as the reverse complement.
CTGCCACTGCAATTCAGTTGTTGAGAGAAGCAATTGAAAAACATCCAAAAATCTGAACAAATGTTCAAGATGCATCTCGATGCTGAAACTCTGACTGCTGCTAGTCCCACGCTGTCCCTTTGAACCACTGCGCTGCTGTTGCTTCTGCACTGCGCTGCTCAGATTCTAGCGCTGCTAGCTATTGCATATGTCGCTCCAACACTCCTTTGCACCAGCTGAAACTCCTCCAACCTGCTACTATTGATCTTGGGCACCCGTAGCAAGGTCATGATCCAAGAGGTGGACTCCTCAAGGATCCTGCCCAACTGAAGTTCTTGCGAACTTACAGTTCAATATCGCCACCATCTCCCTCCTGGAGATGCGTGGGCACTCATGGCATACTCATCTTCTTCGATCTTTGTGGACACAGCCTTCGGATCATGCTTCTCGTCCTTGTCCTTTTTTTTCAAAGGACACTGCGTTGCATAGTGACCAAGTTCACCACACCTGAAGCATTTTATCTTCGAGACGTCTTTCTTCCGTCTCCGCTGCTCCTGCTACCCCTTGGATGCAAGGGCTGCATTTTCCTCCTCCTCCTTTGTCTTCGACCCACTGCTACTGCTGCCGTCAAGTTTACACTTGACTAGGTCCCTCCTTAGTGTTGATTTTTGGTTAGCATCAGATGTGCTCTAGCTTCGATGTTTTGTGGAGGGGCTAGAACACATGAGATCTCCAAGACCTAGAAATCGTTTGGAGAAATTCCACCCAGAGCTTAAGTTATTCAAATAATTAATTATTTTAAATGGAGCCTAAGTTAAAACTTAGGGAAATAAAATAATTAAAGTGAATTAATTTAAACATGTAGGTGAGAATGTTCTAAGTGACGAAGATCAAGTCTTTTCTAATCTTAGCCGTTGATTAGAGATTAGATCACGACCGTTGATTCATCAATAGGAAAAGTATAAATGAAGGCTTGAGGGTCAGTTGGAGAACACACACAAACATTGAATTTAGAGATCAAATTCTTCTGACAGAGTAGTGCTCGGACGAATATTAGATATGAGTAATTCAGTGCAGTGAGGGGCAGTTCGGCAAGGGGACTTCAGTCCAAGGTCGAGAATACAAGTGCAAAGACGCAGATCAACACCAGGAGAGACAACGCAACCCTTGAGAGGACGCAGAGCCAGCAGGCCTCACGCAGAGCTAGAAGGGTGATGCAGAGCCAGAGGGGGTGACACAGTCACTTGAGCAGCTGTGCTGGGGTTTCTGTGAGGCAGATCGGGCAACCATTTAGTAGATCGATTTCTGAGCCGGGAAGGCTCACGAGGAGGTTGACGCAACCACTAGAGGAGGTGACGCAGTCTGAGTGCAGATCTTGCTGTAGCCATTGCTGCGAAGCACTGGGGACAACCCAGTCACCTTGGGGTTTCTTCATTCTGCTGCTGGATCAACCGAAATATCTGTCTTCGGATAGAGGTACTTATGTCGAGGATTTTCTCTGTTGGTGAGCCTGATTTGGCACCCTAGATTGTATTAAAAAAATTGCATAATAATATAAACCCTTAGAACTCCTGCATTGGTTTTCCCGCATTGGGTTTTTCCGGGGACAATTGTCCAAAAATAAGTGTGTCCTTTGTATGAATGCTTCATTTATTTTTTAGTACTTGATCTGTATAGTTGTGTAGGTTGCAGTGTATTTACATTAATATTTTCTTGATGTATTTAAAAAATAACTTGTTAAATTAATGAAAACAAGTAGGTAATGTAAATCAGATCTATGCAGTAGGATTTCTGTAACCAAGATTCAGAAATTTTCACATGGTATTAGAGCTGTTGCAGATCAAGTAGAGCTGAAGCCATCAGCGAAAGGACGAAGAAAAATTTTAATTATAAATCTTCCGGGAAATCACATAAGGAATTTTTGGAACGACGCGTTTCGAACTACCAACTGTAGTTCATCATCAGGATAATGATCAGGAAGGCAACTGTCCCGAGTGACAGCGCTGAACCAGAAAGAGGCATAGGAAGGGGTGACACATTCACCAGAGAGGCTCACGTAGAGCCTGCGTTAGCCAGCTAGGGTGACACTGTAGCTGCAGCAGAGGCAATGCAGTGTTTGCTGTGCCAACGCAGAGGTTTTGAGCCTCAAATTTTTTTCCGGTTGCCGTGGCTGGAAGTGCAGTTCGGTTTTCTTCTAGAGTTGTTGGTGGGGCATTGTTTCTGTTGGTGCAGAACAGTGTCTAGTGGGGCAGTGGAAAAGTAGAGGGAAGCAATTCCTCAGAAGACCTCTTGCCAAGAATTCTAGATCTAGTGCTGATCAACAACAAAGAGTGATCGGAGAGGAGTGTTTCGACTTCAGTTGGCAGAAGGATTTTCGTAAAGGAAATCAATTTTCAGAGGGAGCTTGTTCCTTAGAGGGTTTCTAGTGCCAAAGAAACCTAGATTCGAGTTTTGCTGGGGCAACAACAAAAGAGAGAGAAGAGAACCTGTTCGACATTTTCTTGTTGAGCAGAGATGGCCACACATGGACTAAGAGATCAAGACAAGTTGGATGGAGCATCCAACTTTGTCATTTGGAAGGCCAGGATCCTGTCAGTTTTAGATGAACATCGCATCAAGGATCATGTCTTGAATGCAGTTGCTGTTCCTATTTGTTAAATTTAGATAACCATAGTGTTCTATGCTTGATGCAATTTTACTTCAATCTTTCTTAGGCCCGATACAAAATAGCAATCACATAAACATGAAAGTAAAATGTTGATATAACACAATAATAGATCAACAGAAGACAAGTCAATAATATAGATCAGATTTACAATTCCTTTTGTCCAACAAAGATATAAGATATTGTGCATTACGACAGTCAACAGGATGCTTCAACCAGCAAAGTCTTTCTCAGTTAGCCAATCCTCTAAGTGTCACACCCACAACCCTCAAAGATAGCTTATCACAAGTCAACACTGGTCAACCCAAAGTCAACGAAGGACAACGACAAAAAGTCAACGCTGCAGATTAGGGCTTTGGTCAAACAGTTTTGTTTTCCTCGATTTTAGTGCCTAGCAGTATGACCTCTCAAAATCGGAATTTTGGTAGAGTTTTGAGGTCAAACGACCAAGGGTTGACCACGGTCAACGCTGGTCAACACTGCAGCAATAAGCCCTAAACAAATCGACAGAAAACAACTCCTCTAGCTTTGCACGTGTGAAAGGAAGAGGCCTCCAAAGGCTAACGAACAGATCAAATCACAATGAGAGATGTGTGATGAGTTGATGATGAAAATGACTTCCAAGTCTCTCCAATTTATATCCATCAGTGAGGGTGTGTGAAACATCTATTAGGCATGTGAGCCTACATTACAAATTTTGGCTGACCTTGTTCATGTGTGGAAAATAAATTCAAAATATATGTTCTGCTCATCCAATCCAGTTGATCTTTAGGTCAATCTTGCACCTCTCTGAAAGAGGAATCCAACAAAAATATGACCATCGTCATATGAGAAATGCAACATGGAGTTTGGACCTAGTTGCCCAAAATTAACACTCCCTCTCAACTAGGGAAAACTCCATCTGTCCACAAGTGCCATCCATCAGTACCATCGTGTACTTTCACCAAACATCGTTCGTCATTTTGCCGTAACTTGCTTTGCTGGCTCTCGTTCTCAGATAAAACAAAAAAAAGGTGAGTCAGAAAGACATCACACTCAGCTGACCTGAAGTCAGTTTAGAGGTTAAAACCTCTCTTGGACTCAAAAGAGTCTCATACTAACCCGAAGTTAGTTTACTGACTCGAAGTCAGTTTAGAGGTAAGAACCTCATCATACTTGATCCCAGATCAAGGTGTTGGACACGTGCCATCCTAGACATAGAGAGTACGAAAATCTCTGATGCGTCCATCGGTCTTGCTATTGGTCTCTATCCACATTTCCCACCTTATTGGCCAAATGAGAGGTACTTCCCATGAGTCCGAAACTCCGTGGGTAGGATGCGTGCGGGGCACATATCAAAGAGAGGTGAACCAAATCAATAGCATAATGGTGGGGAAAAAGCACAACAAGGTTTGGCAAGCCTTGCCCCGTGTGTGCTTATAGCTCCAAGAAGCTATCCCCAAGCCCCTTGAAGCTCCCAGAGTCAGAGTCCAACTCAAGCAAGACCCTCAGAATATGGTCTTTCCATGATTCCAAGCTTCTCACAGAAGGTTAGGAACTTGACCTTCCCTAGGGGCTTCGTGAGAAGATCTGTGACCTGCTCATCAGTTCCTACATGATCGAGCCTTACAGTGCCTCACTGTACCATCTCCCGGATAAAGTGGTACCTGATATCAATATGCTTGGATTGATCGTGGAACACGGGATTCACAGAAAGACGAATCCCACTCTGGTTATCACAAAGGATAATGGTGGTATCTAGCACATGCCCAAACAACTCACTGAAGAGCTTTCGCAACCAAACAGCTTCACAACAGGCCATACTCGCTGCAATGTATTCAGCCTCAACGGTGCTCAAAGCCACTGACTTTTGCTTCCTGCTCATCCAAGATATTGAAGCAGAACCCGAGGTGAAGCAACATCCAAATGTGCTCTTGTAATCCACCACACTGCCAGCCTAATCTACATCAGTATATCCATGGAGTCTCAAACTCCTGGTAGTGTATCTTAGCCCATGGTTGATTGTGCCCCGAAGATATCTCAATAGATTCTTGGTACCAATCCAGTGAATGTGATAAGGATCAACCATATGTTGACTCAAAGTGTTAGCTGCAAAACATATGTCCGGATGGGAGTTCACTAGGAACATCAGGCCCCCCACGAGTTGTCGATACTCGGTAGGATTTGCTAGCATAGGCTCAACAACATTTGCACACAATTTCTTAAAGTTGAGTTCCATTGGTGTCGACACAGACTTACAGTCCACCATACCAAATCTCTGCAGCAGCTTCACGACATATTTTCCTTGAGAAAGGAAAATCTCGCCTGGTCTTTGCCATACCTCCAAGCCTAGGAAGTAGTGCATCAGTCCTAGGTCTTTCATCTCAAACTTGGAAGCTAGCTCCCTCTTACACTGATGAATGAGAGGGTCAACACCTGTCAGGAAGAGATCATCCACATAGAGAACCAAATCAGTGGCCTTTCTCCATCAACCTTAAAATAAAGGTTCAGATCAGCATTACTTCGAGTGAAGCCCAACTTCATCAAGTAGCTATCTATCCTCTCATACCAAGCCCTGGGGGCTTGCTTCAACCCACAAAGGGATTTCTTCAACTGCATACATAGGTGTCTCTATCTCAGACTTTATACCCCAGAGGTTGCTCCACATACACCTCTTCCTTTATAGAACCATGTAGAAAAGCAGTCTTCACATCCATCTGATGGAGACTCCAACCTTGCGTTGCAGCAAGGGCAATAATAGATCGGATGGTGGTATAGCGGGCCATAGGTGCAAATATATCATCATAATTTGTGCCTTCTTTTTGAGAGAAGCCTCGGGCAACAAATCTCGCCTTGTACTTTTCAGCACTTCCATCAGATCCATGCTTGATCTTATAGAGCCATTTCGAGGTGACAACAAATTTGTTCTCCGGTCTTGGGACCACTTCCTAGACATCATTTTTCATAATGGACTCATATTCTTCGTGCATAGCATCCATCCAAACTTGATGCTTTACGACTTCTTCAAATGACCCAGGCTCAGATTGTACTATCGTACTCATGGCTGCTAGATACCCTTGGTATCTCTTCAACTTCTTGCTTTCACGGAATGTCCCCCTTGGGGAAATATGTCTTTCGACATCTGCGAGAGTATCCCTGAGCCATGAGGGTCTTCTCTTATTTGAGGGAGGTGGATCAATAGGATCCATAGGTCCTTCAACATCGGGCATCAATTCATCCTTCGGCTCTTCCAACTTCCCTACTTCTTCATCTTCTTTGTCTTCCTTGTAGTTAGGAAGATTTCTCACTTTCTTGAGGGCAACATCTTCATCGAAGGTGACATCGTGGCATATCTCCACTTCTCTTTGACTAGGCACATAGATTCTATATGCCTTTGAAGTTTCACTATAGCCCACAAACATTCCGTTCTTTCCAGAAGCATCCAACTTGCTACTCTTTTCTTTCGGCACGTGACAGAAAACATGACAACCAAAAACTCTAAAATGAGAAACATCAGGTTTCTTACCAGAGAAGACTTCTTTGGGAGTTTTGGAGTCCAGAGCGGAATGCGGGCATCTATTTTGAACATACACAACAGTGTTTGCAGCTTCTCCCCATAGAAACTTCGGAAAACCTTGGTCACATAGCATGGCGTAGACAACTTCCACAATAGTCCTGTTCTTTATTTCAGGAACACCATTTTGCTCAGGAGTATACGCAGTTGTGGTCTCCCTCTTAATGCCAGCTTCTCTACAGAAGTCATTAAACTCATTTGACTCATACTCGGTCCCATTGTCAGTCCTCAAAACTTTGATTCTCTTCTCGGTTTGATTTTCCACCAAGGTCTTGAAGGGAGGAAACCATTTGAATGCTTCGTCTTTCTTCAAGAAATATATCCAGGTCTTGTGGGAGAAGTCATCTGTAAAAGTCATGTAATAGGAACATCCTCCCAAGGATGTCACAGGAAGCATACCAGATAAGTCAGAATGTATCAACTGCAAGATATCGGTTGTCTTTGTGACACTAGAGGGGAATGGTCCCCTTGTATGCTTCCCTTCGGCACAACCTTGACAAATACCTTCATGATGATCTCTAAATTTAGGCATCCTTGTCACCACCTTCCTTGCTTCGGGAAGGGCTTTGTAATGAAGGTGTGAAAACCTCCGATGCCATAACTCTATTTGACGAGTTGTATCACATGACATAGCCCCCAATGGAATTCCTCCAACCTGGTACAGTGTATCAACTCTAAAACCAATAGTAAGAGCTTTCTTGAAGTTCTTCTTCCAGGTGCGTACCTTTCCATCAACGAATGCCACCTTGAACCCTTTGTCTTCCATTGCCGAAATAGACACAAGGTTCTTCTTCAAATCGGGTACATACAACACATCTTGTAAACAAAGGACTTGACCTTGAGATAAATGAAGGGTCATAGTCCCTGTCCCTTTCACGAGATAGGTGGCATTATCTCCAAGGATAATTTCCAGATTGGTATCCTTCTCAACCAAATCAGAGAGGGCTTTTTTATAACCAGTGAGGTGCCTTGAAGCACCACTATCAATCAGCCAGACATCTAGTGTGTCGGGTGGAGATGTAGCAGAGAGGGTCGATACAAGAATAAATTCATTTATCTTATATGTGATTTTCACCGAAAATTCTTACACACATTTTATGGATCACAGAAGCCAAATTCCTAACATTAGACTTATCGTACCTGAAATTTCTTGACCTCTTGAAAAGTTTCCCATTTCCACTACGATCAGAGGGAACCTTCCTTTTTCCTTTAAACCTGTTGTTCCTGCCATTCCCTCTCGAGTTGTCATCATCATCCCTAGGAGAGTCCCTTCTATTAGGGCACTCTCTTGCATAGTGACCAAACTTGTTACAAGTGTAACATCTTCCCTTCCTTTGGGCCCCGCTCTTCCATGGTTTTGATTTCTCGGGCCACCATGGTTCTTCTTCTTTGCATGAGTGGCAAAGGCAGTAGGGTCACTTCCATTACTATTAGAGGCATATTCCATCATTCTTGTTTCCTCTTGAGTGCATCTCGTCAATATTTCATCAAAATCAAGAATCACATTATTATTAAGAATAGAGGTATTGAAAACATACCAATCACAGGGGAGACCTCCAAGTGCAATAAGAACCATCTCTCGATCAGATAATGCTTCCCCAATAGCTAAGAGGTTATTCCTGATTTCAATGAGCCTCATAAAATAGGATTGAATAGATTCATCCTTGCCCTTCTTGATATTCTTCAATTGATTCTTGAAGAAAAGGATTTGATTAGCATTGCTAGCCCTGAACATGCTCACCAGCTTATCATACATCTCTTTAGATGTGTTTAGCTCAGAAATGTAAGCAATCAAGTGCTTATGAATAGAATCCCGGATAATCATCTTTGCTTTGATTTCCCCCTTTCTATACTTTGTCTTCGAGGCAACAACTGCATTTGATGGAGGCTCTTGAATCTTCCCCTGCACACAGTCCATGACATCTTGATCTTCTAATACCAAATCCAAGGACATCTTCCATGCATGATAATCAGACTCATCAGTCAATTTATCACGAGCCTTGAAACCCTTGTAGGTTGAGGAGGCCATCTGTCCTTGATAAGATTTCTTCCTTCAGTGATTGCTTCTAACACTAGCTTGGACTTTGTCTTCACCTTAGCTTTGATACCATGATAAATTTAGATAACCATAGCATTCTATGCTTGATGCAATTTTACTTCAATCTTTCTTAGGCACGATACAAAATAGCAACCACATAGACATGAAAGTAAAATGCTGATATAACACAATAATAGATCAACAGAAGACAAGCTAATAATAAAGATCAAATTTACAATTCCTTTTGTCCAGCAAAGATATAAGATATTGTGCGTTATGGCAGTCAACAGGATGCTTCAGCCAGCAAAGTCTTTCTCGGTCAGCCAATCCTCCAAGTGTCACACCCACAACCCTCAAAGACAGCTCATCACAAGTCAACGCTGGTCAACCCAAAGTCAACGGAGGACAACGACATAAAGTGAACGATACAGATTAGGGCTTCGGTCAAACAACTCTATTTTCCTCGATTTTAGTGCCTAGCAGTACGACCTCTCAAAATCAGAATTTTGGCAGAGTTTTGAGGTCAAACGGCCAAGGGTTGACCACGTTCAACGCTGGTCAATGCTGCAGCAACAAGCCCTAAACAGATTCGCAGAAAACAACTCCTCTAGTTTTTCACGTGTCAAGGGAAGAGGCCTCCAAAGGCTAACGAACATATCAGATCACAATGAGAGATGTGTGATGAGTTGACAATGAAAATGACCTCCAAGTCTCTCCAATTTATATCCATCAGTGAGGGTGTGTGACACATCTATTAGTCATGTGAGCCTACATTACAAATCTAGCCGACCTTGCTCATGTGTGGAAAATAAATTCAAAATATATGTTCTGCTCATCCAATCAAGATGATCTTTAAATCAATTTTGCACCTCTCCGAGAGAGGAATCCAACAAAAATATGACCATCATCATATGAGTAATGCAACATGGAGTTTGGACCTAGTTGCCCAAAATTAACACTATTGATGCTGATCCTCTTAAGAAGTACGAGGAGGCTCAAGCGAAGGCAAAACACATAATCATGGACAGAGTCAAGGATCATGTGATCCAACATATTGTTGAGAAGAACACAACAAGGGAGATGTGGACTTCCTTGACCACTATGTACCAGGGAACTTTCGTCCAACGGAAGGTGTCGCTTGAGAATCAACTGAGACTGCTTTAGACGCAGAAGGGAGAAGAGATCGACCCCTTCCTTCTCTGATTGAAAGCGATCCGAGATCAGCTAGCTTCTGTAGGGGCTACACCAGATGATGGTCTTATGGTGAGGACTGCCCTGAATACAGTCTCTGAAGGTTGGGAGAACTTTATCCAGGGCATTTTGGGCAGAGCAGCTCTTTCAAATTGGGAGGAGATGTGGGCAGCTCTTCGACAGGAAGAGATCAAAAGGTTGACTAAGGCCGGAAGCAAGAACACGGGGATCAAAATCAAGAAGGAGGAAGAGGAAGATGCTGCTCTCGCATCTAAGGGACAACATGGGCAGCAGAGAAGGAAGAAGAAGGACCTCTTGAAGGTCAGATGCTTTAGGTGTGGATTGGGACATTTTGCCATACAATGCTCTCAGAAGAAGAAGGGAAAAGAAGAATCTGACTTGAAGGCTACTGCAGCAGAGGATGATGACGGGGATGATGATGACTGTGCCATGATTGCTCATGTGCCTAGAGAAAAGAGGTGGGGCAACATTGATCTGTAGTTCTTTGAACTACAGTGGGGGGCAGGATCCTTGAAGTGCCCAAACTCTTGGATCACATACGACTACGGGAGCCCTTAATGACAGTAGTAGAATGACAGGTTTCAGTTGGTGCGAGAGATGATGGAGCGACAATGGCAGAGCTAGAGTGCTGAAGTTTGAAGCAGCGCAGAGTAGAGACAGCAGCAACAACGCAGTGCATGGAGGTGCAACGCAGTGCTGAGTAGCAACAACTTAGTAGCATCAGAGGGTCAACACAGATAAGCATCAGAGGTAGTTCCAACATCGAGGTGTATCCAGACTAACCAGTATGTCATTTTTTGGGCGAGTTTTCAGTTGCTTAACTCTCAACAACTGAGTTGCAGTGCAACAATTAGCAGTTGCAGTGCTATGGGCAACATGATGCAGCATTTGAGAGGGATCTGCAGTACAAATGAGGCAGTGACAAGTGGCAGTGTCATGGGCAGCAGCATAGATAGCAGCAGCGCAGTGGATGAGGGGCAGCAACTGAGCATCAGCAGAGCAGAGGACCGATGCCGTGGATCAGGGTGATGCTTCTGGTGAAGAAGTATTGCTAAAGCACATTCCTCGCTAAGAGGGAGTGTTGATTTTTGGTTAGCATCGGATGTGCTCTAGCTCCAAAATTTGTGGAGGGGCTAGAACACATGAGATCTCCAAGACCCAAAAATAGTTTGGAGAAATTCCACCCAGAACTTAAGTTATTCAAATAATTAATTATTTTGAATGGAGCCTAAGTTAAAACTTAGGGAAATAAAATAATTAAAGTGAATTAATTTAAACATGTGGGTGAGAATGTTCTAAGTGACAAAGGTCAAGTCAGATTAGAGATTAGATCACGACTGTTGATTCATCAACATGAAAAGTATAAAGGAAGGCTTGAGGGTCAGTTGGAGAACATGCACAGAGACTGAATTTAGAGATCAAATTCTTCTGACGAAGTAGTGCTCGGACGAAGATCAGATCTAAGTAATTCAGTGCAGTGAGGGGCAGTTCGGCAGGGGGACTTTAGTCCAAGGCCGAGAATACAAGTGAGAGAGGCAGATCAGCACCAGGAGAGACAACGCAACCCTTGAAAGGGTGACGCAGAGCTAGAAAGGTGACGTAGAGCTAGAGGGGGTGACGTAGTCACTTGAGCAGCTGCACTGGGGTTTCTGTGAGGTAGATCGGGCAGCCATTCAGCAGATCTATTTCTGAGCCAGGATGGCTCACGAGGAGGGTGACGCAACCACTAGAGGAGGTTACGCAATCTCAGCACAGAGCTTGTTGCAGCCATTGTTGCGCAACACTGGGGACAACGCAGTCACCTTGGGGTATCTTCGTTCTGCGGTTGGATCAACCAAAATATCTGTCTCCGGATAGAGGTACTTCTGTCGAGGATTTTCTCTGTTGGGTGAGCCAGATTTGGCACCCTAGATTGTATTCAGAAATTTGCATAATAATATAAACCCACAGAACTGCTGCACCGGTTTTCCTGCATTGGGTTTTTCCAAGGAAAATTGTCCAAAAATAAGTGTCCTTTGTCTGAATGCTTCATTTATTTTTCTGTACTTGATCTGTATAGTTGTATAGGACGCAGTGTATTTACATTAATATTTTCTTGATGTATTCAGAAAATAACTTGTTAAATTAATGAAAACAAGTAGGTAATGTAAATCAGATTTATGCAGTAGGATCTCTATAACCAAGATTCAGAAAATTTCACACTTAGCTCTTCTCGCTGAAGAGAAACCCACATCTCTTCCCAGCTCGGCAAGGTTGCTCTGGATGAAAACCTGCGATTCCTCTGTGACTGCATTGAGGGTCAACCTTACCATCGTGGTAGGTTGAGGTGTGGACCCCACGACTGCTAGCTGATCATGGATTTCCTGAAGCCTCGAGAGAAACGGATCTATACGTTCCTCAGTTCTACTCTAAGTACTTCTTCCGCTGTTCGGAAGATCCTTCGTATATTCTAAGGGTCCCACAACTGCCTAGCTGTGTCCTTGCTGGCTATGTGGGACACTATGTGATCTTTGACTCCATCAAGGAGCAACCTCGTAGCCTTCGCCATATCAACCATGTACTTCTTCAGCGGATCTGGATCTGTAGGGACAACTACCGTACTCGTCATGAAAAGCTTGAGATCGTATTCATCTAGAAGGCATGTGATTCGCGCCTTCTAGATTACATAGTTGGAGGCTCCCTCCAACCGATCCTGATCTCTAAGCCCGTGAATTACCATGGCCATCAAGAAAAATGTCGAATCCGCTCCCTCTCTTTCTCCTCTACACAACGCTGGATTGGCTTACGCACTCCTTGCTGGAGATGGTATATCGGCCACGTAGATGTGCTGCTCAGATCTCGAAAATAGAATTCCTCGACTAGGAACTTCCTGAGGAAGAAAATTCCCTCATTGTGCTTCTTTTCTTTCTGGTGACGTCTTTCTGCCTATCAAAACAAATTCTGCCTGCAGAAAACTGCGTCCCACCAACACTTACGTTAAGGTTCTGCGCTGCTCCCTCTGCCACAACAAAATTTTGATCTGGAAGTCCTTCCTCTCTGTCGACTCACTCAGAGAGAGACTTTCCTCGAAATTTCAATCCTCCTAGCTTGGACTGCGCAATCCCTCTAGGGATTCGAACTACTGCCTTCTACAACTATTTGACCTCCTTCTCAACACTGGATCTACGCCTCTTGTCTCACCTGCAACCCTCTTATACCATGTGAAAATTCCAATTTTGGAATCCTACTGCAGCCAACTGAAAATACTTCACCTTCTTGTTATTTAATGAACAAGTTATTTACAATGTTCTACTGGAAATACTAAAGAAAATTACTATTGCAGGCTTCACTTAATTATTTAAATATGGTGAAACAAGAAACTGAGCAAGAAAGAAATACATCACACAGGACACTGTTGTTTTTGGACAAACGTCCCCTGAAAAACCCATTGCGGGAAAACCGGTGTAGCAGATTTAAGGGTTTTATTTTTAAGCACAGTAATTTTTGAATACATCTCTGAATGTCTCTCCGGACAATTCAACTACAGAGAATATCACTGACAAAAAGATTAGTGAGGTTACCTCACACTATCACTGGAAATCCTGACTGATCCGGCCACTAAATGAGATGCCTCTGACAGGCTCTGCGCTACCTCTGCACAGTCTCAACTTCAACCCTTTTGGGCACTGCGCCAATTAGTTTGTGGATCGATCTTCTCCCTAGAATCTTCGATCTTTGCCTCCCTGTCTCACACCCTGGCGTTCGGCTTCTGAAATCGATTCTTCAGCAAAATCTTTGGATTTCCTCTTTGCTCTCTGCGCAGCCTCTGCGTAGCCCTACGTGGCTCTGCGTCAGCCTCTCTGGCTCTGTGCTGGAGCTACTGGATCTCTCTTTGCCCTTCTCTGCTGATGATTCTCCGATTGAGAAAGATTTCTCTTCGGAAACTGTCTCTGCCTCTCTCTGTCTAAGAATCTCTCGTTCAAAGTTTTCCTCTGAGCACTGCTCACTTTAGAAAATTCGATCTCTTGATCTCTTGGTGTGTTTTTTCCAAATGACCCTCATGTCTTCTTTATACTCTTCTCATTGAGACTTCAACGACTGAGATTAGATTTCCAATCAATGACTAAGATTACATTTTGACTTGATCTGCTTTTTCTAGAACATTCATACCCATATTCTATTAATTCACTTTAATTATTTTATTTTCGTAAGTTTAGACTTAGGGTCACTTTAAAATAATTATTTTTCTTAATAAAATACGATCTGGGTGGAATTTCCCCAAACAATTTCTAGGTTATCTGGAATACACATGTCTAAGCCTATCACATCCGATGCTACCCCAAATCAACAGTGCAAACCTTGATGAGCGATAAACTAACTCATATTAAGGGGTAAATAAATGCTAAATCATTAAAAGAAAGCTTGGGCTCCTAACCCACACTCTCAGTCAAAGTATTATAAAAAAGAAGTAAAAGCCACACTAGAGGGGTGGAAAAAGTAGACCGAGGAAAAGGTTAACTCATGCCTCCATGATTGCTCCCCCCTTACTACTATACATGTGTTGGAAAATCAGAAAGGCAAAAAGATTTTCTTTATCTTGATAATTACTTGTGGTATTTTTATGTTCTTATTAACTTTCTTGTATTCTTATTTTATCTTAGTTGATCAAGAAATTATCAAAACCATAGCACGAAGATCAAAGACACCAGATGTAGGCGGATAGCTAGGGCAAAACCCCAATCTAGGGGAAAACCCAATCAAAAACTCTTCCTTCAATAGTTTAACGAGATAATCCAAGACTCCTTTGACCTAGACACGTATTTCCTCCAATCACCAAGTTAGCCCTTCCTTCTTCTGCAGATGATAACCTTCCAGTAATAACTTCGATCTTGAACTTTGACCTTGCAGAAATAACTTCGACCTAGCAACAATAACTTCGACCTGGATGCAACAATTGTACTTCGACCTAGATGCAACACTTTGACCTTGAAGCACTACTTCGACCTTGAAGCAACACTTCGATGCAACAGTAACTTCAACCTTAATGCAACAACTTCGACCTAACAACAGAAATTTCGATCTTCCAGTAATAGCCCAGTAAATTCACACGTGTGAGAGAGATGACCTAGAAAACTTCGATCTTGTGATCCTCCTTCTCCTCCTGCAATTTCGTACACTGCAGCTACTTGTGCTTGTATATTGAACGTGTCAGTGTCCAAATGAATCGAACTGCATTGTATATATAGCCTCTTTTGGAGTTCGAATTACCTTAATGTAGGCCGACTTCAACAAGTAAGGGTTGACTTGGTGTGGAGGTGACAAATTAGATATTTGACTAAAAAAATAATTCTTTTTACATGATTCAAAGGCCCAAGAAGGGTCTTATTAAATGTACAATGACTCTAATGACTCAGTGTAAATCCTAGAATTCTTCAATGGGGAATTTGACCTAAAACATGATGACCCAAGCATGAAACCCATGCTTTAATAAGTCATAAATTTTTTCTTTTTCATTCTTTTGATAATTACATTTCATAATGACTTAAATACAATTATGAAGACCGAACCTGGTTACATTCTTCAACACTCCCTGTTAACTAGGGAGGTATTCATAATGATATATACAAGCACAAGGAAGATCTCAAAACACATGAACCATGAAGATTTTAGGCACCACGATGCCATGGACTAGATTCCTGACTAGGGTAATCTATCCAGGTCCTTGAACAGTTTAAGCACTCACGGTGCCACAGACTAGATTCTTGACCAAGGCAATCTATCTGGGTGGGACTAAGATGGAATCAAGTTTTCAGCCACTCTAGGTACTGTTGGAAAGTGTAACTAGGTTCGGTCTTCATATTGACTATGTAAGTATGTATTTATGTAATGAAGAAGTCAAAGATAATAAAACGTATTTTTGTTAAGCTTGCTTCATGGGTTTCATGAGCAAGGAATTTTATTATAGGTCAAAGACTTCTTCTTGATGTCTTCTAGGATTTTTCATCTTGTCATAAATGTATTAATTAAGAGTCATGTATATGAAGTGTTAAATTCAGTGATGTATGCGTCAAAGACCTTGTTAAATAAGCTTGAAGACATGGCTCATGAATGGTGATGATACTACTGCTCAGATCAACATAATACTTGAAGTAAATACTCTTCAAGACAACCTCTAATACGCTGGAAGTTCTCAACAAATCAGCTTATAAACAGCAAGCAAGTCGGCCTATAAACAATGCACATGTCAGTGCATGAACCGTCACACCCTTTCACTGGTTAGGTCGGCTTATTTTATAGGCTCAGACAACTATATATACCCTAGAATACTGCGCATAAAACAAAGATAGCACAGCTCAGATTCCTCTGTAATTTTCAGACCTAATCTCAATGTCAAGCATACGGTGACTTAAGGAACAGTCCAGTGATGTAATACAAGGATGAGGACAACAATAAAGTGTGGAGTTAAGAGATGAAACAACGAGGTAATCAGGGGTAGATCTATGATATAAATGCAAAGTTTCAGGACTGTAATGAAGTGTGAGTGAAGGAGGAAAGACAAGACAGTTCAGTAAAGAATTTGTATCTTGGGAAAGTCTGTAATAAATGCGAAAGGGTAGTATAAGGTTCAGCTCGAAGTATAGAATATCATCTCGGACTTGTGTGCAAAAATGATCTCGAACTTGTGTGCAGTAAGGATTTCAGACTTGTGTGCAACAATAAGTCCTGGTGTAGATAGGTGTAGAATGGTGTAGGACGGTGCAGAAAGGAAGGATCAACTTAAGGAGTCAAGGAATAAGCAGAGACAAGGTCTTGGAGGCATACAAGGGTCAAGGGTCTGTGTCATGGTCATGGTACTTGTCATCTGAAAATCTATAAGAAGAATTTCTTGTGGGTTTTCCTCTCCAAGAGGGAGAGGTTTTGGCCCTGGTTCAAAGAGTCTAAATTTGTGTCTCTTGTGTTTTTGGTAATTGACTTGATGGAAGACATAATAAGCGAAGAAGAGAAGACATAAGTAACAGTAGTAAGCTCATAAGTAATTATCAAGTATAGAATTTGAATTAAACCTATCCCTACCTAATTCTCAACATGGAATCAGAGCTAAGGTGCTAACGTCAAAGGGCTACTTGTCAAAGAGACACTCAAGGATCAAAAGGCAAGAATCAATTACTCTAAAAAGCATCAAAATCAAAGTCAAAGTCTTCACTGAAAAGTCAAATCAGTTTGCAAGGAAGATTCTCCAGCCATTTCAAGAAGACCTTCAATCTCATTCAAAGGATTCACTCATCAAGGAGATAATCTTCGCCATCAAAGATTTATGACATTGAAGACATTGTTGGAAGACACATCATCAAGCACCATCCAATAATATCCAACACCTTTGAAGACATCCTTTATCATTAAGGATCCAAGGTCACCTACTTTGAAGAATTCAATCTAAGAAGAAGTCCCTGCCATCATCATCATCAAGGAAGCTGATAGAAGGAAGAAATCAATCTACACAAGTAAGTATTTCTATAACCTATTTTGAATCTGTCAAAATGACTTATTGCAAAGAGAGCAACAAATTGGTTGGGTCATCAAACTTTAGTGCATGGAAGAAAAGGATAGATTTGAATCTAATTGATGATGAAGTTGTGGGCTACATCAAAGGATCTACAACTCAACTTTCAAAAGAAGATGCTCTAGCTCATGCCAAGTACATGAAAGGAGAAATTAGAGCCTAGACGATTCTCATAGAATCCTTTAAGGACTCACTCATACCCTATTTATCAAAACTAGAAACTACAAAAGAAATAGATGAGAAATTTGTGGAGCTATTCTCCGTGAGTACTGCAGGAGAAGTAATCTCTCTAAGACAAGAACTATACAAGATGAAATTGTCAAGAGAGGAAGGAATCACTACATATTTTATGAGGATTTCTGAAATACGAGACCAACTGCGGGAATTGGGAGAAGTAATCTCTGATAGTGAGATGACTACAGTGGTTTTGAATGCTCTACCGGAAGAATGGGGAAACTTCACTTCAAGCTTATACAGGAATAAAGAAGCAACACCATTCCAGAATCTATGGTCTATATAAAATAGAGGAAACAAGATTGAAAGCCAAAGTTGATACATGATCAAGTGAAGGGAATCAAGCCTTTGCAGCCATGTTCAGGAAGAAAGGAAGATTCAGTAAATTTGGTCCTCAAAATAAAAGGAGAAATATGGACAAGGTACGATGTTTTGGATGTAATGAACTTGGGTTGGAAAGGACAAGATGAACAAGGAGAAGCCCATGTCACAGAAGAAAGGGAAGAACCTGATGCAAAGAAATCTAAGAAATAAGAAGCAAAAGATCTCTACTACGATTGAGATCATCTTCCTCTTTTAAGTGATTTCTGTCGATTGTAAAATAGTATGTTATGAAGCATTTTACATTAATGGCATCATGGAAGGAGCACTTGTCATAGGAAGATGTCCGCAATACAACTATGAAAGAAGTAGCTCCTGGAAACCTCACTGATAACAACATTGATGGAAGGAAGTCATCGAGATCAAGGGTCATCATTCAATAATCAAGATGGAGATAGGTGCTGACATTTTCTAATGGAGTCCTCTCTGGACTCACTGGTTCGAAAGAAAGCAAAAGGTTTCATAGAGAATTCTATCTTGCAGAATTCTGGGATTAGGATATGATGACATATTAATGAAACAGGTCAAGCGAATGAAGTTCTTCATTCTAAGGAAATCGCTGCAGAATGACTCAAATGGATAAGATAAGGTATATATATGCTAACACTGGATGTTGTGAAGTCATGTCCTGTGATTGCAGGTAATGGACCTCTATCTTTAGAAGTATGATCAAAGAAAGGAGGATATCTTCTGGTACACAGGTTATCATTAACAGATGACATCAAATATATCCTCATATGGAATATGAGGTGATTGTATACAAACAAGGAACTGTATTCTGGAAGTTCCTGGGAATGAATGAAGCTGTGTGGAGAAAGAAAGGAAGAGATCATGAAGTGCAACCATGTCAAGAGGCGGTTATCATCCGGAAGCCAATAAGATGTGACTAGGAGATCTCCTGGGAAGATATGTAGACTATTATAGAAGTCTAGTAAAGAAGAAGACCCTTGACAATACATATCTTTAGGAGATGTGTCAATCTGAATAAAGGATGCCGATGCCTACAAGAAGATGTCATGATGAAAGATCATCACTAAGGTAACTTTTGATTTAAAAGTTCATATTTATAATTAAATAATATCTGATGAGCTTATGCAGGGCTGCCAAAGGGAAGCAAATATCTTCCACAAGTATGGCAGGATGAAAGATCTTTGAAAGAAGTATGGTTCGAAGGAAAGCATCATGGCATGAAGCTAGACTAGATGAGAAGATTGAAGGATCACTTTTTGATAGAAGACATGACTCTTGGATGAAAGTGATGGATGATCTGTGCTCTATGAAGAGATCCCAAAGATGAAGACACCTCAACTACGAAGAAATTCGTGACATCGAAGAAAGGAGTTCTTCATGAGCAACTGGGTGTTTTCATCATTGCTGCTGCAGGTCCATGATTAAGAGGGAGCCTGGTAATAAGTTTCTTACTTGGAAGAAACTTGGTAATTCCTAAGCCCAGAGGGAACTTAGGTACATTCCTTTGTGGAATATGTCCTCCCTAGTTGAGAGGGAGAGATAGACACGTCGTTCTGGTCTTCACCTGGGAAGATAGAATGGAGGATTGGGTAATCATTTGGCATCTGATACTCTTTAGGGGATGTATTAGGGCATCCAAGATAAGAGTGGTCGTGGAAGGACTGATATTATTTGAGGACTGGGGATCCAAGATAAGAATAGTCCTGGTGGATATATCCTGAGTGAACTCAGGTGGGATATGATCCAAGAGAGACAATGATGTAGGTGTCTATTCATCATTGGGACGCTAGCATTGGAGCTCAAAGATCTCATGGAGAGATGAAGCTATTAGTCAAGGCCTTGCACTAGGACAATGCTGGTTGATATGATGCTATACAAATGCGATTAACAATCTGATTCTTCTTATGAGATTCTTTAGATTGAAAGTAATCATGTACCATTATGAATACCTCCCTAGTTAAGAGGGAGTGTTGGAAAGTGTAACTAGGTTCGGTCTTCATATTGACTATGTAATTATGTATTTATGTAATGAAGAAGACACATATAATAAAATGTATTTTTGTTAAGCTTGCTTCATGGGTTTCTTGAGCAAGGAATTTTATTATAGGTCAAAGATTTCTTCTTGATGTCTTCTAGGATTTGTCATCTTGTCATAAATGTATTAATTAAGAATCATGTATATGAAATGTCAAATTCAGTGATGTATGCCTCAAAGACCTTGTCAAATAAGCTTGAAGACATGGCTCATGAATGGTGATGATACTACTGCTTAGTTCAACATAATACTTGATGTAAATACTCTTCAAGACAACCTACAATACGCTGGAAGATCTCCTCAACAAGTCGGCTTATAAACAACAAGCAAGTCGACCTATAAACAATGCACATGTCGGCTCATGAACCGTCACACCCTTTCACTAGTCAGGTCGGCATATTTATAGGCTCAGACAACTATATATACCCCAGAATATTGCGCAGAAAATAGAGATACAAATTCCTCTGTAATATTTGGACCTAATATTAGTGTCAAGCATACGGTGACTTAAGGAACAGTCTAGTGATGTAATACGAGGATCAAGACAACAATAAAGTGTGGAGTTAAGAGATGAAACAACGAAGCAATCAAGGGTAGATCTGTGATATAAATGCAAAGTTTCAGGACTGTAATGAAGTGCGAGTAAAGGAGGAAAGACGAGATAGTTCGGTAAAGAATTTGTATCTTGGGAAAGTTTGTAATAAATGCGAAAGAGTTGTGAAAATTGCAAATCTGAAATACTACTGCAGTGATAGATTTATTTCACCTACTTATTATTATGATAAGTTATTTACGAATTTCTTTCAGTAAATTCTGAAATAAATACAATTGCAGTAATCACTTAACCAGAAGCAGAGAATAGAATAGAACACATATAACGCAATAGAAACAATCACATATACACAGTTATTTTTGGACAATTGTCCCCGGAAAAACCCAATGCGGGAAAACTGGTGCAGCAGATGAGGGTTTGTATTATTCTTCAGCAATGAAAATCTTTTACAAGAAATAGACGAGTAGATCTCTTAAGAATACACCTGAGATAAATTCTCCGTATCCTCTTGGAGAATTAGTGACACCCGGAAGACACCCTAGCTCCCTGTGCGTCACTCTGCGTGATCCTCTGCACAGTCCCTACGTTGGACTGCGTCACTCTGCGTGGGCACTCAATGCTGCTGCTCAACGCTGTCCTCTGTGGCCCTCTACGTCCTCCTCTTGCCTTTCTCTGTCATTGTTGACTTACCCTTCCTTCTTCTGCCTTTGCAACTCTGCCCTGCAACTCTCCCTCTGAAATCGAATTCTATTCCTTCATAATCGATTTCCTTCGGGTTCTAAGTGTGTGCCCAACTTGATTTCCAAATGACCCTCAAGCCTTCTCTGATAATCCTCTCGTTGAGGAATCAACAACCCAGATTAGATCTCTAATCAATGGCCGAGATTAAAACATGACTTGATCTTCGTTCTCAAGAAGATTCTCACTCTGTTTTATTAATACCCTTTAATTATTTAATTTCCCTAAGTTCAAACTTAGGGTCTTCATTAAAATAATTAATTATTTTAATAAAACATGAACCAAGTGGAATTTCCACAAACTGTTTTTGGGTTCTTTGGAATATTGATGTCCAAGCCTCCTCACAAAATTTGAGACTTGGAACGCTTTCCAATGCTAGAAAAATCAACACTTCCTCTTAGCGAGGAAAGTGTTCTAGCAAAATGCCAACTGCATCTGCTCTGACCTGAGGCATCTACTGCGCTGTTGATGTCTTGGCTGCTGCCCCTCACCTGCTGCGCTGCTGCCCATGACACCATCACTGTCACTGCCTCATCCATACTACAACTACCTCTGAATTTCGAGCCTATCCATTCCTCCTACTGGAATGGATCTTGACCATCCCCATCTTTTATCTGAAGTACGCAAACTTAGTCTTACCGAGAGTTTTCGTGAGGATATCTTCCACCTGCGCTCCTGTAGGAATGTACTTCAATTGTACAACTCCCCATTGGACATAGTCTCTAATGAAGGGACACCTGATGTCAATGTGCTTCGATCGATCATGAAACACAGGATTTTCAGAGAGCTTGATGCAACTCTGATTATCACACAATATGCTAGTTGCTTCCATCCTTTTCTTGAGTAAGTTCATGAGCAACTTACGAAGCCATATGGCCTCACATGAAGCTGTGCTAACTGCCATATATTCTGCCTCGGCTGAGCTCAATGCCACAGAATTCTATTTCTTAATACACCAGGAAGTCATTCCTGATGCAACATTGAAACAATACCCACTGGTACTCTTCCGATCTACTGGAATTCCAACCCAGTCTGCATTAGTAAACCCACTCAACTGGATGTCATTGCCCTTGCTGTACCTCAATCCAAACTTGACTATCCCCCTCAAGTACCTGAGAACATGTTTGGTTGCTGCCCAGTGAGCCCTCCTTAACTCTACTATGAACTGACTAAGGGTATTCACGGCATAACAGATGTCTGGTCTAGTATTGACCAGGTACATCAACGATTCTATGAGCTGCCTATACAAGTTAGGATCAACCTCATCATCCTCGGACGTATCGATTTTCTTCCAGTTTGTGATCATTGGTGTAGCCATGGGTCTGCAATCCTCCATCTGAAATCTCTTCAGAATCTCTGCAGTATATCTTCCTTGCCCAAGGAAGATTTCTCCCTCCTGCCGCCAAACTTCCAAACCCAGAAAATAGTGCATCTGCCCTAGATCCTTCATGTCGAATTCTGTTGCTAGATTTTCCTTGCAGTCTTTGATGAGCCTAGATGATCCAGTCAGAAACGGATCATCTACATATAGCACCAATATTAAAGGCTCATCCCCTACTCTCAGATAGTAGAGATTGGGATCTGCGTCACTCTTGACAAATCCCATCTTCTACAGGTAGCTGTCAATTCGACCATACCAAGCTCTAGGGGCTTGCTTCAGTCCGTACAAGGCTTTCTTAAACCTGCACACATGAGTTTTCTGCTCCTGCATCTCAAAACCCTTTGGTTGTTCTATGTATACTTCCTCTTTTATCACCTCATTCAAGAACGCAGTCTTGACATCCATCTAGTGAATCTCCCATCCCATCTGCGCTGCAAGGGATATGACGGATCTGATTGAAGTATATTGAGCTATTGGGGCTAAGGTTTTTTCATAGTCTATCCCTTCCTTCTGAGCGTACCCCTTAGCTACAAACCTGGCTTTAAATTTCTCTATACTGCCATCTGCAGCATATTTAATCTTGTAGATCCATCTCGAACCTACAACCGATCTGTCCTGAGGTCTAGGAACTATTTCCCAGACATCATTTGTCATGGTGGAGCTGTACTCCACCATCGCATCTACCCACACCTGATGCTGAGCTGCGTCCTGAAAACTAGAGGGTTCTCCAACCTGTGCTACCAATGCCTGGTACTTGTCTGGTTGTCTGCGTTGCCTCTTCTCATTTCGAGGAGCTCCAACAAACTCCTCTACATCCCTCAGAGTTTGTTGTAGTTCTCTGCTCGTCCTTCCACTGGTGGTGGGTGGATTTACCTGCTCTCCTTCTTGCACTTCCTCAGAAAAGCTATCCTTAGGATCCTTGTGCCTTGGAGAGGCACTAGAGCCATCTTCCGCAGGTCATTGTGGATGGACCAACGGATCCTCCTCAAACTACGTAGCTGAAGACATTTCTTGAGATTTCTTGAAGGCTCTTTCCTCCATGAACTTCACGTCTCGTCTCACTACTATCTTCCTACTCTCAGGAATATAGAAGCAGTAAGACTTTGCATTCTTGCTATATCCCACTAGATATCCTTTTTCTGCAATTTGATCCAACTTCCTCCTCTTCTCATCGAGTACATGACAATATGCTATACTGCCAAATATCCTAAAGTGGCTCACTTTAGGCTTGCTGCTAGTGAACACGCTCTCAGAAGTAACCTTACCCAATGCGTTATGAGGAACCCTGTTTTGCACATACACGGCTGTATTACAAGCCTCAGCCCACAAGAATTTGGGCATGTCTTGATCATACAACATTGCCCTTGCAGCTTCAACAATAGTCCTGTTTTTCCTCTCTGCGGCTCCATTCTGCTCTGGATTATACGGAGTGGTCCATTCTCTCTTGATGCCTTCCCTTGCGCAGAACCTTGTGAAGTCCTTGTCAATGTACTCTCCACCATTGTCTTGATCCATTTTCCTATCTGATACTCCACAAGAGCTTTAAACTCCTTGAATCGATCAAATACCTTGTCTCTGGTCTTCAGAAAGTAGATTCATGTCTTTCTAGAATGGTCTTTGATGAAGGTGAAAATATTTTGCACCACTAAGAGCATTCGTGGACATTGGTCTGCAGATGTCTAAGTGTGTCAATCCCAACACATTCTTGGCCCTATTGCTGCTTCTTGGATACGCTGCCTTTGCATACTTTCCTAATACGCACCCTCTGTAGACATCGTCTCGCTTGGTGCTAAGTTCTGGAGCTCCCATGTCACTCTTCTTGAGAATTTTCAAGGCTCCATGATGTAGATGCCCCATTCTTCTATGCCATAACTGATTCAAATTTTTCTCATCAGTACTGCCTATTAGAGCCATTGGGGATAGTTTGTGCCTTCTTTTTCCAACTTGGGTGTTTGACGTAAACTTTGTTGCCAATAAAGTAAATGTCGTAACCTTTGATTTGAAGCTGAGACATAGAGAGTAAATTCATCCCCAACCCTGGTGCATGCAGCACATTGGTGGCCCGAAGCTTGTTGCCAGCTTCTGTTTGAAATATTATGGTGCCTCTTTCAATAGGGGTACATTTTTCCATATTTCCCATAGTGATTTAAAAATTCATCTGCTCCTCTTGGTAGCTTGAGAAGCATTCTCGAACTCTCATCATATGAGAAGATGCTCCACTTTCAATATACTAGATCTCTGGAGAGGCCATACTTGTCACATAAGCAAATTCCTCTTCTCGTTTGGTTGCCAAAACTAAGATGTTGTGATCCCTCTGTTCCTCCATGCATTCCGGAGAACTGCATGAACCCTTTTGAGTTGTTGCTGCATCAATGTCGGATCTTCGTTCCATTGCAAAATCTCTTCTTCCGCTACTTCGTCTTTTTCTCTGATACCATGTGAAATTTTCAAATCTGAAATACTACTGCAATGATAGATTTATTTCGCCTACTTATTATTATGATAAGTTATTTACGAATTTCTTTCAGTGGATTTTGAAATAAATACAACTGTAGTAATCACTTAACTAGAAGCAGAGAAGAGAAAAAAACACATATAACGCAATATAAACAATCACATGTACACAATTATTTGTAGACAATTGTCCCTGGAAAAACCCAATGCGGGAAAACTGGTGCAACAGACGAGGGTTTGTATTATTCTTTAGCAATGAAAATCTTATACAAGAAATAGACGAGTAGATCTCTTAAGAATACAGTCGAGATAAATTCTCCGAATCCTCTTGGAGAATTTTTGACACCTCGAAGACACACTAGCTCCCTCTGTGCCACTTTGCGTGATCCTCTGCGCAGTCCCTACACTGGACTGCGTCACTCTGTGTGGGCACTAAGTGTTGTTGCTCAGCGCTGTCCTCTGTGTCCCTCTACGTCCTCCTCTTGCCTTTCTCTGTCACTGGTGACTTTCCCTTCCTTCTTCGGCCTCTGCAACTCTGCCCTGCAACTCTCCCTCTGAAATCGAATTCTATTCCTTCAGAATCGATTTGCTTTGGGTACTAAGTGTGTGCCCGGTTTGATTTCCAAATGACCCTCAAGCCTTCTCTTATAATCCTCTCGTTGATGAATCAATGGCCCAGATTAGATCTCTAATCAATGGTTGAGATTAAAACATGACTTGGTCTTCGTTCTCTAGAAGCTTCTCACTCTGTTTTATTAATACCTTTTAATTATTTAATTTCCTTAAGTTTAGACTTAGGGTTCTCATTAAAATAATTAATTATTCTAATAAAACATGAACCGAGTGGAGTTTCGACAAACGGTTTATGGGTTCTTTGGAATACTAATGTCCAAGCCTCCTCACAAAATTTAAGACTTGGAACATTTCCAATGCTACAAAAATCAACAAGGGCAGTATAAGGTTCAACTCGAAGTATAGAAGATCATCTCGGACCCGTGTGCAACAATGATCTCAGACTTGTGTGCAACAAGGATTTCGGACTTGTGTGCAACAATAAGTCCTGGTGCAGATAGGTGTAAAACAGTGCAGGACGATGCGGAAAGGAAGGACCAGCTTAAGGAGTCAAGGAATAAGCAGAGACAAGGTCTTGGGGGCATACAAGGGTCAAGGGTCTGTGTCATGGTCATGGTACTTGTCAACTGAAAGTCTATAAGAAGAATTTCTTATGGGTTTTCCTCTCCAAGAGGGAGAGGTTTTGGCCTTGGCTCAAAAAGCCTAAATTTGTCTCTTGTGTTTTCGGTAATTGACTTGATGAAAGACATGATAAGCTAAGAAGAGAAGACATAAGTAACATTAGTAAGTGCACAAGTAATTATCAAGTAGAGAATTTGAATTAACCCTAGCCCTACCTAATTCTCAACAGGTACCATCAGGCTTACTTGCTAACCATCAACCCAGGGATCTAGGTGCGTAATAAAAGGTCAGAGCTCTATGACTAATGCCACCCTCCCTACTTCGAGAACTAGACATCAACACATAGTGCTGGTTTGATGTCCTCCCAGGCAATGTGTATCGCACTCAACATTCCCGATTATTCAAATCGGTAGCAAATCCTTCCTGATCAAACAGATCGGTAACAACAAATCTCTCTTGATCAAACTGATCGATAACAACAAGCATGTAAAACATGCTTCCAAAACTCTGAGAGATTTGCCTGTACAAACACAACCCTAATCAGTAACAATCTTTCAAATGCACATAAGTAAACACAAAACTTTGGGGTCTTCAAAAATCTTGATGTTGCTTCACAATTTATCACAGTAGGACTTAGAGTCTTCCCAAACGAGTCTTGACAGAAGATTCCTTAACCATATAGTTTCCTTTCCTACTTCACATGCAACAACATATTCTACAACCAGATCCTGCTTTTCTTCTTTCAGCAACACCTCAATATACATTCTCCAATTTCTCCTTCAAGGTATCCATCATGACTATAACATGCCCTCCCTCTCAACTTGGGAGATACACTTTTTCTTTTATCCAAGCTCCCTCTTAACTTAGGGAGATCAACTAGTTTCTATGACATCGAAGAATCTTTCATCTCTTCCATCCTTCTTATTAGAGTCATCTTGATAATCATCATTCATATAACGTCCTTTATCATGCTTGCCAATCAAGCCTACTTTACTTACAAATATCTTCAACATCTTGAAGATTATGTACATGCATACTTCAGAATCCAGATAGCAAGTTCAACCAAATACACATGTAGAAGCACAAAGTTAACTATATCAGAATCACACAATAATGGAAGCATTATAATTTTAGACATCAAATACCTAAATTTAGTTAGGTTCATAATTAGCAAGAGACACATACTTCTATACTTCAACTTTTGCACAAGTTTTGTTATAAACCCCAGTAACTCAATCAAGATATTAGTCTCAATATATCGAGGGTTTCAATATTTTCTTTAGAGATATGACATACTCTTCTATGCCATATTGCAAACCCTAGAAGCAATTCAAACAAGTACCATTCTACAATGTATCTAACAACTTCCAGAGTTCATATGTTAGATTTCTAATGCAAACCCTAGATTTCATCAATGAGACATAAGGCCTCAATAATCAACACCAATCACAACCCAATCTCAGGTTTCAATCTTTAGTACACCCTAGATTTCATCATCACATTTGAAATAATATCATCATATCCTAGAATATCAAACTTCTACTAGGGTTTAGTTACAAACCCTACTAGAACTATGATCATCAACAATATACATATCTAGGATTTCATGCACATACATATCTGAACAACATATATCAGGCAAATTCAAGACATTAATATCAATACATTAAAGTTAGACATATAACAGACTTGATAAGGCTCGGGGTTCTGTTCAAACGGACAAACATACACCTAGGGTTTTATTCTAAGGAGCTTACTGTAGATATCATAAAGATTTTTCTCATAAACCTAATTTACTAAAACCTCTAAAGGTCTAGGATTACCGATATCACCATCCAACCCTAAAAGATTAGGGTTTCCATAACCATATCAAAACCCCAAACATGACATTACCATTAAAATCCTAAACATCAAAAGAATAACATTTTCTTTAGACTTCACCAATAACCCTAATTGGATTAGGGTTTTTCACATAAGCACCAATATACCCTTAAGTTAGGGTTTTACAGAGAACCTTTTAGGGTTCCATAAGAATGATCAAAAGTATGCAGAGGGTAGATTTATCTAAGGATTAATCACCCTAACAAGAATCTTCATGATCCAAAGAAGCTAAACACAACAATGTTAGTAATGTAGAACAAATCATTAAAATGAATGAATATATCATGAAGAGAACAAAGCTTATGGCCTAAGTCATACCTTTGAGTTGTTTTCTAGACAAACCTTGTAGGACATCAATTCCAATGCTTTGTCTTGTGAGGTCTTCTCTATAACCCTTGAGCAAATCAATAGGCCTTCCTGAACAAAGAAAAATATAAAAGAAATGTAATTAGCATCTAATACAAACACAACACACCTAGATAAGAAAAGAGAAACCAAATATAAAAGGTAATACAAGGAGTAAGATACTTATCTTTGGAAAATGGTGAGGGTTCCCTCTTAATTCAATCTCGAGGGATACCTATAACTTTATCAAAACAATTCAAAAATGTTTTTTTTTTCAAAGCATGTTAAACCTATAAATACTAGAAATCAAATTATAAATGAAAACAACTAAAACTTAGAGTAGAGGACTTAGTAGTGTAAGTCCCTTATTTCTGATTCTTCGGTCTTGTTCTTCTTTAGAGATCCTTCTTCGACAACATTTCCTTGATCCCTGTTTCTCTTCTTGTTCTTAGGATTGTCAGGGAAATCACTTTTATAGTGACTCATTTTGTGACACTGGTAACATTCTATCTTGGACAGGTCTACCTTCCTTCTTGGCCCTTTAGATTTCTTGACGTTTCCTTTTTTGTGATGAATGGAGTAGGCATTTGAAACTTTCTCTTCTTCATTCTCTTTGTTGGTTACTGTTACCACCTTGCCCCCTACACCCCTACAAGTCAGTGAGAAAAGCCTTTAACCCCACGAGGTGAGGTTGGTGGCAAGGAACTCAGAGAAGGGGCTATCACACTAATTCCGACTCTCCCCGTTTAATCTCTCTCCTAGTTTAGCTAAGGGGGGTGGTCCCTAAAATGAAGAAACTGAGTTAAAAGATGTGAGGTTCTAGGAGAGTGTTAGAGTGAAATTGGATTACTTTTAAAGATTTATGAGCACATATGAGCAACTTGAAATAATAATGACAATAATAAAACCATACACCAGTGCCTTATAAAGAACTTTTTCAAAAGTAAAAATAATGCTCTCAAAAGTGAAAGCAAAGTAATTCTGAAATGGAAACAACAGGTTGTTAGCACAAGATATTTGCAAGATAAAATGCCTTTGAGATAATCAAATTTAGAAATCAAAACATTGAAACATATCTTGCACAATTAGAAATCAACTTGGAAAATGCTAGATGCTAGAGGTGAAATTAAACTTGAAATATGAAAGGAAAGAATTTGTTAAGAGCATTACAATACTTGCTTTTGGAATAAACTTTGGATAAAAACCCAAAACCATTAAGAGACAAGTGAAGTAAATGTGATGGAGAGTGCTCTTGGTTAATTTTATTAATTACTTCTACAACAAAGATTGTAAATCAACTCTTCAATCTTCAGACTTCATCGTTGCCCAAATCATGTGGATCTCACAGTGAGGAGTCAATAAAGGAGTAGAGGGTCCCTAAGATGTTTATTCAACAACCTTATGTTGGAGGTAAAATTTTAATGAATGTTGGTATGCAAGTTATGTTGATTGTCCCAATTATATTGCTACATGCAATGTCTCTAGAGAAGTAATTATGAGATAGTGCTCATTGCCATAACAAATCAAACTTGAGAAACAAAAAATGGAAATAAACTCATGTGTGTTGCACCATTAAAACGAAAGTAAGCAAGTTAAATGAAATGAATTCTCTTTAAGATACAATTGTTTCACTTGAGAGAAAACGCTCCACTAGTTCCCCAAAATATATAGCATAAAATGGACTAAATAATAAAACATGCACCTACAAGTCCATGAAACAATTAAAACTTTCCAACCATGTAAATTGCGCACACATAAAAGAGATTTGCTCAAGTTTGTCGATTTTGGAACTTATGCATGCTAGATTTATTACACACAAGATTTAGTGAAAGGAATGTGTAGTGAATGTGTTGTTAATTTTAAGCATGCATGAGATGAAAACTAGAAAGCAAGACAATCCACCAAAGAAGGTCCTTCCTCTTCAACTAAGGAAAGGGGATACAATGGGAAAATTTCCCAATCTACCTCAAGCAAAAAATGATATTTTATTAGAGATTACAACAAGAAAAAAAATCCTCTAAGAAGGCTGCCCAAAAGGATATTTTTACATGGATAAGAGCTTGGAAAAAGCTAGAATCTCCCCCTTAAATATGACAACAAAAAGCAAATGAAAAGCATTTCTAAAACAGAAATTTTGCAAGGTTAAAGGCCCACGACCTAAATGACTTGTTGCTGTCCGTATAGAGCTCACGACCTCCCTAAAAAATCAGCCTTTGAAGTAATGGAAAGTCCTGCATGCAAGAGAATTAGTAGTTTCCCGCTACCACTTCTTCAAGCTCTTTGTTGTCCAATGCTCAAACCTATGGGCTGCAAAACAAAGTCAAGTGTTAGAGCAAAAATAAACAAGATTAAACTACAAAATAATATACAAAGAACACTAGCTCAAGTAATGAGAGTGAACGCCCATACTTGCCTAGTCTAGAAATTGCTCTTGCCATAGCATGTATACCTTTGAAAGCTTTGAAAGAAATATTTTGAATTTTAAATGGAATGGATGATCAAGTAGCTAGAGGACACAAAAACTTCCTCTTGGTCTTTGTTGGATGAAAGACTTGGGGTTGAAAATAGTTGAGTCTTGGATCGCTATGAATCTAGGAGTGAGTTGATCTACGTGAGGCTTCTCCCATGCCTAGATGGATTCTTGCACACAATACAAATGGATCTTCCTTACGCGCTTGAACAAATATTAATTCGCAAAAGGATTAGAGCATCATAATGAAATGAGCTAAACCAAACATTCCTTCAAAAATGACTCCACAAACTTACTTCTAGAATAGTACTCTAAATCAATGATACATGCAAGATAGCTTGCATGTATCAATCCAAGCTAGATGGAAAATATGAACTAATATCAATCAAATATGTAAACAAATTCAAATATAATAACAAGATTATGGAAAGAAATCACATTATAACGCCAAGAGAACACCAGCGAATATTTTATTAACCAATATGCAAGTACAAAATGACAAGGTTTCCTCGAGCCCAATAGCTCATAATACGATACAATATGAGAGCCTATGGCTCTATTATATAGAGAGTTGGGAGAAATTCTTAAGGAAGAGTGTATGTGAGAACTGAACTTAGATCAAATCCCAAGGAAAGATAAGCCAAGTTCGATGTGAAGAAAATTGAGACACCAAAGCAAAATTGAATTCCCTATGTGCACCTCGACGGAAATCGAATTCCATATATGGCCCAGTGACCTCATCCATGAGCAAAGCGAAATACTGTGCTACATCCAGTCAACCACTACAGACTTGAACTAAGCGAAGCCCCATCTGCAGATGATTCCAATGAAGCTCTACCTAGGCCCCTGAGAACTGTGTGATTCCTCCAGTGAACTGTGCAGTCTAGCCCAAGAGAAATGCGTAAATCCTGCAAGTGAAGTTTTGAGTGCTACAACGCTCTAGATAACTTGTGAGAGGAGGTCCCCACATAGCCTTCAGTCACCATATCCTGTAGAATATTCCCTTGGTTGCATAAGTTCCTTTAACAAATTCGATTTCCACATGTGCAACTGCTGCTTTATCTCTGGGAAATTCAATTTTGATGAAATAATGACATATTAATGATGTAGTGTGCTTAGTCATCCTCCACATGTTCGTTGACTCAACTCTTTGACTTAGGATAATTTCCAAGTCATTTCAACGTCATTCTGTCACATGGAATAATTTATTTCTCTCTATTTTATTTAATTCTAGCCTAATTAATTGCCACAATTTCCACTAAACTTAGGAAATGTGGGTTTTGAGGGTCCAAAACACATTATCAACCCCTCAAAGTGTGTCATAGTAGAAAGTTGAGGGTGATAGGTGTTGAAAAGTGTAACTAAGATCGGTCTTCATAATGACTATGTAATTATGTATTTATGTAAAGAAGAAGACAAAGATAATAAAATGTATTTTTGGTGTACTCGCTTCATGGGTTTCATGAGCAAGATTTTTAATATAGGTCAATAGATTTCTTTTTGATGTCTATTAGGGTTGTCTTCTAGTTACAAATGTAATTTAGTGTCATATGAAGTGGTTAGAGAATGATCCAAGACCTTGTCATAAATCTGTGAAGGAATGGCTCCTAAATGAGGCTCAAAGCTACACTCTCAATGCTGGAAAATATGCTCTTTAAGTCGGCCTTCAAACAACAAGTAAAGTTGGCCTACAAGCAGTGACATAGGTCGGCTTATTAACTGGCAGGAACAACTATATACACCTGTACATGTGCTGCGCAGAAGATACAAAAAAATGCGGATTTCTCTGAAGTTTTTACAATGGTTAAAGTTTGCGGATTCCTCTAAAATCCAAGTGTGGATCAACAAGAAGATAATGTAGACAAAAACCTGTATCTGAGTGCGGACTTTAGGACAAAAGAAAATACGAGTTTAAGGACAGAATCATATGCGGACAATTCTGAAGTTAAGTATGTGGATATGTGGTGCGGATTAGTGTGCAGTCAACCTGAATTACATGCGGAGAGGCCTAAAGATAAAGTCTGTGTTTTGTGCATTAGAAGCATTCTGATGTTATGTAACGTGAAGGGTTAAGAATGATGATCATGATATAATACGAAGTCTAAGGGTTATTGTAGTATGAGAAAAGAGGAAGGTAAATCTGTGATTTACCTACCTAATCACATTTTATAAGAGATAGTAATATATCCTCAAGGATATGTGAAGTGAAAGGTAAGAAGAAGTATTTGAAGACAAACTGAGAGACTGAGTTCTCTAGTGTTGGTGTGAGTCAGTGCAAAGTGGTGCAAAAAAGAAGGATCAGTGTTGGAAGCAGTCAAAGAAGTAGTGACAAGGTCTTGGAGGCATTCATAGGTCAAGGGTCCAAGTCTTAGTCATGGTACTTGTCATTTGAAGATCTATAAGAAGAATTCCTTGTGGGTTTTTCTCTCCAAGAGGGAGAGGTTTTGCCCTGGCTCGAGGAGCCTAATTTTTGTGTCTCTTGTATTTTGATAATTGACTTGATGAAAGGCTAAATAAGCTAAGAAGAGAAGACATAGTTAAATCAAGTAAGCTCACAAGTAATTATCAAGAAGATAATTTGAATTAATCTCCAACCCTCCAAATTCTCAACAATAGTTGTAATTTTGATTACTCATACCCCATACAACTCTAGACAACACTTGTTACAATCCAATTACAATTTTTGACCCGCGGGAAATCTAAACAAATAAAAAATAACTACCTAGACCTAACCAAATTTCACGAAATTTTTTGTGTGATCTAGTATGGTAATATACATTGAATCTAAACACTAGGACGCACCCAAGGCCTCACCATCAAGCTTTACTCTGGCTTTGGGGTAAAATTGGAGAAAAAAACTCAATTAATTATTAAGTCCTGGTGGGGAGATGATAATTAACCGAGTGAAAAAAACCTCCCAGTGTAATACTCGTTGGAAAGGTCCCAAGCGACCTAGGCTTGTTACAGACTCATTACTGACTCAAAACTCATCATTACTAGCATCACTTATTACAATTTCCCTTAGGGCATGAAATCTAGGTACAAGAGAAAATGATGAGAAGTAGAAGCAGAGTTTAAAAACTCTGGTGAATTGACGATATTTGATGGTACAAGTGTCCTTTGGTTCATCCTTGGGCATGGAGTCTTCACATACCACTCCAGTGGTCAACATTTGGCTCCATATGGGGATGCATGCCAGATATGAAGTGATAGTGTGCAAGAACCTGGAATCTGCATCCACTGACCAAAGATATATATTAGCAATATCCATTCAAAATATCATCAAATAAAATCAAGTACAGAAATGGAAATTTTATTTTAAGAGCATAATTTATTCATGAAAGAAATCTACTTAAATAAAATTGACAAGGGATAAGGTTAGAAATATGATACAAAAAGATGCCCTATGGCATCAGATGTTTTCTTTGTAGAACAACTTGAGCAATTGGCCATTCACAAGTAACTCTAGTGATTCCCCGTCCAAGGTGCTCAAATGGTAGGAATTTTGTCCCGCTGCTTCTCTGATAATATAGGGTCCAAGCCATAAACTGTCAAACTTAACATGATTACCTGACTTTTCATTCCTATGATCCCAAAGCAAAACCATATCACCGTTACAAAAACCTCTATTCCAAGATGATTTGTCAAAATTTCTTTTTAACCTTAGATTGATTTTTACAACAATTTTCGAAGGCTCTTCCACTAGTTTCATCCAATTCTACAATTTGATCAATCCTATGTTGCATAACATCCTTATCAAATGTAAAACTTTGTAGCAATTGGTAGGCTGGTAGCCTCAAATGCACAGGAAGTGTAGTGCCCAAGCCATAAGCTAGTTCAAAGGGACTCTTTCCAGTAGAACTCTTCTTTGTAATCCTATCAACCCACAAAGCATATTCAATTTTGCTATCCCATGCCCTCTTGTTATCCTCTACTATCTTCTTGATTATGGTTATCAATTTTTTATTGCTAGACTCAGCTAGGCCATTTCCCTGAGGATAGTAGTTTGACGAATGGGATAAGACAATGGCATACTTAAAGCAAAATGATGAGAATTCAGCAGAGCTAAAAGCCTTGGCATTATCAGTTGTAATTTAGCAGGGACACCAAAACGAGTGATAATCTTATCTTCAAGAAATTCCATCACTACTTTGTCGGTGCTGTGTCTTGTAGGGATGGATTCTACCCATTTAGTAAAAGAGTTAGTGGCAATTAAAATCCATGAGTAGCCATTACTAGAAATTTCATTAAATTTCCCTATAAATTCAAGCCCCCAATGTTGAAAGGGAGCTTGCACGACCACAGGCTAAAGAGGCAAAGAAGCTAACTTTTGCTTCCCAGTGAAAAGTTGACAAGCTTGACAACCTCTAACATACTTGTGCACATCAACAAAAATAGAAGGCCAAAATTAACTAACTCTCAAGATTTTATGGGTAGTAGTCTTAACATCATAATTCTCTCCACAATATCCTGAATGAAACTCAGATAGAAGCTTTTTGGCCTCAACTTCATCAACACATCTAAGTATTACCCCCTCTGGATTTCTCCAACCTAGACCATCCTTCACAATGCAATATTTAGTTGCTCTAAGCCTTAACGCTTTTCTTTTATGGCCAACTAAATGGGTCTAGGATAGTCTTAAAATATCTCACGCTACCAAACCAAGAATCTCAACTATACTACTTTGCACAACGGAATATAAACAATAGTAAATCACATATGCACAAAATATAGACAACTTTTTAATTTTTTCAACCCAACTTCGTTATATTAACAACATATAATACAACAGTCTGGGGATCCCATACTAGGGATAATGGCCCTCATACATCCACTGGTACAAGATACAAACAAGATACTCTGACCATCTGGCTGTAGTGCAATCTCTCAGCCCTCTCAATTGTACCCTGTCCCTGCCTGGTCCTTTGGCTCTTGATCTGCGGCTCCTGCCTCTATCAATGCTCTAAGTCCGTTTGGCCACTGAACCTCGACGATCCAGTCTGCTCTCTAGTTGCCCTTCGTCTATCAAGGGCACAACAAATCGAGACTCCTGTCGAGACTTGAGTTGTTCACAGTTCTACTTGTGAACGAGTCTCAATCTACCCACTGCTACTCCTCAACTACTCAGGGACTTCAGCCCACTATGGTCTTCTTGCGCTGCTCCGATGAAGACCAACATAGGGCACGAAGGGCTGCCACCCATCACTGTAAGATGTCTATCTCCCACAATGAACACGGGATAGGAGGAATGCCCATCATTTGCTGTAGAGTTCCTTCTCCACACACAAGTCTCGGGCTCCACAATCCTGCTCTTGGTTGATCAGACCCTTGAGCTCAACAATTGCCAGGCTAGCAGTCACTTTTGTCCATCAAGATGCTGCACTTCGGTACCAGCTTGGACACTATCACGCTATCCTTTAGCAGACCATAAGTGTCCAATCTCGTCCACACTTGGTCCTCTCTCACGCTGCCCTCCAACAGACCACGAGAGACCAAGTCCACACTATAGCATCTGCACCTAGTTAGGGCATCCCCACACCTGGGAGACCCTTACACACGGCTGCCCACAGAATTCACCAATCTGCCCTTTGCTTCTGCAATAGAGGAGCTATTGCACAAATCTAGGCACCAATCATGTCCTCATCTAGGACATCTATCCAATTGTCATCAAGGGAACATCTGCAACTCTCCCTGTTGTTGTCCTCTTGCCTCTCATTTAATGTGCCTGCTATCACCTTGGCTGCTTGGTAGGCTTCCTGACAATCCATGTGGGCTCCTCCAAACAACTCCTAAGGTCTCCTCTAGCATCCCATCAACCGATCCAAGCAATGGTCAAATTCTTTGACCCAAAATACATCAAACTTTCACTCCAAGTCTGCTGCCCAATCATTGTGGAAACTGTCACTGGTTTAGGGCATCTAACCATGAGGTTTACCCTCCTCTTTGAATTCCACAGGATGCCCTATAAATGATCCAAGACTGATCCTCAAACTAGGATCCAACACTTGCAAACATTCACTAAAATACATACCTCTGTCCATTGTTTGAAGGTTGCTCCACTACTGCAAACTAGGGAATCATGGCAGTCCCTTTTCCAACCCTATTTCTGCCCATAATTAACCCTAAGGACTGTGACTGTCCTTTAGTGAAAGGATCTCCCTCCATGTTGCAATGTATGGGCAATTTCTAGCCCTTAACAAGGACTGTCCTCCCTATTATGACAACGCCTGCCCTTCACACCTTTAAACAATTTGCGACAACCTCTTTTGAGGGCTGTCCTACCTCAAACAAGCCCTTAAACAGACCCCTCTACTTGTGGCCC
Source organism: Pinus albicaulis (assembly GCA_034641835.2). Lineage (NCBI taxonomy): Eukaryota > Viridiplantae > Streptophyta > Pinopsida > Pinales > Pinaceae > Pinus > Pinus albicaulis. Next base: position 1,543,217,456 of record CM076579.1, on the reverse strand, counting down.
TCCAGCAAGGCACTGTGGCCTTCACTCCAACATCTTGATGCTCCTGAAATGGCTTCAAAACAACCCTCCAACCCACGTTGGTCCAGTCCTCCTTGCTGCGGCCTAGAGTAGAAGTATCCTCTCTCCACTAAGCTCTTGTGAGGCAAGTGTTGCCCAAAATGGATGCTAAAACAACTTGTCTTCACCCTTTATTTATACACAACAAAGGGGCTCCACGAATTAGTGAAGAGACACATCTATTGGACAAATTTTACTTCAAGCCTACATGATTTGAAAACCAATAATTACTTGTCAACTTCAAAAATTCATCTCTTCAATGACAACTCAAAATTGGATGATTTTCGATGCATCGGATTCGTCTCGACAAGCACTATCATCCTCATCCATCACATGTCGAAAACTCATCACGATTTTAGCCCAAAAATCGATGGGTGCAAAACCCACAAGCTTGAGTTTCAAGCCTGCAAGCCTCCTTGTGGCGCTTTGACATCCAACCCTCGAACAATAGGGCTTGGAGTACCTCCCAAGCTACAAAAAAATCAACACTCCCTCTGAGCGATGGAGGTACTTCCAAGATTAGGAAGTAACCATCATCCGACGATGACACTAGCCCATCTGGCATCCATCACTGCAACATACCCTGTAGATGAATCTGACAACCTCGGTAGTGTCTTTGCCTCATCACATCCGAACCTGAAGACCCCAAACCTCCAGGGTCGTCTTCCTCTCGAAGCAGACTTTCCGAGCTTGCGCCCACCAACACGACCTCCACCTGCTCACCCGCAAGCACTCATCTCTCCAGATCAAATATGTTAATTTTGGACAACTAGGTCCAAACTATGTTGTGGACAAAGCTCAAGAAGATGCCAATATTTTTATTGGATTCCTCTTTTAGAGAGGTGCAAGATTGATCTAAAGATTATCTTGATCCGATGAGCAGAACATTTATTTTGATTTTATTCAAAATATGTGCAGGTTGGCTTGAAATGAAATGTAGGCTTGAAGCCCCAGTAGTTGTGTTACACACCCTCACTGATGGATATAAATAGGTCAACGTTGGAGGTCATTTTCACTCATCCATCATCACACATTCTCTCTCCTCATCTGATTGGTTCGATCATCACTTGGAGTCTCTTCTTCTCCACATGTGGGAAATGCAGCAAAAGGAATTTCTGTTTTCAACCTAGGGTTTTAAGTGTAGAGTTGACCAATGTTGACTTTGGTCAACACATGGTCAAACTGACCCCAATCTTGGTCAAAATTCTGATTTCTGCAGTCCACATTTATTGGCACAGAAATTGAGGTTGATCATTGACTTTGACTGGGTTGCGTTGACTTTTTGCTGCTGTTGTTTTGCGTTGACCGTTGACTAGGACATCATTGACTTTCGTTGACTTTGGGTTGACTGATATAGCTGTTCGAGAGGGTTGTGTGACACTTTTGGTTGGCTGATCATATTGAGACTTTGTTGGTTGAAGCATCTTGTTGACTGCCGTAATGCACCACAACACAAATATTTTGCTAATCAAGTTAAGTGTATTTTTGGCTTGTCTTCTGTTGATCTACTGGTATGTTCTATCAGCATTTTACTTTCTTGTTTATGTGATTGCTGTTTGATATTGGGGATAAAAGTAAAGTTGCATCAAGCATAGAACATCTACGAAAATTTACATGGTATCAGAGCTGAGGTGAAGACAAAGCCCAAGTTTGTAGCAATCACCGAAGAAGAGCAAGGGTACCTCAAACTATAATGGCTTTAAAGCTGATGACAAGTTGACTGGGAAGGAAGACTTCCATGCCTGGAAGATGACTTTGGATCTTATGTTAGAAGACCAAGATGTCATGGACTATGTGCAGGGTAAAATCCAAGAGCCTCCATCCACTGCACCTGCTGCCACAAAGTCAAAGTATAAGAAGGGGGAAATAAAAACAAAGCTGATGATCAGGGACTCAATTCATAAGAGTCTGGTTGCCTACATCTCTGAGCTGGGCACATCCAAGGAGATGTGTGATAAGTTGGTCAACATGTTCAAGGCCAACAATGCAAATCAAGTCCTTTTCTTCAAGAACCAATTGAAGAATCTGAAGAAAGGCAAGGATGAATCCGTTCAATCATATTTTCTAAAATTGATTGAAATCAGAAATAATCTTCTGGCCATTGGGGAGACGATAGATGATCAAGAAATGGTTCTCACCGCACTTGGAGGTCTCTCCTCCGAATGGCATGTATTCAATACTACCATTCTAAATAACAATGTGATACCTGATTTTGACAAAGAATTATTGAGATGCGTACAAGAAGAGACAAGGATGAAGGAATATGAAAATGAAGGAAATGCTGCCTTCACTGCTCGTGCTAAGAAGAAGAACAATGGTGGTCCAAGGAATAAAGGAAGAGCAGGGGCCTAGGGAAAGAAAGGCAAATGTTACACATGTCACAAGACCGACCACTATGCTAGAGAATGCCCTTTCAAGAAGGATTCTCCTGATGATGATGACAACAACAACAACAATCGGAGGAATGGCAATTAAAGGAACAAAAGGTTCAAGGGAAAGAGGAAGGCTCCCTTTGGTGGAAATGGGCAACCTTACAAAAGGTCGAGAAATTCCAGGTATGAGGAATCTAATGTTGTTGATGATAAAAGAAATGAATTCATTCTTGTATCTGCCCTCTCTGCTGCATCTCCACCCGACACTATGGATGTCTGGTTGATAGATAGTGGTGCCTCAAGACACATCTCTGGGTTCAAGGAAGCACTTTCTGATATGGCTGAGAAGGATGTTAATCTGAAAATTATCCTTGGAGATAATGCCACATATCCCGTGAAAGAAACAAGGATTGTGACCCTCCACTTGTCTCAAGGTCAAGTCCTCCGCTTGCCAGATGTACTATATGTTACCTGATTTGAAGAAGAACTTTGTGTCTATTTCGGCCATGGAAGACAAAGGTTTCAATGTGGCATTCATTGATGCGAAGGTGCGCATCTGGAAGAAGAGTTTCAAGGAAGCTATCACGATTGGGTTTAGAGTTCATACACTCTACCAGGTTGGAGGAAGTCCACTGGGAACGATGACATATGACACTATTCGACAGACTGAACTATGGCATCGAAGGTTTGGACACCTTCACTACAAAGCCCTTCCCGAAGCAAGGAAGGTGGTGACGGGGATGCCCGAGTTCACAAATAATCATGAAGGTGTATGTCAGTGTTGTGCCGAAGGAAAGCATACAAGGGGACCTTTCCCCTCAATTGTCACAAAGACATCTGATGTCTTGCAATTGATACATTTTGATCTGTTTGGTATGCTGCCCGTGACATCTTTGGGAGGATGTTCTTATTATATGACGTTCATAGATGAATTCTCTTGCAAAACCTGGATATACTTCTTGAAGAAGAAGGATGAGGCTTTCATGTGGTTCCGTACCTTTAAAGCCTTGGTGGAAAATTCAACAGGGAAGAAGATCGAGATATTGAGGACCGATAATGGCACTGAATATGAGACGAATGAGTTCAAGAACTTTTGCAGAGAAGCTGGCATCAAGAGGGAGACCACAACTGTATATACTCCTAAGCAAAATGGCATTGCTGAAAGAAAGAACAAGACCATTGTGGAAGTTGCCCGTGCCATGCTATGTGACCAAGATCTTCCGAAGTTTCTGTGGGGAGAAGCTGCGAACACTGCTGTGTACATACAAAACCGATACCCGCATTCCGCTCTGGACTCCAAAACTCTCGAAGAGGTTTTCTCTGGTAAGAAACCTGATGTCTCACATTTTAGAGTTTTTGGATGTCCTATTTATTTTCATGTACCGAAGGAGAAGAGGAGCAAGTTGGATGCTTCTGGGAAAAAGGGAATGTTTGTGGGCTACAACGAAGCTTCGAAGGCCTATAGAGTCTATTTGCCTGGTTAAAGGGAAGTGGAGATATGCCACGATGTTACCTTTGACGAAGATGCTTCCCTGCAGAAAGTAATCAATCTTTCGAGATCTGAGGAAGATCATGAAGCAAGGCTTGGAAATCAAGAAGAATCGAAGAATGAGACGATACCCGATGTTGAAGGTCCGATGGACCCTATTGATCCACCTCATTCAATGAAGAGAAAACCATCATGGCTTAGGGACACTCTCGAGGATGCGGAGAGACATATGGCCCCAAGGGGGACATTCCGTGAAAGCAAGAAGCCGAATAGATACCAAGGGTATCTAGCAGCCATGAGTACAATCGTACAATCTGAGCCTAGATCTTTTGAGGAAGCCGTAAAGCATCAAGTCTGGAAGGATGCTATGCACAGAGAATATGAGTCCATTATGAAGAATGATGTCTGGGATGTGGTTCCGAGACCGGAGGACAAAACAGTTGTCACCTCGAAATGGCTCTATAAGATCAAGCATGGATCAGATTGTAGCACTGAAAAGTTCAAGGCAAGATTCGTTGCTCGTGGCTTCTCTCAAAAGGAAGGCGTAGACTATGATGACATATTTGCACCTGTGGCCCGATATACCACCATCCGATCTATCATAACTACGCAAGGATGGAATTTTCATCAGATGGATGTGAAGATCGCATTTCTGCATGGTGCGATAAAGGAAGAGGTGTATGTGGAGCAACCTCTGGGGTTCGAAGTCCAGGATTGGGACACCCATGTTTGCAGGTTGAAGAAAGCCCTCTATGGGTTGAAGAAAGAACCCAGAGCTTGGTACGAGAGGATAGATAACTACCTGATAAAGCTGGGCTTCACTCATAGTAATGCTGATCTGAACCTTTACTTCAAGGTTGATAGAGAAAAGCCTCTCATTTTGGTGCTGTATGTGGACGACCTCTTCCTGATAGGTGCTGACCCTCTCATTCATCAGTGTAAGAGGGAGCTCGCTGCTGAGTTCGAGATGAAGGACCTAGGACTGATGCATTACTTCCTAGGCTTGGAGGTTTAGTAGAGACCTGGCGAGATTTTACTTTCTCAAGGAAAATATATTTATTGTGAAGCTTCTGGAAAGATTTGGAATGGTGGACTGTAAGTCTGTGTCGACACCGATGGAGCTCAACTTTAAGAAGTTGAGTTGCAGCACTGCTGGGCCTGTGTTAGAAAATCCTGCTGAGTATCGTTAACTCGTAGCGGCCCTGATGTTCTTAGTGAACACCAGTCCAGATGTATGTTTTGCAGTGAACACTTTGAGTCAACATATGGTTGAACCTCATCACATTCACTGGGTTGGTGCCAAGAATCTGTTGAGATATCTTCGGGGCACGATAAACCATGGGCTGAGATACACTGCCGAGAGCGTGACACTCCATGGATATACTGATGCCGATTGGGCTGGCAGTGTGGTGGATCGTAAGAGCACATCAGGATGTTGCTTCACACTTGGATCTGCTTCAATATCATGGATGAGCAGGAAGCAGAAGTCGGTGGCTTTGAGCACCGCAAAGGCCGAATACATTGCAGCGAGTATGGCTTGTTGTGAAGCAGTTTGGTTGCGAAAGCTCTTCAGTGAGCTATTCGGGCATGTGCTAGATACCACCATTATACTCTGTGATAACCAGAGTGGGATTCTGTTGTTCGAGATTTCCGTGTTCCACGATTGATCCAAGCATATTGATATTAGGTACCACTTTATCCGGGATATGGTACAGCGAGACGCTGTAAGGCTTGATCATATAGGAACTGATGAGCAGGTCGCAGACATTCTCACAAAGCCCTTGGGGAAGGTCAAGTTCCTAAGCTTCCGTAAGAATCTGGTTTCGTGGAACGACCCTATGCTGAGAGTTCTATTGGACGATGAGCTCTAGGAGCTCTGGGGGGCTTTGGGGATAGCTTCTCGGAGCTATAAGCACTCACGGGGCTAGGCTTGCGGAACCTTGTGGTGCTTGTGCCCCATCGTTACGTTGTTGAGTTGGTTCACCTCTTATGATCTGTGCCCCGTATGCATCCTACCCAGAGTCCCGGACTCATGGGAAGTACCTCTCATTTGGCCAGTGAGGTGGGAAAAGCTAGAGACCAATAGCAAAGACCGATGGACGCATCGGAGATTGCCTTACTCTCTATGTCTAGGATGGCATGTGTCCAACCACTTGATCTGGGATCAAGTCTAGTGAGGTTTCAGACCTCCAACTGACTTCGGGTTAGGTAAACCAACTTCGGGTTGGTATGTGACTCTTTTGAGTCCTATAGAGGTTTCGGACCTCTGGGCTAAATTTGTCAGCCGGGAATGATGTCTTTGTGACTGACCAATTTTTGTTCTGAAATAAAGAAGCCAACAAAGCAAGTTACGGCAGGATGACGCACGATGTTTGGATGGCACAGGTGGATGGATTTCTCCCTAGTTGAGAGGGATTGTTAATTTTGGACAACTCGGTCCAAAATCCATGTTGTGATGCTCAGATGAAGATGCCAATATTTTTATTGGATTCCTCTTTCAGAGAGGTGCAAGATTGATCTAAAGATCATCTTGATCTGATGAGCAGAACATTTATTTTGAATTTATTCAAAATATGTGCAGGTCGACCAGAATTGAAATGTAAGCTTGAAGCCCCAGAAGATGTGTCACACACCCTCATTGATGGATATAAATAGGTCAATGTTGAAGGTCATTTTCACTCATCCATCATCACACACTCTCTCTCCTCATCTGATTGGTTCGATCATCACTTGGAGTCTCTTCTTCTCCACACATGGGAATTTCTGTTTTTGACCTAGGGTTTTCAGCGCAGAGTTGACCAGCGTTGACTTTGGTCACCGCATGGTCAAACTGACCCCAATCATGGTCAAAATTCTGATTTTTGTAGTCCGCATTTATTGGCACAGAAATCGAGGTTGACTGTTGACTTTGATCGAGTTGTGTTGACTTTTTGCTGCTGCTATTTTGCGTTGACCGTTGATTGGGACATCGTTGAATTTCGTTGACTTTGGGTTGACTTGGACATCGTTGAATTTCGTTGACTTTGGGTTGACTGATATAGCTGTCTAAGAGGGTTGTGTAACACTTCTGGTTGGCTGACCGTATTGAGACTTTGTTGGTTGAAGCATCCTGTTGACCGCTGTAACGCACCATAAGACAAATATTTCGCTGATCAAGTGAAGTGTATTTTTGGCTTGTCTTTTGTCGATCTACTGGTATGTTCTATCAACATTTTACTTTCTTGTTTATGTGATTGTTGTTTGATATTGGGGATAAAAATAAAGTTGCATCAAGCATAGAACATCTACGAAAATTTACAAAATACCACTCATGCAAATCCCTCCAATCTCAGATATGCAACATTAGGATTTGATGAAGATTCTAGCCCGCCAACATGTAGTCCATCACATGAAGCCATCTCAATCAACCTGATCTCGTTCATGCCAAAGAAATCCTCGAGCTGTCCCAACCATCCATGAAAAGACAAAGGAAGCCCACGATATGCAAATTGCCACACAACATATTGAAGTGTGCCAGGTTCACCATCGATCCACCAGAACCCCCAGCACATCTTGCCATGTAACCTGTCAAGACCACATCTCCATGTCTTCAACTGAACCTTCTGCTCCATGTTTTAGACACCGACAACTCCTTCTGAGTTGCTTCGTTGTGCACACTCTGATTCATTGTCTCTCAAAGTAGCTCAGATACGCTCTAATACCATGTTGAATTTCCACGACCTTGGGTCTAGGATAGTCTTAAAATCTTTGACACTACCAAACAAAGAATCTCAACTATATTACTTTGCACAATGGAATATAAACAACAGTAAATCACATATGCACAGAATATAGACAACTTATTTTTTTCAACCCAACTTCGTTATATTAACAACATATAATACAACAGTCTAGGGCTTTCGTACCAGAGGTAATGGCCCTCATATATCCACTAGTACAAGACACAAACAAGATACTATGATCATTTGGTTGTAGTTCAATCTCTCGACCCTCTCGGTCGTACCTTGTACCTGCTCGGTCCTTCAGCGCCTGATTTGCAGCTCCTGCATCTATCAATGCTCCAAAGTCCATCTGGCCACTGAACCTCAGTGATCCAATCTACTCTCTAGTTGTTCTTTTGTCTACCAAGGACACACCACATTGAGACTCCTATCGAGTTGTTCATAGTTCCACTTGTGAACAACTCTCAATTTGCCCATTGCTGCTCCTCAGATACTCAGGAACTTCAGCCCACTATGGTGTTCCTGTGCTGCTTCGATGAAGACCAACATAGGGCACAGAGGGCTGCCACCTATCACTGTAAGATGTTCATCTCCCACAATGAACACGGGTTAGGAGGACTGCCCATCATCTGCTGTAGAAGTCCTTCTCTACACACAAGTCTCAAGCTCCACAATCCTGCTCTAGGTTGATCAGACCCTTGATCTCAACAACTGCCAGGCTAGCAGTCACCTTTTTCCATCAAGGTGTTGCACTTCGGCACCAACTTGAACACTATCACGCTGTCCTCCAACACACCATAAGTGTCCAATCTCGTCTTATTTACAAGTAGACGGATGAGTGGTTGAAGGGAAAGACAAAGACGTGGGATGTCTTTCTCGATGATATAGGTTTGGACAATAGTGTTGAGTTGGCATTGGCCAGCTTGGATCTTAATGAACCAATGCTAGAGCCTGTCACTTTTGATGATGGTGATCCTCTTGAGGGGTCATCCTCCGCACCAACAGACGCAGAGATTGCATTCAATATAGAGGAGGAGGATGCAATAGAGGAGAGCAGTGGTGACCATGACAGTGATGCTGCTTTTGATGATGATGATGATTGATGACTCATGAGCTACCTACTACCATGTAGTTGTTTTGTATTTTCTATTTCTATTTGCCATTGGCATTGCTACTACGGTCTACCTATGTAACACATTTTGATTTTGATGACTTAATGAGAAAACTGCAGTTTCTTGTCTTTCTCCTATTGGATCATTGATGAATTTGTCACAATTGTATTTGTATGCATAATGTTACATTGTACAACTTACAAATTTTAAATTTTCAATGTAGAATCTAGATTTATGTCCGAATTTGTATCATGAATGAGAATTAGTGTAAGAAATATCTATTTAGTATTAATTTTTAATATATTTATATATATTTTTAATAAAATAATATACAACGTGTCCTACGTGTCTTGTTCCGGGGGGTCTACGTGCCTGTGTTAGACACTCGAATTTTCGTGCCCTGCGTGTCCCGTGTTCCCGTGTCAGGTGGCTTAGTTTTGCACTTTATTTAATTTGATGATCACAATCTTGTCTTACACATTAGTGATCAGGCAGTTATACATTTTCTTGATTTTAATGATTCTTGATATATGGCTTAACGCCTGATTGGTCCGTGATCTCAATTTAAATTTTAAAGAGCATAGAAGATCATTTATTTATGATCAAAACAAGATATGTTCATGTAAATTATTTTTGCATAAATCAATTGCCTGGCTGTGGCTGTGGACTGTTTCCCTTTTTAAGGGTTTTAACTTTTAACCATGTAAACATGGCTGTCTTGACTCCTGATCTTTGATCTCTCTGTGAGCCTGTCTTAAGTTGTTTGGCTGTTGTGGATATCCCCTGTTTTTTGAATGAACTCTATTCTATTCTATCCCTGCTATCTCTTGTTTAATTTTTAACTGTGTAGTGTTCAAGGCATTCAAATTATTGATGTGAGACACTTTGTATGTCTCATCTCATATACATGTTGAATCTTGTTTCTGGAGTATTTTCAGCACCAAATAGATGTCGTTACCATTTTCTTAGCTGGAGCAGTTGGTCGATCACATTTTCCAAAGGAAGTGTCTGGGCTGTAAGATCTGCTCTCAGTGGCATGTAACATATTATGTAAACCATGTTGATGGTGTTAGAAAGAAATCAAAACCTTTCTGCATTTTTATGTCAATTCCACGAAATTTCATCTTGCTAACTTAAACATTGACTCAGCTTTTGTAAGTTCAAGTATTGCATTTCATGATTTTTCTCTTCTGATTATCATAATGGTTTTGCAGCACATGGCAAAACAACGCCTGCCTTCTTTGACAAAAGACTTGATGAAGAAGGGAAAACATTTCATTCTTATAAGGAGTCCAATGGATGTCTTGGTAAGTGATCATCATGGTATAATTTTATCTAATTTTCCTGGGTAAACTATATCTGCTTAAAGAAAGGCATTGAAAAGTCTATGTTGTAGCTCCCAAAATATGCTTCCATAGTGAAGTTTCTGTCCATGATCCTAGGTTAGTAAATGCAAGCCTTCTGAGATCTAGTAATAAAGGCCTCAAATGTAAATTCCATACCTGTTTCAGCACATTCAAACATAAAACTGTCAGGACATGATTGTTTTTGTTTTTTACATTCTCTTGGTATAACTTCCTAGTGAATTGAAATGCTGTTGCAGTTTGTACTTTATTGTCTCCCTGTTTGGATCTCATCAACAGCATCGTCTCTTTTAGGCCTTGCTATTCAAATTATTGATTAGATAATGGAAAAGTTAAGTCTCTGTTTCCACCTGTTTATTTGTTGTATCTTTTTACATAAGTAATTGCGCCGAGAGGCACTCTACAGCCCAGTATGAGAGAGATGTTGTCACGTAATGTTACATTAAAAAAATTTAAAAAATATAGCTGGCTAATTAATGAAAAAATAAGGAATAATATTGAATACATTGACTCAATCAAACTTTTCAACAAAAGTCACATATATACAATAATACTATTGATTACAAAAGGAAATTAAGCATGAACAAAATTCAATAAAACAAAAAGAGTATAAGGTCGGTTTAGCGAATCTAAGGTATGTTGGTTCTTCAAAAATTCTTAAACTATATATAGTGTAACCTATTGTAATGAAATAAGATTATTTGTCTGCCACCCTTCACAACATTGGGACAACAAACTCAGTCGACTATAAAACTGACCAACATGCCCATTCCTCATTTTGCTTTGGTATGATCTCTCAGAAGGCATTACACAGAAAATATTAGATTAGGTTTTGTTTGTAATGTAAAAAATCATGTAAGATTATTTGTTAAGACATGAACTTGATTAAAAACAACTCTTAATACATGTAAAATATTGTATGAATTGGAATACTTACAAAAAAATGGCAATTCTTATTATGTGTAAAGTTTTGTATGAAATTGGATTACTTAAAATGTTGCCTGAAAAAATTAAGTTGGTGTGAGTGTGAGGTAAATTTTATCAAAGTAAAAAATAATTAGTATTTCAGATATATAAATTAAGTTTGCACTTCAGGAGGTTTGATCGCTCGGCGCTTGGTAGATCCGGAGTTATGATGGATCTAGGGTGGTCTAGTTAATCCTGAAGAATCAAGATTAACCCATTTTTGTTCTTCAGTATTTTCCCTGTTGTGCATAAACTTTTGTCTCTTCATGGCTATGTTCAGATATTATTGATGCTTTATTTTACTTTGGGAACTTCAGTTTAAGCTAATTTGAGAACCTTGTCAGAATAATGTTGATATGATTACTTGTGGAGAAGATCTTTGGAAGATGATTCTTTGAAATCTCAATTGATGGCTCTGGTGCCAAAATGTTGTGTCATTTGTTCTATGTTGCTAAGTGATTAAAAAACACATAATAATTTATAAACAACCACATAATTAATGCAAAAGTATTGCAATGAGGGACAAATAGCCCCAAAATGATTTTTATGATATGCACATCATTATCTTTGTCTGATTGATGCATCACAAAACTTTGTCTCTATATATAAGAATATTGCCAAATTCATGGCACTACAAAGGTATGTTACAGGAAACTCCACCTTGATGTGCTGGAAACATGCGTCAGAATGTTTCCTTAAACGAAACGCCTTTGAAACATGGCTAAAATGTTTCAGTGGCGTTAAAAATTTTGAAACACTGTATTGGCCATTTCAGTTGGCATTTTGGTTAGTTTGACTGGCACATCGGCCATTCCAATTGGCATCTCCGTGACTAAAACGTAAATAAACATTAAAAAAGAAAACAAAGCTCACACTACTTTCTTACAAATCAAGTTATAACCAGAGGTCTAAAGATTTATACTTACCATGGGCCGCTGAAGGGTAGGTGCAGTAGTTTGAACTTTGAATGTATCAATCCATGTGTGGTGGGGGGCTATGAACAAAACATTCTGTTGGTGAAGTCTGTGGTGGGGCTGGAAGAATGAGCACTTAAGCAGAAAATAAATTTCTCAATTTGTGAAGGTTGACTTGCTTGATAGCCCTCGAACTTGATTTGAGGGGGAGGATGCTATTTGGTAATTTTTGCCATTCCTGTGAAGTTTATAGTTGTTGAAAACCCATCATACTGTGCCGTTCTGTCTAACTGATATAATTTGACAAAAATCCACTGATCATGATGAGTTGTCCACATTTTTGCTTGATCTAGATTTTTTTAGTGGAGAGGTTCTTTCTTGAGATCATGCTGGGCTAGGAGGACCAACATAGGGTTGGAGGAATAGAGATTATGAAACTCAGGTTCCTCTAGCTGTTCTGTGGACTAAGTCCTTCAATTATCTATTGCAGTTCAGAAAGGAGAGCCTTGGCCTTTTTGGCATGCAAGGAATGATATTCCTCTGAATGCCCATATTTTCAATGTTAAGAGAAGTAGATTTACTTCACTTGGCTAGTGGAACTGGCTATCTCTGGGGCAGAACAAGTGGTGGTTGATGTTAGAAAATCGAAAAGGCAGAAAGATTTTCTTATGTTGATAATTACTTGTGATATCTTTGTGTTCTTATTAACTTTCTTATGCTCTTCTTTTTCCTTTGTTTCATCAAGCTATCATCAAAACAAAACATGAAGATCAATGATGTTAAAATTTTGGTACCAGAGGACAAGTGGTTTCCTAAGGCTTTGATCTTTGGCCTAGGGAAAAGTGTCCACAAATATTTGTACTTTTCTCCTAAAGTGACTTTATAAGTGATAAAGTCAGTCTAATTTAAAAGTGAATTTATAAGTGATAAAGTTACAACCTAATTTTTAAGTGACTTTATTAAAGTCAATGAAAAATTAGAAAGTGAAAAAGTGACTATGGAAATAAAAGGCTAAGTAGGTCTTTATTTAAGTGGGGTGAATTAAAAAATAGGAAGTGAGACTTAAATGCACATTTAATCTCAGCCCTCGATCTAAAGCTATCTCAGCCATTGGATTTAGGGATTCCCCAAAAGTCACTTAGGATTAGGGTAAAAGGAGAAGCAAAAGAGAAAAGGTAATTCAGTCTTTCATGAGCAGATTGAGAGAAAGAGCAAGAGAGATCAAGGAGAATTTCTGAGCAGAGAAGGAGAGAAGGAGAGCAGCAAGCCTTGGCATGCATCCCAAGGCATTACTTCAACAGTCCGTACAGTAGAATCTGGGCATGATTTTCGTGGCAGCTTGGTACGAAAATCGAGGAGAGAGAAAACCACATTTATTACAGCAGTTAAGGGACGAATTTCGAGGGCCATACAACTGGTTTTCAGGCACATAAATGGAGGCAACGTTCAACACTTTTTTGGGCACAAATTTTGAGAAATCTATACAACTGTTTTGGCACGAATTTCAAGGCTGTCCGTAAAGCTGTTCCGGCACAGTTTTCAAGGCTGTTTGTACAAGATTTAATGTTGTAATTTTTTCTGTTGGCATGTTTTCTGAGGTGGAGGTCAAGCACGAAATTCAAGATAAGTAAATTTGTAGTTGCTGGAAATTTATTGTGTATTTCTATTTCTCTGTAAAAGCATTTTTCAGAAATAAAGAAGAGCTCTCAAACTGGTTTTCCCCAAGAGTTGTAGGAGGTTTTTCCAGGGTCACATTGACCAAAAATCACTGTGTTATTTTCTGTATGTATGACTATGGGAAAGGGAATTTAACTACATGAGAGTGATAAGGTGAAACTGAAAACCGGAGTGGGGGTGAAATTTCTACAAATGTCACCATATGTAGGCACTCAGCCAGGGCTAAAAGCCCTCTATAGGGGATGAACAAGTCAAACTCTTCCACTAAAAAATTCAAGCTGAGATAGACCATGATCCTAGACCAAAAGACCTTCCTCCTCTACCAAGTCAGCTCTTCCTTCCAATAGATGATCTCTCCCAAATTCACCAAGTGTTAGCTTCTCAAATGCAGCTTCAACCCAAAATTTCGACCCCTAGCTACAAAACTTCGACTTCCAGCTTCAGAGTTTCAGTTGAGCTTTTGGACTGCAGTTTCGGCCCTTCCAACAACTCAACAACTTCACATGTGTGTGTGAGAGAGAGAGAGAGAGAGAGAGAGAGAGAGAGAGTTTCGACTTCTTGTGCTTGATGAAGATCTTCTTCTCCTTCACCATCCCTTTCCTTCTTGTCTCTTGAATTTCACACTTTTCCTTGTCCCAGAAGTTGCAGATCGAACTTGTTGAGTGAGTGCTCCAAATGAGGTTGATTTGCTTCCTTTATATAGGAGATTCTGCCCCTCAATTAGGCAAACTTGTCTAGTTTGAGGCCGACTAGGTGGAGGAGGCTTAGAAGATCTAATTTACATCAAAATAAATTTGTTTCTTGATTGAAAATGCCCAAGAAGGGTCTATTACATTATGACATGGACAAGGACACTTGACATAAACCCTAGAAGCCTACAATGGAGGGTTTGACCTATAAACCATTGGCCCATGCATGAAACCCATGCTTTAATAAGTCTATTTCTTTAATAATAATTTTTTTCTTTCTTTCTTTTGACAAATACATTACATCATAACTCAAATACAATTGTGAAGACCGACACTAGTTACATTCTTCAACAGCATCTCAAAGAAAAAAATGTACATATACATTAAAAAAGAAAATAAAGCTCACACTAATTTCTTACAAATCAAGTTATAAACAGAGGTCTAAAGATTTATACTTACCATGTGCTGTTGAAGGGTAGGTGCAGTAGTTTGAACTTTGAATGTATCGGTCCATGTGTGGTGAGGGGCTATGAACAAAGTGTTATGTTGGTGAAGTCTGTGGCTAGGCTGGATGAATGAGCACTGAAGCAAAAAATAAAGTTCTCAATTTGTGAAGGTTGACTTGCTTGATAGCCCTCCAACTTGGTTGAGGGGGAGGATGCTATTTGGTAATTTTTGCCATTCTTGTGAAGTTTATAGTTGTTGAAAACCCATCATATTGTGTCGTTTTGTCTAACTGATATGATTTAACAAAAATCCACCGACCGTGATGAGTTGTCCACATTTTTGCTTGATTTAGAATGTTTGAGTGGAAAGGTTCTTGCTTGAGATCATGCTGTGCTAGGAGGACCAACATAGTGTTGGAGGAATAGAGATAATGAAACCCAGGTTCCTCTAGCTGTTTCGTGGACTAAGTCCTTCAATTATTCATTGTAGTTCATAAAGGAGATGTTGGCAATATGATGCAGAGTGCTGTCCTTGATGGCAACCCACTTAATGAAGATGAAGACATGAGATTGTTGGCATGTGTTGTCCTTGATGGCAATCCACCTGATGAAGTTATTCTTGACCTGATGGACTTGGTAAATGATGTAAATCTGATATGAAATGATGTTTGTTAGCAATATGATGCTGAATGTTGTCCTTGAATGGCAACCCACTTGAAGAAGATGATGGCAACTTACTTGATGAAGTTGTGCTTGATAGAATATGTCTTGATGAACTAAATCTGATGTATCTACAGTGAGTACAGAAGGTAATGAAGAAAGGAATTCAATATGTGCTAGATCTATGATGAAAAGAGTATGTCTCAAGGCATACGCGGATTTGTCTAGGAGAAGTCCCGTATGCACGCGGGAAACAATGTTCCAAGTCGCGTATGGGCAAAAGCGCTCATAAAGTGCAAAACCAGGGGTAACCACCATGGTATTGACCCATTGTATTGGGTAATGATTCGTCTAAATGACCCCGTCCAAGAATACCAACGGAAGTAATGTGGTTTTGGCTCATGGTATTGAAAAAGGGTAAGACTATATAAAGAGAAGAAATTCATTGTGCAAATCATGAACGTGGGTGCAAGATGTCTGAGCTTGAATGAATACTTCTCTCTGAAGTATATCTGAATGGAAAGGGTTACAGTTGAATGAAAGATCTGAATGTATGATGCACCAATGAAGAAATGATGAAGAAGAAATCTAGATCTGGAATGTATTTGTATTTGCTAGATCTGTTTATGGAATGCTTAGATCTGAAATGAGGCGAACATCTGTCTGAAGTAAAGGGTTAAATCTGTGTGATGTATCTGTTCTGAAGAATTGCAATGACCTAAATGTCTGAAGAACCATACGCTAGTTTGACGCAGAAGAAGCGCGTATATACGCGGCTTCGCTGAAGATAAAGCGCGTATGCGCAGTGAAATTAGCTCTGTAATATGTACAGAAGTATACGCGGGGTTGTATGGTAAAAGGCGCGTATATACGCGGTATTAGTGAAAGGAAAGAGCGTATGCAGACTAGGGTTTGCTGAAGCATGGGGTATGAAATGTCTGATCTGTTCTGTTGTGTTGCTGCTATCTGTATTCTATAGTTCTGAGTTGTCTGTTTCAATTTGGTTGAATGATGGAGCTTAAATGTGTGGAGTGGATCCAGTCTGAATATATGATGAAACGAGGCCTGCAAGTTGTGTCCTAAAGGAAGCTTTGGATCCAGTGTGAAAATTGATGAAACGTGGTCCATAGAGGTGCTGAGGGTTGTAGCCTTCAGTCAGGGGGTTGTAGGTCCCTTCCAGGTGAGGCTGGTAAACGAGAGCAGGGGGTCGTAGCTCCCTTCCAGGAGAGGCTGGTAAACGAGTCAGGGGGTTGGTGCTACCTTCCAGGAGAGGCTAGTAAACGAGCGCAGGTGGATGCCTGCGTACTGGTATGAGTCTGCGCCAGTACATAAGTTGTAAGATGTTTTTCTCTATAATAAAATATTGAAGGCTGAGCAATGGCAGCGGTGGTTTTCTCTCGACTTGGGTTTCCACCTAAAATCCCGGTGTTCATGTGTGATGGTTTATCTGTTCTTACCGCACATGATTACTACCGTTTATAGAACATCTAATGAATGAATGATGGAATGATATAAGTGAAGAATTAATGGCATAATTAGATCTCTGTGTATACGCGAGTTTCATGAAGGATATCCGCGTGTATACGCTAGTTGGCTTCATCAAAGTAGCGTATGGGTTTTGGAGAGTGGAAAAGTAAAAAGTTTTGATAAAGTACAAAATATTGATTCAACCCCCTCTCAGTGTTTTTCCCAACAATTGGTATCAGAGCAGGTCTTTCTACAGAAGCTTGATCGCTTTAAGGAGATCCGTCGATATGGGAAGTCATGAAGGAGTAATGTCTCTAAAACCACCTCTATTCAATGGAAGCAATCTGATATTCTGGAAGGTATGAAAAAAATCATATCTGCAAAGTCTTGGTGCAGAAGTATGGGCAATCGTGGAAGAAGGCTATCAATATCCGGCAAGTATTCCTACTGATGCAACAGAAGAAGAAGTATGAAATCATCGTCAAAGCAAAGAATGTCTTATTAGAAGCATGTCTGAACTTAATTTGCTAAAGTGATGCAAAATTAAATTCAAGAAAAGAAATATGGGACAAAATCATTCTCGTTTTATGAAGGAGATACAGGTAAAAGAGACACAGGTAAAAGTGCAAAACTCCAAACTCTCGAATTGAATATGAAAATTTGAAGATGCATAGTGATGAAAGTGGTGCCAGTTTCCTTCTTCGTCTAGACGATATTGTAAATTGGATGAGAAATTTGGGTGAAACCATAACCGATACTACTCTGGTGGAAAAGGTCTTACGATCCTTGACTTCAAAATTTGACTCTAAAGTTTCGGCTATTGAAGAAAGGCAAGATCTGCAAACTCTAACCATTGTTCAATTACATGGTATTCTGACTGCTTTTGAAATGAGACAAGGAGGTCCTTCTCAAAACAAAGAAGCTAATTTTAAGGTATCTGCAAGAGGAAAAGAAAAGGAAGTTGTCAAAGAATCTAGCTATATATCCGATGAAGAAGAAGCGAATTTCGTGAGAAAACCCAAACTAGGTACCGGAAGATTCAAAGGTAAGCTTCCCTTCAAATGTTTTGATTGTGGAAGAGTTGGTCAGTATGCTGCTAAATGTCCTTATAGAGAAAAACATGATAAAGGGAAACAATTTGAAAAAAGGAAGAGTTATTATGCAAATGAAGATGATGATGAAGTGTCCAGTGAAGATGAAGAAGATTTTTCCCAAGCTCTACAAGTGCTCATGGCAAAGAAGCAAAAGAAGAAGGCTACTCGAAGAAAGGAGATATCTCAGAAAACATGTATAGCAGAAATTGACGAAGATGAATCAGATAGTGATTGGGGTCCTTGTGATAATCTTCTTTGTGCAAGCAATGGTGTAGATAGTGAAAGTAATGTTGTGGACCTAGAAGAAGATCAACAAAGATTATTTAATGAGAAGGAATCTACCTACAATGAGATGATCTCTAAAATGAATGGACAGATAGAAACAATGAAGGGACAGATAGAAACACATCAAAAACTGTAGGATGAAGTAACCAATCGAAGTGAAAGCCTTGAAGCTAAAATCATCTCCCTCAAAGAAGACCTGGATAAATCAAATAAGAAGAATGCAGAACTTGAAGCAGAAAACATATCTCTGAAAGTAAATCTCGAAGCATCAAATAAGAAGAATGAAGAACCTCTGTCATTTGAGAAGGAAGGACTTGAAGAAGAAATCATCTCTCTCAAAGAAGATCTGGAAAAATAAAATAAGAAGAATGAAGAGCTGCTACAAACATGTGAATGAAATGAAAATTGGTTGAAGGAAGAAGTTTTAAAATTGAATGATCAAGTAGAAGAGGGAAAAATGGTCGAAGAAAGCATGACAAAGCAATGTCAAGCCTTGGAGGTTGAGGTAAACATTCTCAAAGGTAAATTAGAAGAAAAGTTAAACTTTGAAGTTTCAAGATAGTACTAATATTTTGGACAATATTCCGAGTAATCAAAGGTCTCCTGCTATCAAACTTGGTCTTGGTTTCATGAAACCGTTAAAGGAGAATCTAGCTCACAAGGAAGTGCTAAAATTCAGAGATGTCAATGCAAAACTCGAAGTGTTGAAAGAGACAAAGAAGTCAACCAACAATGATGAAATCTCAAAGGAAATCACCAATAATGTTGAATGCTTTAAATGTCATAATTATGGGCATATTGCAACAATTGCAGGAGCGCATCATTTCCAACACAAACTACCGCATCCTACAGAAAGCACTTCCGGTTTCTTCAAGGGATATTGTTTTTCATGTAACAAGTATGGACATAAAGTCACGATTGCAATAGAAGGAAGAATAGAAAAGCTCATTATGATTCTTATACTTATTTCTCTCACATGAGATGTTATTCTTGTAACAAGTATGGACATGTAGAAAAGGAATGCAGGTTGAACAGATCTGAGAAAGTGGACAATTTTCAACACACAGTTAGGAAGTTCAAGCAAATTTGGAAAAAGAAGGAAGACCAATCAGAAACGTAGGGAATTCTGACCCTATTGCAGTCATCTGCTTCTGAAGCTTACTTCTCTTATTGACTGCAGGAATGATGTGGGATACATTATCAGATTTAGTAATGTATCGTCATAGGGGGAGCAACGTATGATGACTCTCATGGTTGATTTTATTTTTCTGGTTATATGTATTTCTGACAGAGCATCTGATACGAAGAAGACATGTACAGGAAGTACAAGTTCAGGGGGAGATGAAGGAATGTGAAAAAATTTCTATGCTTCACTTTCCATACGCGGGTTCGATAAACAAAAGTCGCGTATACACGCGAGTTCCAGCAGACACAGTCACGTATGCATTTATGATAAGAGAATTGGGATGACAGCTGAAGATCAGGAACAGAGGTTCAGGGGGAGCATCAGTATGACTGTTAATAACTGTATTATTGACTCAGTATCAGCTTAGTTTCTCAGTTCTAAATTATGATGATATGATACTTGGTTTCTTATGTTGAAGATTATGGATGAGATTTTGAGCCCTGTTTGCTGAAAAGTATCTTTTGTGCTCACACATGGATGAGTTGGAAGTCATTTGATTCAGAAATAAGAATAGATCATGCAGAGTTTGTTACTATGGTTGAGACCTTTTCCCTACATATGTTACTTCATGTTAAGTCTTAAAGATCATGGTGATATTGGACCACATGGATGATTGACACATAGTTGAAAATGTTGTTCTGGTATGATAATCTCTCTTGGAAAGATTGTATTGATGTTGCAAAGAATCTGAAGGCTTGGTTACTAATGGGCTTATGCTACAACCGGTGGATGACGCTTGAAGACACAAACTACACTGCTCTATCTATCTGCACTCTAGGGAAGCATTCAAATATCTCAGAAAGAAGCTGAACACTGTCTTTTTCTCACAGAGGATCAGATCTGGTTAAAATATAGAAGATGGTATTGGATACGCGGATTTCCTGAAACATAGTCGCGTATATATGCTAGTTCATTCACTGAAAACCGCGTATGTCTGATTGCTGACAAATTTCTGTTTGGGGTCGATTTCATAGAAAGACAATTACAGTATCGTTTGGTATCTCTGACATCGTTTGGTATCTCTCGTGTGTTCCGGGCTTTTACACTTTTGGTTTCTAATGTTTTGATAAAGATGCCTCGATGATTTGTTGGTGAAAGTGGCTCAGATGCACAAACTAAGGGGGAGCCTTAGTCATATGGAAAGGTTGCTTGGATGCACAGATTCAGGGGGAGCATTAGCATTGTTGAGTATAATGCATTGTTGGCATTATGATGGTTCTGAAATATGTTCTCTTTCTTGAGGACTTTCTGGTGTTGGTTATAAATGGTCATATTTGTAATTGGATGAAAAGGTCTTGTTGAGACCCATGATGTAAAATTGTAATATTCAGTCATGTAAGGACTTGTCAAATTTTGTAAACCCACTTGGTTGGGTAGCTGAGTCAAATTTGTAAACCCACTTGGTTGGGTAGTTGAGTTGAGATGTGTAAACCCACTTGGTTGGGTATTCGAGTCTCATATGTAAATCCCACTTGGTTGGATATTTGATGTAAGTATGAGTCATTGGTGATAGGAAGGTCATAGAGTCATGTACTTCATTGAAAAATATGTTTGAAGATTCAGCATGAACTCAGGGGGAGCATGGTCACTTCAATGTACATCAGATCTGCAGAACGCTTCCTTCTACAAGAGGAGAAAAACCTTGTGTTGGTTTTGATCCGCCCTTTTCCCTTGATGTCAAAGGGGGAGAGTGACATGGTGTTTGAATAAAGAGAAAGAATGGTGTCAAGAGTGACATGGTGTCATTGTATTCTTAATGTATCTATCTGTTGTGGTGATCAAACACCATCGTGGTTGCCATCAAGTCCAAAGGGGGAGATTGTTGGCAATATGATGCTCAGTGTTGTCCTTGATGGCAACCCACTTGATGAAGATGAAGACATGAGATTGTTGGCATGTGTTGTCCTTGATGGCAATCCACCTGATGAAGTTATTCTTGACCTGATGGACTTGGTAAATGATGTAAATCTGATATGAAATGATGTTTGTTAGCAATATGATGCTGAATGTTGTCCTTGAATGGCAACCCACTTGAAGAAGATGATGGCAACTTACTTGATGAAGTTGTGCTTGATAGAATATGTCTTGATGAACTAAATCTGATGTATCTACAGTGAGTACAGAAGGTAATGAAGAAAGGAATTCAATATGTGCTAGATCTATGATGAAAAGAGTATGTCTCAAGGCATACGCGGATTTGTCTAGGAGAAGTCACGTATGCACGTGGGAAACAACGTTCCAAGTCGCGTATGGGCAAAAGCGCTCATAAAGTGCAAAACCAGGGGTAACCACCATGGTATTGACCCATTGTATTGGGTAATGATTCGTCTAAATGACCCCGTCCAAGAATACCAACGGAAGTAATGTGGTTTTGGCTCATGGTATTGAAAAAGGGTAAGCCTATATAAAGAGAAGAAATTCATTGTGCAAATCATGAACGTGGGTGCAAGATGTCTGAGCTTGAATGAATACTTCTCTCTGAAGTATATCTGAATGGAAAGGGTTACAGTTGAATGAAAGATCTGAATGTATGATGCACCAATGAAGAAATGATGAAGAAGGAAATCTAGATCTGGAATGTATTTGTATTTGCTAGATCTGTTTATGGAATGTTTAGATCTGAAATGAGGCGAACATCTGTCTGAAGTAAAGGGTTAAATCTGTGTGATGTATCTGTTCTGAAGAATTGCAATGACCTAAATGTCTGAAGAACCATACGCTAGTTTGACGCAGAAGAAGCGCGTATATACGCAGTTTCGCTGAAGATAAAGCGCGTATGCGCAGTGAAATTAGTTCTGTAATATGTATAGAAGTATACGCGGGTTTGTATGGTAAAAGGCGCGTATATACGCGGTATCAGTGAAAGGAAAGCGCGTATGCAAACTAGGGTTTGCTGAAGCATGGGGTATGAAATGTCTGATCTGTTCTGCTGTGTTGCTGCTATCTGTATTCTACAGTTCTGAGTTGTCTGTTTCAGTTTGGTTGAATGATGGAGCTTAAATATGTGGAGTGGGTCCAGTCTGAAAATATGATGAAACGTGGCCTGCAAGTTGTGTCCTAAAGGAAGCTTTGGATCCAGTGTGAAAATTGATGAAACGTGGTCCATAGAGGTGCCGAGGGTTGTAGCCTTCAGTCAGGGGGTTGTAGCTCCCTTCCAGGAGAGGCTGGTAAACGAGAGCAGGGGGCCGTAGCTCCCTTCCAGGAGAGGCTGGTAAACGAGAGCAGGGGGTCGTAGCTCCCTTCCAGGAGAGGCTGGTAAACGAGCGCAGGTGGGTGCCTGCGTGCTGGTAGGAGTCTGCGCCAGCACATATGTTGTAAGATGTTTTCTCTATAATAAAATATTGAAGGCTGAGCAACTGCAGCGGTGGTTTTCTCCCGACTTGGGTTTCCACCTAAAATCTCGGTGTTCATGTGTGATGCTTATGTGTGATGGTTTATTCTGTTCTTACTGCACATGTTTACTGTTTATAGAACATCTAATGAATGAATGATGGAATGATATAAGTGAAGAATTAATGGCATAATTAGATCTCTGTGTATACGCGAGTTTTATGAAGGATATCCGCGTGTATACGCTAGTTGGCTTCATCAAAGTAGCGTATGGGTTTTAGAGCATGAAAAAGTAAAAAAATTTAGTTTGCCCTAAATACTGATTCACCCCCCCCTCTCAGTATTTTTCCCAACAGGAGAGCCTTGGCCTTTTTGGCATGCAAGGAATGATATTCATCTGAATGGCCATATTTTCAATGATAAGAGCAATAGATTTGCTTCACTTGGCCAGTGGAACTGGCTATCTTTGGGGCAGAACAAGTGGTGGTTGAGAGACTAGGAGAGGCAAAGTCCTTTGCTTTGTCATTGTGTTGAAATTTGATGACTAAAAAGTTGTAATATTCCCTTTTTTGGCATCACCTATGACAGGGCTAGGATGGACTTCTAGAGTTAGGTGCAGACCGATCACAGGTACAGATTGGTGTCATTAGCGGGCCCATGGGCTTTTTGGAGGAGTTTTGTGTAATATTCCCTTTCTTGATCCAGTCAAAGTGGATAGAATCGATCCATGGTACTTTAAGGAGTTCCATGATGGATTTTTGAGTGTCGGCGATCTTTTGTAAGGCATCTTCAAGTTTGGTATTTTCGTGATCACCCATTGGTCTTTCTTCCCCTTCGTTTTTCCTTTGACTCCTAGCCCTTTTTCCTTCCCAATTGATAGTAATACCCTTTTGTTTATCCTTCCTTGGCATCCCACAGCTGGCCAAGATGAAGCTCTGATACCACTGTAAGATTCCAAACAATACAAAATTTGATAGATCTAAAACATCTTAGTGTTCTCATTTAATACAATCTTTCATCAAGGACCAGAATACAAGAAATACAACCATTTTATTTATATTATTCACTGAAAGTAAAATACATGCCCAGACCATAAAATCCTGCAAATGGCATGCACAACTGCTTGACAAATGACAAATATAAGAAACTAAAGCCCACTTGTGAATCTTGGATGGATCCACCACATAAACATCACCGTGGGGTTTTCGTCCGGGGATCAATGCTAGAACTGGCCAGGCCAGGTTCTCAACCCAAACATAATAAGATAGATAATACCAGAATGATTCTAAATGCTTAGCTTCTCTCCCCTTTTATAGGCTTGATGGACCTTCTAGAGACCTTATTTTATTATTTTTCTCCGAAACCAACAACAAATAACATGGGTCAATACCATGGTAAGTACCATGGATCGATTCTATCCACTTTGACTGGATCAAGAAAGGGAATATTACATAGGTATAGATTGGTGTCATCAGCGGGCCCATGGGCTTTTTGGAGGAGTTTCTATGCGGTCGGATAGCATTTGCTTGATATATTCCATCATTCGAGCAATTTGGCTTTCGTTCCGGTGCATTCCGACAACTATCGGAAATTTGAGTTATTTGTGGGCTTAACTCAGCAGATTACGTTCAAGGTGGCATTCCGGGAGGAATACATGATAGAACACCTTAGTGTAATAGCTCCATTGGAACCAGGATGAGGATAACTCCATGATGGGATAGTTGGACATGAGTTTCAGTGACCAGAGGAGACATGGTAGCCGATTTACTCTTTTTTTGCATTAAAAATGAATATTTTAATAAGAGGGAAAAGTGCTCCATGAATAAAATAATAATAAAATAATGCTCTAGAAGGCTCCAAGAGATCTATAAAAGAAAGGGAGGAGGCCATTGAGAGATATCTTTGGATCATATCATTTTATTGTATGAGAGGTGTGAGACGTGGTTCTCTACTTCAGCCGTAGCCCCAGGACGGAAACCCTCGGGTGATTTGTGAGTGTTGGACGAAAACCCAACTCTCTTAAGGAGACTTTACTCAGAAGTTTCGTAGAGCTTCAGGGATTGGTGTGAGGATCATTCAGATCTTCAACTTGTGCTTCAGCATCTTCAGTGGGTTCAGTGACAACTGTTGCCGGAGGGAGAGTGCAGCAGTTCAGTTTTGAGGCCAGCGCAATGCAGCAACTCATCTTGGTGGCCAGTTCTCCATCTTAGCTCTTTCTTTGGGTCAAATGTATTTGTAACCCCAGTTATTATCTATAATAAAATGCTGAGATTCTTCCTTTTTGATGTGTTGATAGATTGCAATGCTTATTTGTTTATTTTACATGGCAATCTTCTGTTGAGTAAATAGTGATTTTACGACATATTGTGGAGTTTAGTTATTTTTCTGCATTTTTAATTAAAATATCCCATCTGGGATATTACAGTGATATCAGAGCCTCGATCTTGGATCAGCCTGCTTATTTTCCATTTTCGGTTTCTGTTATTTTGGTTAGAAGGGCCTACGCAGTGATTGGAGGAGGCTCATTAGTGGGAGCTGCATTGGTGGGATTTTAGAGCTGGGGTGTTGGGAGATTGATATGATAGCCATTTGAGGAGGTTGGCTGGGATTTTGGAGAGCAGTGATTGACAGTAGCAGCTGCAGTGCCAGAAAACGAAATTGGAAAAGGGCCAAACTACAAAGGGTCATATTTTGAAGGTTGGAATTGGAGGAAACCCTTTCTGGGTTTTTTTGGGTTTTGGGCAAGGATCACCTTCCCAAATCCCTAGAATTTTCAGAGCAGTTTTCAGTGCATAAATCAAAGGCCGAAGTCATGCAGCAGTGTAGTCTTGGAGCAACAACATAGATTTTGGAGGAACTTGCTATTGGGGTCAATCGTGATTTGGAAAAAACCATTTGGGTTTTTCTGGGTTTTGTGAAAGGAGTTTGTGGTAAAAATTTCAAAAATTTTCGAGCGATATTCGGGTCTAAAATCGTCATTTTATAGTAGGGCGAATTGCTGGTTTAGCTGGGATTTCACACTATTTGAACATTTTGGGTCAATCGTAATTAGCCCAAAACGTTTATGGGTTTTGTCGGCCACGGGTCAAGGAGTTGGCTCCTAATTTTGTAGAAATTTTTGGGGAATTTTTGTGCCCCAAACATATAGAATTATTTGGCAGCTAGTGGGGAAGGAGTAAGCTTAAATTTTGGGTCCCGGGTGACCGGTTGTATTTGCCAAAATAATTTCTTGGTTTTTCTAGGTTTGTGGTGGAGAGCCCAAGATTAATTTGGCAGAATTTTTTGAGCACTTTTGGAGGCTCAAACAAGGGTCCCTTCCAGCCAGCAGTTGCAAAATTTCCAGAGTCGGTGCAGAGCTTCAGGAGAGATCATTTCCTTGCCTCTGGGGTAACATTTTTCTCACCTGAGATTGTTTAGATTGCTTTGCTAGGATGAATTCATCTTGTTGTGAAAAAATGATTTTGCTAGAGCCCAGTTTGTGCAAAAATCTTAGAAAAAGCTTTAATGACTTAGAAAGAATTCAATACTAGCTACAGTTTGAAAAATCACTTGCACAGGGTGCTTGGAGCTACAATACTTCCTTGGATCAAAGAGAAAAACCAAACAACAAACCCTTTTCAAAGGGGATACATGCCATCCTACAACTAGAGTAGATAAGGGATTTGCAAAAAGAGTTCGAGGTAGGGAATTGGCTCTTTGCACTTGGATCTGATTTGAAGAACCTAAAGATGACCGCAAAAACTTTCCATAATTTGGAGAAGCTAGAATCACATCTTCCTAAAGTGAGCCAATCAGATTTGAGGGTCCTAAATTGGGCACTCAAACCAACAATGCTTGCTTTGATTCATCCAAGATTCTTGGAGCATCCTTGTGAAGGAGTCGAACTTATAGTAGCTTCTTGTCTCAGTGAGATTATCAGAATAACTTCACCTATGCTTCCTTATAATGATGACATTATGCGGAAAGTTTTCCAACTAATAGAACAGGATCTTCAGGATCTACATAACATCTGGGGTCTTGCCATTGAGAAGAGGATCAAGATCTTAGAAATCATGGCTGGAGTCATGGGTAAAAATGATGACATTTGCAGGATGCTACAGACCAGGTTGTTGACCATTTGGAGGAGAGAACAATTGGTTTCACCCATTGCTTATAAACTGGCTGAGAGTTTGGTTGAGCAAAACATTGGGTGTTTCAGGAGAGTGTTGACTGATGTAGGAGCATTAGATTCGGGAAAATACTTTGTATTTTATTAAACCTAGGGGGTCTTACGTTTTTGAGAAAATATTAATTCTATGTAAATAATAATGAGATTTTTGAGTGATTAAATGATGTTTTAATTAATTATATGTGAGGATTTGTTAATGTTCCCAAATAATTTGGAGAACATGAGAGAAATTAGATTTGAGATATCTAAGAATTAATTATGAAGCCTAAGATAGATTTAGTTTCAAGATTTTAGGAATAAATCTAGATTGTAGGGGTGTTGAGATATTTGAGGACTTTGTTGAGTTATTGAAGGGATTTGAACCTAAATTGGTTCAATTCAATTTGTATAAATTAATGAGCCTCAAAGGCCAAATGGAAGAGAGAATAGAGAGAAAAGTAGGAGACAAGGGTTTTTCCTGTAAGCCTACGGGCAATTGTAGAAGGGCCATTGAATGAAGATCAGGCTAGAGACAACTGTAAGTGATTTTATTTGTATATATGAAGGAATTTTCAGAGTTATTGACTATTTAAGAGGAATGTTTTGATGAATTAAGGTTTTGGTACATTACATGTATGCGTAGGATTTAAATGATTGTCTTGCATACAATGGAAAATGTTTAAATTGGAGATTATGTTTATGATTGAATAATTTGATGATTAAGGAGCCGAGGTGCATAAGAAGGGTTACACACATATCTGAGGAAATATATAATTTGGGGTGTATTGATCAATGAAAGGGTCGATTACACAGGAAGGAAATTGGAACTAAGTTTCAATTCGGAATTCGGCATTTGGTGCATCAGACTATGTGTATGAGCAGTACATCCGATCCAATTTCAGAATGGAACTATAACGGGGTTAATTTCAATTGATATTTAAAGAATATCTATTTTTTTATACCATGCTAATATATTGTGTGAGACCGTATCAGAAATGCGGTTCAAGGAGAACTGTAAATTGTATAAATAGAAACGGACCTTCAACGCAGAATCAATGATTGTTGAAGTGGAATTATGAGATGAAGTGTACCTGGAACCATGAGTTCGATGAACAGTGAGGGCGGTTTTGCCAATCCAAAACAAGCAGTATCGCGTGATTTCACAACTGGTAAGTTGTTTTGCAAAATGGAACGTGATACGGGTGATTGACAGGCACGTGGCAAAGATGGTATTCGGAAAACCATTTTTTTCGTGTGCGATCTGAGAATTAAAATTCGAGCATTTCAGTAGTGCGATTACCCTTAGATTTGAAACGGGAGTGCAAAGGCCGTCGATTAACATTTAGTGCAAGTTTGTTAAATCACAAATTTTGAATGACGTGTCTCATCGTCATTGAAAAGGTACGTGGGCCCAAATGTGGCTTTATGTTGGCATTTGGGTTTTTATCAAAATTTGAGTTCATGTATGGCTGATGGTCAAATATGCTATGCCATTTAATTAAGGCGTGAAGGTTGATTGAATGCATAATATCCATATGCTTTGGGATTTAATTAACCAAATTCGAACTTGTGAGTTGAGATGGATAAGCCTTGGGGATTGATTAAAAGTTGAAGAATTAAATTAAACCAATGGGGTTAATTAAAGTCTTTTATAAGACTTTTGAAAGGGCTACATTTGTGAAACAACTTTGTATATGAAGGTTGTTGGTGTTTAAATGAAAGTCAGATGACGAGAAGAATTGAATTGAAATATGGTTTCATAACCATAAGAATATAATTAAAAGAAAGCTTCCATTTATATAATGATTTTATAATCATAGTGAAATGATGTTAAGAAGGAGCTTCCGCGAATGATAGTGTGTGAATTTGCCAGACTTAGAGTTGGTTTAGGGCATTTATTTGAGATGCATTTTCTATATGCATGAGAGTGGCGAGAATGTGGGTTTGGCAGGGCCACCTGCCATCATTGACCAGGGAGGAGCTACTCCAATTTGGTGGATCAGGCAGCGAGAACGAGTTGAGGAGGAAGGGACTTTGCTTCATCTGCAAAGAACCTTGGGGGCCTGATCACTCATGCTTGAGCAATGCAGATGATGTGGCAGAGGCAGAACAGGGGGACATTCCTTCTGTATGCCAGGATGAGGACATTTCTTCAGATGAGTCCATGGGATCATATGAGGATGCTTCTGGGGAGCGAGAGCAGTCATGCGGAGTTGATGATAGTAGGCCGGAGTTGTATTCCAGTGTGCAGGGTGAGCGGTCATGGGACTCTACGGGAGATACTCAGGGTGATGAGACACTTGTGACGATTCAGCCAGAACAGCATATGATGGAGCATGAGTTAGCAGAGGAGGATACTATGCACATCATGCATGATAGTCCTTTGGGGGAGAGTCAGATGGAGGCTCACATTGAGTCTATGATGGATATGCGGCTAACCTTGGGGTCAACCATTGAGGAGGAGCAGTCAGATGCACAGATACCGAGTACGGTGACAGCAACTGCAGATCCATATCCTCTGGAGATGTTGGAGGTTGATGGGATAGTTCTACATGGGGCTAGTGGACAGCAGGAGCATTACTTTCCAGATCTGGAGAGGGATGAGCTGTTGGAGATGGTGGAGCATCCATCGTTGGGCCGACACACTGATGAGGTACAGATAGATGCACATGCAGTCAGCAGAGTTGAAGTACTTCCGGGGAGTAGCACTCTCCAAGAGTACATCGATGGGGCTTGCAGCATATCTTGTCCACTTTGGCCAATTATAGAGAGTGGGGCTTTCTTCTACAGGCAAGTTTCGTTGGCAGACGGGACAGAGCAGCGTGAGTTGATTATGAGTTGGCGACAGTTCACTGGGCATATTCCGTATGTAGTTGACACTACATTGGATTCTTCTTCCAGGATAGATTGGCGGGAGATCATGAGCTGGTACCCTCTTGATGGTACAATTTCCTTTGTAGGGAGCACAATAGAGCAGGGGCCCTTAGACATAGCAGATGCTACCGATTCTAGCTGGCAGTGGGGCCCAGGTCGTCATTTCTTCAGCACTCCATCCCGATTTCAGGAGATCAGGATCAGCATGGGATTGAGTCAAGACTTGGATTGGAGAGAGGTGATGAGTTGGTACGCAGTTGGTGGGGCAACTTATACAGTTAGAGGTACAACACAGCAGGAGCCAGGGAGCATTGATGCTTGTTGGCGGACTTCGCTTCATGGGGCATCAGCGATAGCAAGAGGGAGTGCGCAGTCTGAGCCGTGGGACTTGGGCGATGATTGGCCATGGTGCCGTTGGGGACCGGGAGGATTGGTTGTTGACAGGTACAGTGAGAGATCAGTTTGGGATCCTAGCATTGAGGGGTCTATTCCAAGTGGCCTGACATAGGTGCATAGCAGCACCCAGGGGTTTGTATGGGATCTGGGCATTGGGTCTCAATTGCAACGGGCCAACAGGTTGGCCCACATATTTTGATTGCTTGAGGGCAAGCAATCTTGGGGCGAAAGGTCTGTAATATTCCCTTTTTTGGCGTCACCTATGACAGGGCTAGGATGGACTTCCAGAGTTAGGAGTAGACCAGTCACAGGTACATATTGGTGTCATCAACGGGCCCATGGGCTTTTTGGAGGAGTTTTGAGGAGTTTCTATGCGGTCGGATGGCATTTGCTTGATATATTCCATCATCCGAGTAGTTTGGCTTTCGTTCCGGTGCATTCCGATAACTTTCAGAAATTTGAGTTGTTTGTGGGCTTAACTCAGCTGATTACGCTCAAGGTGGCATTCCGGGAGGAATACATGATAGAACACCTTAGTGTAATAGCTCATTGGAACTGGGACGAGGATACCTCCATGATGGGACGGTTGGACATGAGTTTAAGTGACCAGAGGAGACATGGTAGCCGATTTACTCTTTTCTGCATTAAAAAGGAATATTTTAATAAGAGGGAAAAGTGCTCCATGAATAAAATAATAATAAAATAATGCTCTAGAAGGCTCCAAGAGATCTATAAAAGAGAGGGAGGAGGCCATTGAGGGATATCTTTGGATCATATCATTTTATTGTATGAGAGGTGTGAGACGTGGTTCTCTACTTCAGCCGTAGCCCCAAGATGGAAACCCTCGGGTGATTTGTGAGTGTTGGACGAAAACCCAACTCTCTTGAGGAGACTTCACTCAGAAGTTTCGTAGAGCTTCAGGGATTGGTGTGAGGATTATTCAGATCTTCAACCTGTGCTTCATCATCTTCAGTGGGTTCAGTGACAGCTGTTGCCGGAGGGAGAGCGCAACAGTTCAGTTTTGAGTCTAGCGCAGTGCAACAACTCCTCTTGGTGGCCAGTTCTCCGTCTCAACTCTTTCTTTGGGTCAGATGTATTTGTAACCCCAGTTATTATCTATAATAAAATGATGAGATTCTTCCTATTTGATGTGTTGATAGAT
This sequence comes from Pinus albicaulis, assembly GCA_034641835.2. Lineage (NCBI taxonomy): Eukaryota > Viridiplantae > Streptophyta > Pinopsida > Pinales > Pinaceae > Pinus > Pinus albicaulis. The sequence goes on along the minus strand of CM076579.1, from coordinate 1,543,186,047 downwards.
TGCAGTGCTTATGTGTTTATTTTACATGGCAATCTTGTGTTGAGTAAATAGTGATTTTACGACATATTGTGGAGTTTAGTTATTTTTCTGCATTTTTAATTAAAATATACCATCTGGGATATTACAAAAGTTTCCTGCAATCCCAACTCGGTTTTAATTTCACCTTATCACTCCCATTCAGTTAAATGCCCTTTCCCATAAACATACATTCAACATATAGAATTCTGGAAATGAATTTTTTGGATTAAAACACATGGGACCGTCAACACACGCTGAAAATAAATATGGACATAAACAAACCAACAACACATAAAAATACACAGATTTTTGGTCAAATTAGACCCAGGCAAAACCCCTTCAATCTTCTTAGGAAAAACCTGTTAGAGAGCTCTTCAAATTTATTTATCTTTCAAGTTCAGGAAAAATACATTTGCAGACAAAACAAAACAACAAAATACAACTTATCTCTTCAGCGCAAAACTCCTTGAAAATCGTGCCTACTTTGCCTCGATTTCCATTCCCACTTGGAGCTGAAAATATGTATTGTACGTATACAAACTGTACTGTATGGATTCCATACAGACTGTACAATTTTTTTAAATTTAAAAAAAAAAAAAAAATCTAAAGCTTCTCTCGAACTACGTGTAGCTCACAACATTAGATGCTATTTGTACTGTACGTTCTGTTGTATTCTATGCCTTGATTTCTGTGCCCAGCTTTGCCCAGAAATCACTCCTTCAACTTGCTGCAACAAATTTTTCCTTCAGAACTTTTCTCCAACCCTTAACTTCCTTTCTCCAATGTGCTCATGAAGAATGAATGGATGCAGTGTCTCTTTTCTTTTCCCCCTTTTGTTTCCCTAAATGACTTTTGGGCAACCCTAAGATCTAATGGCTCAAATTCATTTAGATCAACGGATGAGAATAAATAAGCATTTAATTCTCACTTTTTATTTTTTAACTCACCCATTAAATAAAGTACCCACATTGTACTTTATGTCCAAAGTTACTTTTCACTTTATAATTTATAACATCGACTTTACCACTTATAAAGTCACTTTCACTTTATAATTTAACATTGACTTTACCATTTATAAAGTCACTTTCACTTTATAAAGTCACACTTAGGAAAATAATTATTTTGGACACTTTTCCCTGTAGAGACTAACCCATGGGAAACCACTTGTCCAAGGTACATTAAAAATCAACACCCCCTCTTACTGAGGAAAGTGTTTCTCACCACACCCTTCTTGTCCCTGAAATGGACATGCTTGCCTCTTGGCAAAGACTTCCTGAGAACATCGATCACCTGCTCATCTGTCGATATATACTCCAGCTTCACTGCCCCTTTCTGAACATAGTCCCTGATGAATTTATTTATGAGGTCAATGTGTTTTGACCTATCATGAAACACTGGATTCTTCGTGAGTTTAATGCAACTCTAATTATCACAGTGAATAACTGTTGGTCTCAACTCCTGATCAAATAGGCCATACAACAACTTGCGAAGCCAAATGGCCTCACAACTAGCCTAGCTAGTGGCCATATACTCAGCCTCAGAAGAGCTCAAAGCAATTGAATTTTGCTTTCGACTGAACCACGACACAACTGCCAAACCCAATCCGAAGCAACACCCTGAAGTGCTTTTCCTGTCAGAAGCACACCCTACTCAATTTGAATCTATGTAACCTGCCAACCTCACTCCATCTCACCGCTTATAGTGCAAACCATAATCAATAGTCCCCTGCAAAGCATATATCTGGCCTAGTGTTGACCAGATACATCAAAGACCCAATAAGATGCCTATACAATGTGGGATCCACCAAACTAGAATATGAAGCATGAAGCTTCTTCCAGTTGGTGATTATAGGTGTAGACATGGGTCTACAGTCTGCAAAACAGATACTTTATACCTCCAGATCTAAACTGACATAACTTGGGCAACCATAAACCTTTTTGCATGCAACGAAAGGGGTTCCTCACTGTAACAGATGCTTCGGACACAAATGAGAAGTTCTCCAGGCCCGAAAATGTTCAGAAATAGTAGATCTAGAAAACGATAGTCGCATGCAGTCAAACCGGCTTCGGATTTGGATCAACAACGGATGCGGCCCTAAAAATAGCTTTGATACCATGTAGGAATTTACAGGGCAAGTTATTTTGATCAAAAACCAAAGGTTACCGCTTACAAACAGATCACAAATTAGTACACCAGTATTATCACGTGGTTAAAACCCTCGAAGAGGGAAACAATCCACGGCCTAAGCCAACGCGGCCACTTCAGAGAATTTATTAATATAAAAGAAAGATTACATATGTTTCTCTCATAAACGGTTACCGGACAAATGACCCTCCATGCTCTTTAAATAGAGATCATGGACCAATCAGGTGTTAAGCCACGGATCAAGTGTCATTAATACCGAGGAGAGAGTGAACCGTCGGATCACTACAAATCGTGACTGTCGGATTACAAGTTGCAAATGTACATAGTAAAGAAACACACTTTACCTAACTCTACACTAGACTAAGTTATTCTTAACTATTTCTTATGTGTCGGAATATCCTAACATTTAAATGATGAACAACTCATAATTTTTGAATAAAGCATATCTGTATTTATTTTCCATTTACCTCTTTGGTTGAGGCTACCTTAATCATTTCATATTTCTACACTTGCTAAAATATAGTTGTTTTTTACTAGTAACAATTTAATCAAGCATTCTGGTTTTGTATTTTCCAGTTATTATATTTCCTATAAAATGTAATAGATATTGCAGTTTATTCTGACACTTGTTCATGGCAAGTCAGTGACCTTTCTCGTGCTTTAGTTAGTGTTTTCTACAAAATAATGATAAATCATATGTTAGTATATATCTTGAATTCCTCTATTACATTGTCTTTTTGGATATAACCTCTTAGCCATTTACTTGAGAATACTTTACAGTGCGGTGTGTATTTTATTTGTCCATGTTATATAGTATTTGTATCTATGCTTTAAGTCACAATTCTTAGTCATGTTTCTATATTTTTAATCCAGGAGGAATAATAAATTTACTAGTATCAGTCCTCGTGCACTCTTCATTGTGTTTGGCTGTCTCAATATGTGACATTTATAATGAGTAATGACTTGTGAAAATTTACCACCTTTTTAGACATTTAAACAATGATGAGATGCAAATTTCTATCATCTTGCATTTCACCATTCAATATAATGTTTTTATGTGTGTTTTAAATTTTTTGCAGCGATCGTTTGACAAGGTTGTGGCACCTTCCTTCCTCGAGCTAGAATTGGCAAGCTTGGTGACAATATATGGTGAACTTTGTGAGCTTGGTTCTCCTCCACCAATTATCGATGCACTAGACTTGCAAAGGAATCCTGAGGTCCTAATAACTTGTATTGTATCATAATAATGCTCTCAGTTTTACCATTTTTGTATGAAAGGATAAGTTTGAGTATAGTAACTTGTTCCTCAGGAGGGTCGTTAACAAGGACATATAAACTTTATCACATTGCTCAACATCTTGTAAACAGGAATATTTGACAACTTATGCATGATCTATATGATTTCTTTGAAGCAACTGATTATTTTGATTCACATATTCAAATTCTTACTGAATTGACTGAATTGCCAATTGTTTTGTTTGTAGCTTTCTTCTTTTGTAGGCTGCTAATTATGATGTTAAATAATGTGTTAATTTTCCAGTGTTCTATGCTTTAGCACAATCAGTTATTTCAATTCTTCTTCAATCAACAATCAATTTATCCTGTATAATTTAATCTTCCAGTAACACTAAACAATTGTAAATAGAACAGTAAATTTAATGCACAATAGAAGACAGCCAAGAACAAGAGACAGTATTTGGTCAAAGACCAGGGAAAAAACTCCAGAAGGGGGAAAATCCTTTCAAAATTCTTCTACTATTAGGTTGTCATCAAATGTTCAGCAGAGAGATACAATGTTCCAATTCATCAATAATGAGTCAATGTCAAACCTTTGACTATCCAAGAATGAACTAACCAATATCCACTCAAAGATGAGCCCAAAAGTCAAATCTGGTCAACAAGTCAAATATGCAATTCTGGTCAAAGTCAACAACAACAACCTTAATCAGTCAATGGTCAATGGTCTTCCAAACAATTTGGTCAAAGCAACATCAAATTCGGCCTTCCAAATTCAGTCAATCCAAGTCAAAACAGTGAACAAAGTCCTGGAAGAAATCAGTCAAAGTCAACCCTTTGACCTACAGAAACCCTAGCTGAAAGACTGTGGTCAATGCTGGTCAAACTTGCTCAGAAAAGTTCAGTCAACCTTCTAGTGAACTCGGCCTCCCAAATAGATCAGAATTCGGTCAAACAGGGTCAAAATATCCATGGTCAACACTGGTCAAACAACCCTCAAACAAAAGTCAACGCACCAAAAACATAATAGCTTCCTTCCCTTCGCACATGTAGAGTCAATCAACCCTGTTGAAAAGTGTAACTAGGATCGGTCTTCATATTGACTATGTAATTATGTATTTATGTAAAGACGAAGACAAAGATAATAAAATGTAATTTGGTGTACTTGCTTCATGGGTAAGAATTTTATTATAGTTTAATAGATTTCTTCTTGATGTCTATTTAGGGTTTGTCTTCTGTATATAAGTGTAATTAGTGTCATTTATATGGAGAGCCTAGTCATCATTAAAATGCTCCAAGACCTTGTCATAAACCTTGTGGAAGAATGGCTTGAAACAGCCCTCACCAATGCTGGAATATATAGTCTTCATGTCGGCCTATATACTATGCTAAAGTCGGCCTATATGACAGATGTGTGGTCGGCCTAAAAGACAGTGAAACTGTGCCCTATATATACCCTAAATCTTCGGCCTCTTTGAGACAGAAAAATATGCGGATGGCTATGTAATAATGCGGATTTCCTGAAGTTTCACAGAGCACATAAAGTGCGGATTTTTCCGGGCCTTCCTTCACCGAGTCCGCATTGGATTGGTTCATGAGTCAAGCGAACACAGGGGTTCATGAGGCAAGCGAACTACAACGCACAGGGTAATAAAGTCTATGACCTTGAGCACAGTGCCCCCACCTGCTGAGATGTAGGCTTTGAATAGCTACGTAAGAGGTAAGATCGAGTGCCAGTTGAATCCCCAGTTGATGATAGCTCCAATTGATCGATAGCTTGCTGGTTTGCTGGTTAGCTCGTTAGCTGGCGAGATGGGAAGCTGGGGCAGGAGCTGGCTGGTTAGCTGGCGGGATGGGGCGCTGGAGCTGGATGGCGGGATGGGGGAGCTTGCTGCTGGGAGAATGGAAGCTGGGTGGTGGTCTTACTCAGTTGAGCGCAGGCACTAAGTTTGCTTGGTACAGAATTAGAAAAACCTTTTCAGTTGCTATTTGTATTGAGATAAACTCACCTGAGGTACGAGGGTGAGGAACGAAGTCGCTCGTTTTTAGGGGGAAGGGTTGGAAATCCTATCATTCGGGCACTTAAAGTGATTTCTTATTTCCGAAGAATGACATTTCATGAAGTTTCCCTATGAGAGGCGGGATGGAATCATTTGGAGGTGGAGCGCCTTTATGCTTGCTGGCCGGACTTGACGAAAGAAACCGACAAAGGAAGAAGCTTGGCACGAGGGCTGCTGGCAGAACCCGTGATGCAAGAACGTCAAGGTAGGTAGTGGGCTAGAGTGTGGCTAGCTAGACCTCATGAGAAAGGCACCCATCACACCCATCCGTCGACCCACCATACGTGAGAGAAGGACTTACCGCCAGACGAGAAAGAAATAAAGAAGCCCGTCATCACGCCATACTCGAGGGAGAAGGAACCTACCCGCTTCGAACTTGCTGCGGCTTTACGAATCACCGAATGAGAGAGATTATGTTCCCCATGATGTTCCCATTAAGCCCAGTGTTTCCTACCTGCTGGTCGAAAAGAACATGACATTGCATGGCAAGGAACAGGATGTAACAACCTAGGTTATCAACAGTCAGTCAGCCTTCACCCGATGCTCACCGGGAGAACCTACTTGCAAGAGAGAGATATTCTTGCCCGTTGAGAAAGATCTTACTTAAGTAAATAGGCCTAGGGAGGTTATAACCGATAGGCCACAATACCTACCCGCCTGGGGAATAGCCAATGAAAGCTGAACGCTATGGAACAATGCTATGTTCCTACCTGGGCTGACCAAAGAAAGCTGAACGCTATGGAACAATCTGTTGATTGTCCCTACCTCCGCTGACCCTTAACGCTACGGAACAATCTGTTGATTGTCCCTACTCCAACAACTAGACATAGCGAGAGAGACATGGTTGGTTCATATACGTTGATTCACCGTGCGACCTCTTGATTTGATTTAGGAATTGCTTGAGTTATTTGATTGATTGCCAGTCATAGCCAGCCGATCAGCCAATAACCAGTCTCATTGACAGGAGGTGGTCACCGATAGCCAGTGGTCCCAATAAGGAGGTGGTTTTAATATCCGATTTTACTAAACGCGGCGCAACACTATGTTACGTAAGGAATACCTGGGTTCGGGTACATTCGCCTACCCTACCATTGACACTCGGGCAGTCTACTATTATCCAGTAAGGTGGTTCCCCCCTCTCTCAGGCAGGTAAAGACCGTAAGACGTACGAAGGCCCTAATCAATCTATATTGACTGGAAAGTCATTGAAATGCCAGGTCTTGTATTGTATCCCAACCCTTCTCATTTCGGGCCCTTCTCATACTTGCCATACTCTACCAACCAGGCATAGGCACCCCACCTACCAGCCTGGTATGATATGGATGGTAGGTGGCCAGGCTAGGCACTACTGCCATGCATGCCTACCCTAGCATATTACTTACGAGCATGCTATCCACCGGATACTTTACTTACTACTCCCTTCAGCCAATAAGGATTAGGAGGGTATGGCATTACCCCTTCCCTTGGTTACAAACTCACCCACCAGAATACCTAGACCTGCCCTAGACACTTGCTGCTGAATGAATTGCTTAATGCGTACTGTGCTATAGACTTATCGGAACGGGCTTACAGATCAATACTTGTTAGGAATTAATTAAGACTCCATTGCAGGAAATAAATAACCTTATCTTGCCTTAACCTTATGGTGACCTACTATATATACTACCCATCTTTTTCACCTTACGACTTACCTTTGGAAATGCCCTAAACAGCCAGCCAACGTTAACCGGCTTCCCTTAGAGCTCTTGGATTGACCGCCCGCCTTCCAGACAACGTTCACAGACCTGCCCTCACACTTGCATATAGATACGCCACCCTATGACCTGTTCCCGTCGAGTCTTGCCCATATGATTCATCAATTATAACTGCATTCTAGGATGCGCAAGCAAGCTCGACCAATGGGATTTATCGCTCACCTTCCCTAAAAAGGTGAGGGCCGCCATCGAAAAGCATTATAGACTTTTTATTATGCGACGGTTGTATAATATTGTATAATAACGTATATAATGCAATCCCGGCTTGTGCAGTGAATTACACGAGGCTAGCTAGTAGGTGCATGCTTTGAATGATAATGATTGGCTTATTTTATTTGAGCGGCTTGTGCATTGGAACATGGCGGCGCGTGCATGCAGCAGTGACACAGATTGCTTCACAGAGACGTCAGCTTACAAGAGATGAAACCCGCAGTACAAATGAAATCATAGTAATAGGCGAAGTATCATGCTTCTATAGATCCACTAGTATTGTTTGTCCCATAGGTTCAACTCCGGCAAAAGCAATGATAACACTACAGGTTAGCAATACAAGTGAACACAGTAGTTTCCATAATGAATGAATATTCTAGTCATTCAGAAGAAAGAAAGATGTTTAAGAGATAGTGAGTGGTGAAATCGTTCCTACCAATACGCACATTTCCTACTCATTTAAGTCTCAGCTACCTGTTCGAGTCAAGCGAAGCGTGTGTCGGATAATGAGTCAATTGCTCTAGCTTTACCTTTTTGTTACCCATGCTTTGGTCCTAGCCGTCGAGTTTGATTTGATCTAATTATTTTACGAAGGTTGCCTAAGGCTGTGCTCGCTGGCACAACTATCTATAATGCGTAGGCAGCTAAGGTGTCTCCAATAAATCAGGTGGAAATGCCGCTAGCAGCCTTGAGCGATATATAAGTAACTAAAGGAAGAGAGAACTGCAACTATGAAAGATTAGATTAGATTCCCACTCACTCTGCTTCAAAGGTGTTGCCCGGTCCCTTCCGATTGATGAGGGAGGGCTTTTCTATCTTCTATATATCGCTTTCCATAATCGTGAAAGTAGCTGCTTCGCCCAAGAAGTATTCTCTGTTTGATGCTCTCACCCGGCCGAAAGAAAGGATTCACCTAAGCGTAGTCTTGCACGATTATGAATTTCTTTCAGGTGGCGTAAAAAGGTGAATTGGTGAAACTGCGGGTGTTGCTCTTACTAAGTCAATTAGGTCAACTGCCCACCCATGCTGTTGGCTTTCGAACTGTGTATGGACCTGTCACTATAAGGTCTGAAACGGGCTTTGGATCTGCCTTTGCCTGGAACTAGATCTGCTTCTGGAATCGCATAAACTCAATCCGGATCAACGGGTTCCAAATCACTTGCACCTGTAATGGGATCTGTAACTGGGACTGCTCCTGCTTGTGCTGCTGGTGGTGCTACTGGAGATGTTATTGGCCCTGGATCTGGAACTACTCGTTTTGCTCGGGCAACATCTGTAGAATCTAAAGGATCGACTGAATCTACTACTGGGTAAGCTGCACCTGCCTCTGTAACCTGTGCTATTGGTAGATATGCAACTGGAACCATGCGAAACTAGGAAGAGTTGAGGTTGAGGAAAGCGCTTTCACGCTGCTAATCACAGTTCCAGGAGATATGAGAGAGATTCGTGGCATACCCCACCCCATATAGTTCGTTTCATTGCTCGCGTTCGGTTCTAGAAGGGATTCGCCCGTCGACGGAGCTGTCTGATGCAACAACTTCTGGTTTTGCTCGTCTCGGTCCTGCTACTGATAAACAGGAATATGACCCGAGATAGGAGGATTGGTGGCAGCGAGTGGATAGAATGACTAGATATTACTAACAACCTTCGCTTTCGAGGTGCTATGATGATGCGTGTGGTGGGTCCTATTCCTCCTATTCGCTCTAATATTCCTCCCACCTCCGTGTTGAGTATGCTCCTCCCCATGCTTAACTCTGGATTCGATTGGGTCGGATAGCCGAGCTTTTAGGGTTGTTCTTGCAGTGAAAAGAGCTAGGTTTTTTGGTTACAAAAGAGGATTAGGTTTCTTCTAGCTGCTGGTGGACCATTTCATTATTGAGAATATTGTTCAGTTGGTGAAGGAGTGGCCATCGCTTTCTCTAAGGAATTCAATTGGAATGTTTCAAACTGATGTTGCTTCAGGGCGGGTCCAAGGGGGAGAGTGCGAAAGACGAATAAAGTTACCCACCCTTCCCAATTGAGTTTAGTTCCAACCACTCGGCATATATAGCTTTCCCGGTCACTCTACCTGCAGCAGCTAGGGGACGGAACCTGAAACCGAAATAACCTAACCATTAATGATGTTCCTAGTGAGTAGTGGGATTCTACCCGCTTGCTTTATCCCGCCCGCCAATGAGTAGGTTTCTCCACTGGTGGTATGGCCTGACTGAACGAATCAAACTTGTTTGCCCCCGCTTCCTCGCCTTCTGTTGTCAGGCGAGCCATTCTTCCTCGCCCGGGGATTGGGGTGGGTGGGTAAATAGACGGACGAGCCCGCTTCCTCGCCTTCCGTTGTCAGGCGAGCCATTCTTCCTCGCCCGGGGATTGGGGTGGGTGGCTAAATAGACGGACGAGCCCGCTTAACGCTTCCAAGGTCTCTAAGCTTCGGTGAATCACTTAGTTATTTACGTAATTACGCGTCATTCGATCGCTCTTATTTTATCGCACGGTAAGGCTCAAGTAGGGTCCTGAAAGTGTATTTCTTCCCCTCAAAAGCTACAGAGGAAGCCACTAAGGGAAGTCGTGATCCATTATAAAAGAGAATACGGTAATTTATGTACCTACTAGCTAATAGCTGCTGGCTAGCCGGTTGAACGATTATGAACATTCAGGTTTTATTTCCTGCTAACATTATTGATTTCCCAATCCAATAACGCATAATATCGTAAGTAATATCTGTTCCGAACGCGCATCGACGAGGTACTACTTCTTTCCTCGAGATCGGCCGGATTCGAACCGGTCTGGCTAAAGCTGCCCCTGCTCCCCGATCTCCTGGCGTCCTCCTCATTAGAGTCGATCCACTTCATTTGCCTGGGGATTGGGGTGGGTGGGTAAATAGTGGTCGAGCCTGCTTGCGCATCCACGATTTCAAGTGTGGTACGGCTAGTATGACTCTGGATGGGCAACGCCATTTTGAAGTCTTTCAATTCCCGGGCAATGAACTGAGGAATGGACGGGGTACGCCACCTTTAAGGAGTGAATTTCCCACCTCAACATGCCAGGTTTCTAAGGGGAATTTTCATCCACTCATACATTAATGTTAGGGTCCGAGAAATGAAATTAGCAAAATGATATTGATAAATAGAATTGCCCAGAGAACCCATATTACATATCTGCAGGGTCACCTTTGTTGCAAGTTGATATTAAATCAATGTAGTTTCTATGGATGATGTCGGGTTTTATGTGGGCGCCCTATAATGAACTGGACTTCAAGGTCTCTATCTTTAGTCCCATGCCTTCAGATTACCTTACAATGGCAAAGTGAAACCTCACCCTCGTACTAATCAGTTCAAATTCCAATTCAAATTAGTCTAACTCAAATGCTCGTAAGGCCGTGTCATCCTGTCTATAGTTGAATGTCCCAGTCGAGGTCGGACCCCTGTGTTCCATAGTGGTAAGTTGTGTAGGGGATTAGTCCGTGGGAACTCCTATCATGTGGGCAGTAAAAAGAACCTATCTCATGTGAGCTATTAATTAGACCTATTCAGGAGAAGCATAAAGCTACCCCGCTTATCCTAGTCTCCTCGACCTAAGTGCAGATATATCACTGCAATATATATCGGATGGTTATAAGGTATTACAACACTACAATAAGTCTGTATATGCGGATTTTTCTTGGGCAATATCTGTCCTCGGTAATATGCCATCACAGTAAACACAAATCAGCAAGGAGACAATACAGACTTCTAGAAGAACTGAAGTGCTGAGAATTGGTCACTAAGTCTGGTTAAATACGAATTGAAGCAGCTGATATAAATTTCATTTTTGTGATGCATTTTGAAGCAACTAAAGTACGGTCAAGTCTGAGAATAGAAAGGTAAATCAGAGATTTACCTTTCTATCTCCAGTATTCAAAAGGACAGTAATATATCTCAGAGAATATCAAAGAAGAAGAAATGTTTTGATCAGCGAAGAATCAAGGAAGATAAAGTTAGAGATCGAGTTCTCTAACATTGGTGCAGATCAATGCAAGTCGGTGCACAAATGAATGATCAGCATTGGAGGTAGATAAAGAAGTTGTGACAAGATCTTGGAGGCATTGATAGGTCAAGGGTCTGAGTCTTGGTCATGGTACCTGTCATTTGAAGATCTTTAAAAAGAATTCCTTACAGGTTTTCTTCTCCAAGAGGGAGAGGTTTGCCCTAGCTCGAGGAGCCTAACTTTGTGTCTTTGTATTTTTGGTAATTGACTTGATGAAAGACTAATAGGCTAACGAAGAGAAGACATAAGTAACTCAAGTAAGCACACAAGTAATTATCAAGAAGAGAATTTGAATGGATATCCAGCCCTCCAAAATTCTCAACAAACCTTGCAATTTCAGATGTAGTAAGAACCAATCAAGAGAAGAGAGATGTGTGTGATGATGCTCGAAAGTGATGTGACATGAGGTCTATTTATATGTGTCTCAAAGGGTTGAATTAGCTTGCCTAGGCGACTTGTACTTTTGTGTGCATGTTGGTTTCACCTTAAAAATAATATTTTTCCTTGACCAAATTAAATTCTTCCAAGGGCTAGGAGGGGCTTCTTTGGATGAGGAAGTCTCTGCAATGGAGGGAATTTGTCCCTAAGCTGCCAAATTAACACTCCCTCTCAGCTAGGGAGAAATTTCCGACTGCATCATAAGTCCCATCTCAAATGTCTCGTTATCGTCATCACTGAATCAAGTCATATCTCATCTCTACTCATTTGCTGAACATTCTTGAATCTAAAGAAGAAGAATCATCATAGGGGAGCTACAACTACCACACTATATCAAGGACAATAGGCGAGATACAACTTACCATGAGAGATAAGGATCGCACTCTATCCTATTGTCCATTGATCTTCCCATCATGACCCTCAAGAGTCAAGAGGTAGAATACCTGCATCCACTGGCTTGGGGGAGATACACACTTACCATAAATGGTAAGGATCACACACACGCCCAAGTTACCTCACCCATTGGCCAATTGGGGAGGAACAATCCCAACATGCCCAACTTGTGGGTAGGATGCCAACTGGGGTATACTCTGTCTAGTCCCAGACTTGATGGTAGGGGGAGATACCCACTGGTCATAAATGACAGGGATCACACACATGCCCTACAGTGACAATAAGCGAGATACCCTTACCACAAGGGGTAAGGATCACACCCTATCCTATTGTACAAAGATCCCTCAACTTGAGGAGCTCTTCGACTCAATTCGTCTCCCCGTGAGCTCAAACAGGGGGGGAGAACATAGATCACTGTTCTCAATCAACTGTGAACCTTACTTGAGAGGGTCACATTCATCAGTCCAAGCTGCTCTTTGAAGACAAATAATTTCTGTTTCGGCAAAGCCTTGGTGAGAATATATGCTATCTGCTCCTCAATCAAAATGTGATGGAGTCTTACGACTTCTCTCTGCACCATGTTTCGAATGTAGTGATACATGATCTTAATATGCTTGGACTGGTCGTGGAACACGAGGATTCTTTGCTAGATAGATCCCAGTCTTGTTTCCGCAATATATGACTATTTTGTCCAAAACCTACGCAAACAACTCTCCAAAGAGCTTCCTCAACCATACTGCCTCACAACTAGCCATGCTAGCAGGAATGTATTCTTCCTCGACTGTCCTTAAAGCAAAGAATTACTGCTTCTTGCTCATCCAAGATATCATGGAAAAATCCAAACTAAAGCAACACCTTAATGTGCTCTTTCCGTCAATAACATTTCCAGCCCAGTCAGCGTCAGTGTAACCATGAAGTCTCACATCTCTGGCAGTATATCTCAAACCAAGATTAATCGTTCCATGTAAGTATCCCAGCACATGCTTAGTAGGACCTAGTGTGCATGTAGAGGCTTAGTCATGAATTCTAAAATCGAATTCTATTCCTTCAGAATCGACTTCCTTCGAGTTACTGAGTGTATGCCCGACTTACTTTCCAAATGACCCGCAAACCTTCTTTTATAATCTTCTCATTGATGAATCAACGACCCAGATTAGAAGTCTAATCAATGGCTAAGATTAAAACTTGACTTGATCTTCGTTCTTTAGAAGATTCACACTCTGTTTTATTAATAACCATTAATTATTTAATTTCCCTAAGTTTAGAGTTAGGGTCTCCATTAAAATAATTAATTATTTTAATAAAACATGAACTGAGCGGAATTTCCACAAACAGTTTCTGGGTTCTTTGGAATATTGATGTCCAAGCCTCCTTACAAATTTTGCGACTTGGATCACTTTTCGATGCTACAAAAATCAACACTCCCTCTTAGCAAGGAAAGTGTTCTAGCAATATGCCTGCTGCATGCTGCTCTGTCTTGAAGCATCCTCTGCACTACTGATGCCTGGCTGCTGCCCCTCATTTGTTCCGCTACTGCCTATGACACTGTCACTGTCATTGCCTCATGTGTACTCAGCTACCTCTGAATCTCGAGCCGATTCATTCCTGCTACTGAAATGGATTCTTGATCATCCCCATCTTTTCTCTGAAATAGACAAACTTTGTCTTCCTCAGATATCTGCCACTTGTTCTCCTATGGGAGTGTACTACAATTGTACAGTTCCCCGTTGGACACAGTCTCTAATGAAGTGACACCTGATGTCAATGTGCTTCGACCGATCATGAAACACAGGATTCTCAGAGAGCTTGATGTAACTTTGATTATCACATAGAATGTTGGTTGCCCCATCTTTTCCTTGAGTAAGTTCACAAGCAATTTCCGAAGCCATATGGCCTCACACGAAGCCGTGCTTGCTGCCATATATTTTGCCTTTGCTGAGCTCAGAGCCACAAATGTATGTTTTCTTCTGCACCAGGAGGTCATTCCTGATCCAACACTGAAACAATACCCATTGGTACTTTTCCGATCTACTGGGCTCCCAGCCCAATCTGCGTCAGTGAATCCACTCAACTGATGTCATTGCCTCGGGTGTATTTTAGTCCAAGATCGACTGTTCCTTGTAGATATCTGAGAACATTTTTGGCTGCTGCCCAATGAGCCCTCCTCGGACCAGCCATGAACTGACTGAGAGTATTGACAGCATAACAGATGTCTGGTCTCGTGTTTACCAGATACATCAGAGATCGTATGAGCTGCCTATACAAGGTAGGATCAACGTCATCATCTTCGGACGTGTCGATTTTCTTCTAGTTGGCAATCATTGGAGTAGCCATGGGTCTACAGTCCTCCATATGAAACCTCTTCAAAATTTCTGTAGTGTGCCTTCCTTGACCAAGGAAGAGCTCACCCTTCTGCTACCAAAATTCCAACCCCAGAAAATAATGCATCAACCCTAGATCCTTCATGTCAAATTCTGCAGCTAAATTCTCCTTGCAGTCCTTGATGAGCCTAGATGGTCCTGTCAGAAATAGATCATCTACATACATCACTAGTCTTAGAGGCTCATCCTTTACTCTCAGATAGTAGAGATTGGGATCTGTGTCATTCTTGACAAATCCCATCTTCTGTAAGTAGCTGTCAATTCGGCCATACCAAGCTCTAGGGGCTTGCTTCAGTCCATACAAGGCCTTCTTGAGCCTGCACACATGAGTTTTCTGTTCATGCGTCTTAAAGCCCTCCTGTTGTTCAGTATATACTTCTTCTTCTATCACCCAATTCAAGAATGCAGTCTTGACGTCCATCTGGTGAATCTCCCATCCCATCTGCGCGACAAGGGATATCACGGATCTAATAGAAGTATATGGGGCTACTGGGGCAAAGTTCTCTTCATAGTTTATCCTTTTCTTCTGACCGTACCCCTTAGCCACAAACCTAGCTTTAAATTTCTCGATGCTGCCATCCGCAACATATTTGATCTTGTAGATCCATCTCGAACCAACAGCTGATCTGTCCTGAGGCCTAGGAACCACTTCCCAGACATTATTTGTCATGATGGAGCTGTATTCTTCCACCATTGTGTCTACCCATACCTGATGCTGAGCTGCCTCCTGAAAACTAGAGGGTTCCCCAACTTGAGCTACCAAGGCTTGGTACCTTTCTAGTTGTCTGTGCTGCCTCTTCTCATTTCTGGGGGCTCTGACAAACTCTTCTGCGTCCCTCAGAATTTGTCGTAGTTCACTGCTCATCCTACCACTGGTAATGGGTGGATCTACTGCTCTCCTTCCTGCAAGTCCTCGGGAGATGTATCCCTTGGATCCCCATGCCTTGGAGAGGCACTCGTATTACCCTTCGCAGGTTGTTGTGGTTGAACCAACAGATCCTCCTTAGACTGCGTAACAGAAGGCATCTCTCGAGATTTCCTGAAGGCCCTTTCTTCCATGAACTTCACGTCTCGTCGTACTGCAATCTTCCTGCTCTCAGGAATGTAAATACGGTAAGCCTTTGCATTCTCGCTATACCCCACCAGATATCCCTTTTCCGCAGTCTTATCCAGTTTCCTCCTCTTCTCTTCGGGCACATGGCAGTATGCCACACTGCCAAAGATCCTAAAGTGGCTCACTTCTGGCTTCTTGCTAGGGAAGACACTTTCTGGAGTGATCTTACCCAATGCACTATGAGGAATCTTGTTCTGTATGTAGACAACTGTATTACAAGCCTCAACTCATAGGAATTTGGGCATGTCTTGATCATACAACATTGCCCTTGCAGCCTCGACAATAGTTCTATTCTTTCTCTTTGCAGTTCCATTCTGCTCCGGACTATACGGAGCGATCCACTCTCTTCTGATGCCTTCCCTTTTGCAGAACTCTATGAAGTTTTTATCGATGTATTCTCCACCATTGTCTGATCACAGTGTTTTTATCCGCTTTCCTGTCATATTCTCTACCAGAGCTTTAAACTCCTTGAATCGATCAAAGACTTCATCCTTGGCCTTCAGAAAGTAGATCCAGGTCTTCCTGGAATGGTCATCAATAAAGTTGACGAAATATTCGGCACCACTAAGAGCTCTAGTGGACATTGGTCCGCAGATGTCTGAGTGTATTAAGCCCAACACACTCTTAGCCCTATTGTTGCTTCTATGGTACGCTGCCTTGGCATACTTTCCCAATACGCATCCTCTACAAACATCGTCTCGCTTGGTGCTCAGTTCTAGAACTCACGTGACAGTCTTCTTGAGAATTTTTAATGCCCCATAGTGTAAGTGCCCCATTCTCCTGTGCCATAGTTCATTCAAATCCTTCTCATTAGTGCTGCCTATCAATGCCATTGGGGATTGGAGATGTAACTTGTAGATTTTATTGCTACTGACTCCGATTTGTGCCTTCTTTTTCCAACTCGGGTGTTTGATGTATACTATTTTGCCAATGAAGTAAATGTCATAGCCTTTGTTTTGAAGCTGCGACACAGAGAGTAAGTTCATCCCCAAACGAGGCACATGTAGCATATTGCTGGCCCGGAGCTTATTACCAGCTTCTGTTTGAAACACTATGGTACTTCTTCCAACAAGGGTACATTTCGCCTTATTTCCCATGGTGATTTTAAAATTCATTTGCTCTTCTTGGTAGCTTGAGAAACATTCTCACATTCCCTTCATGTGAGCAGAAGCCCCACTGTCAATATACTAGATCTCAGGAGAAGCAAAGTTTGACACACAAGAAAATTCTTCTTCCAATCTGGATGCCAGAACAAAAACGTCGTGATCCATCTGCTCTTTCATGCTTTCCATATTCTCTAGAGAACTGCATGAACCCTTTCGAGTTGCTGCTACAACAACGTTTGATCTTCGTTCCATCATCTGTTCTTTGCTCTTGTTACTCATCTTCGCTCCGATACCATGTGAAAATTTCAATCTTGAAAATACTTCTGCAGTGATAGATTTATTTCTCCTACTTATTATTTCCAGTAAGGTATTTACAGAATTCTTCCAGTAAATTTTGAAATAAATACTACTGCAACATTCACTCAAGTATCTGCAGAGGATAGAACAGTAAGAAATACAAGCATAAGAATCAATCACATAGACAATTATATTTGGACAATTGTCCCCAGAAAAACCCAATGCGGGAAAATTAGTGCAGCAAATGAGGGTTTATATATTATTCTTTAGCAATGAAATTCTTTACAAGGAAAACACTGGCATACTTATTTAAAAAACACTTGAGATAAATTCTCACTGAACCCTCTACAGAATTTCTAACACTCGAGAGACTCTTAGTGCCTCTCAGCGTCCCTCTGTGTGTCTCTCTACGCAGTGCCTGCGTGAGACTGCGTCACTCTACGTGAGCTCTCTGCACTGTTGCTCTGTGCTGCCTTCTCTGGCCTTTTGCATCCTTTCCTCGACCCCTGTCAGTGCTGACTCCCTCTGCTTCCTCTGCCCTGCGACTCTCCCTCTGAAATTGAATTCTATTCCTTCAGAGTCGACTTCCTTTAGGACCTAGGTTACTGAGTGTATGCCCGACTTACTTTCCAAATGACCCTCAGGCCTTTTTTTATAATCTTCTCACTGATGAACCAACGACCCAGATTAGACGTCTAATCAATTGCTGAGATTAAAACTTGACTTGATCTTCGTTCTCTAGAAGATTCACACTTTGTTTTATTAATACCCATTAATTATATAATTTCCCTAAGTTTAGACTTAGGGTCTCCATTAAAATAATTAATTATTTTAATAAAACATGAACCAAGTGGAATTTCCACAAAGGGTTTCTGGGTTCTTTAGAATACTGATGTCCAAGCCTCCTTACAAATTTTGAGAGCTGGAACACTTTCCGATGCTATAAAAATCAACATCTTCAAGAATATGATCTAGAATTCAAACCAATTCATACAATAAAGGGGCATGCCCTATGCAGACTAGCAACCGAAGCAAAGGATGCTCCCAAATAAGATCTATCGGGATGGGAGTAGGAAATAGAGATGTACAATGTTGATCACGTTCCTCAGTCCATGTCCACAGTGCCTTGGTATGAGAGTTACGACAATTTTTGGAACATGGACGACACCTCACCCTTGCACTTATCAAGTAAACAGAAAAGGGAGATCTGCTTAAAGGCTCTATCATATCAACTGGTCCATGGAGTGCTTTTCCAGAAGCACCTCAATGGAGTTCAGCTAAGGTGCCTTGAGCCTCGAGATACAAAGAAGGATCTACATGATGTACTGATAGCTCGCCACTATGCGAGCGACACCACGACGCACAGAGTTATGAGGGATGGTTATTATTGGCCCACTCTTTTTAAGGTGCTCACGCTTATGTATGCAAGTGCCAAACTTGTCAAAAATGCGTGGGTTGTGATTAAAGGTCAACCGCCCCACTGCTCCTAGTAGCAGTCGAAGAACCATCCAACAGTGGGGCCTCTATGTTATCAGAGAGATTCTTCCACACTCATTTTATCAACACCGATATATCCTCACAGCTACAGATTATTTCACTCGATGGTCGGAAGCAGTTCCACTCAGAGAAGTAAATGATCAGGAAGTCATTCACTTTATATAACAAAACATCATCACCAAGTTTGGCATTCCTATGTCACTTGTCTTTGATAATGTAACTTACTTCTCATCACTAAAACTTTATGAGTTTGCATTGGAAAACGAGATTGTTTTCAAGCATGCATCTAATTATTATTCTTAGGGAAATGGTATAGCTAAATCCACAAATAAAAATCTTATCCGCATTATTAAGAAGACTACTTTCTTTGAAAAGAAGAGCTGACATACTGCTCTAACTAATGCACTTTGGGTTGACCGTGTTACCCCCAAGCCTTCCCTGAAGACCTCGCCATACTTTTTGGTGTATGGTAAAGAAGCTATCTTGCCTCCGAACCTGTACCTCCCAGCCTTGCAACTCTCTCAAGAGTCACAAGGTAAACCTTGCTTATTGGGTCAGAGCAGGATAGACACTTTACTAAAACTGGACAAGAACGACTCAAAACCAAAGACTGATTTTGCGTGCATCAACACCGTTTAAAGCGCTGATTTGATAGAAAATCCGCAAGGGAGAAGAACTTTCATGTGGGCGACCTAGTTTTGAGATGGGATAAACCTCATGAAGATAAAGGTAAACATACAAAGTTCCAACAATTGTGGATTGGACCATTCATAGTTGAAGAGAAACTTGGCCATAATGCCTTCAAGCTCAAATTTTTGGATGGGAGGATTGACCCCCTACTCGTAAATGACCGAGATCTAAAGCATTATTTCCAGTAGCAACTACGAGCTGCGCCTCTTGTACATATTGCTTTGTGCCATTTCTTTTCTTTTTCTTTTGTCTAAGTCAGTTGTATGTCGCGTTTCCATTATGTTCTGTCGTGTCGTGTCTTATTGTTGGTCATTGTATATAAATAAGATCTATGTGTGAAAGTGCATGGCCCAAGAACTTTGTATCACAATCAAAGAGGAATGTGACAACTTCAACGCTTGGCTATATGTTTACTCTCCTTATTTGTTGGGGAAAATCCATAGCTTGAGCTAAGGTCAGATAGAAAATACGATTTGTCAAATAGGAGAACCTTGGGGGAACCTATTTAGACCTGTCGTTATTCTAGTATTTGAACCACTCCACCTGGTATATGTCTACCTGTGATAAAACTTGTCCAATCTAGTAGAAAAGGGATTAGGGGAAAATCTAAAGCGAGCAAACCTAAATCAAAGGTCTTAAAATACTTCTCTAAAGGGGCTACCTCCTCTGGTCTCAATAAGTTGGGATCTCTCTTCTGCTCATTTTAATAATAAGTGCTGATGCATAATCATTTTAAATAAATAAATAAAGGGAGAAAGAAGAGAAAGGCTTCCTGCGTAGGGAGGTGAAGCAAGCGAATTCACCAGGGTATTGACCAAGCTTGCTGGTAGTAAAGCAACGCTTGTGCTCCTGAAGTGACTCCGTCGGGGTACTGTCCAAGCCTACTGGAAGTGGAGCAATTCCAGAGATGAAATTCTACTCTGAATATCACAAGCTTGTCGTGCATATTACTCTTCCTAGATCGAAACAATTGTGATACAATGTATCTTTATGTTGTTCAACCAAATAGAGAAAAGTAAGATGCTATGTGTAAAGACGAGTCAAAAGGGGGAACTTGGGGCAATCAATACTTCCCGAAGGTCTGACCCTTAGCTGAAAACTACTCCCAGACAGAGAAGCTGAAGTTCGCCCAATGTGTTGCCAAGTGTTGTCGCTGCTACAACACCCTCCAAAATTTCACTAAATTTGAATTTTGGAGCCTACCTTATTATCGTGTCAAGTGTCGCCTTGGTCGTCAAGGGTCATTCTGTGTTGTTTCATATGTTTTGAGTGTTCTCGAGTGTTTTTAAGTGTCGTCGCATTGATTCGAATATCCTTATATGCATTTCATGGTCACAACACCTTTCTTGTTGTAAAATGATACTTTTGGGTCGCAGCCGTACACATTTCATCATTTGTACTTGGGGAATGTGCATAACATGGCGTTTTGATGTATATTCATTGTTGATCAAACTTGTCTAAGTTTTCTTAATGAGTTAGCATGTGTCACACATGGATTCATGCCCATAACTCATCTTGCTCACCCATTGACCAATCATTCATGCTTAGACAAATTTCAGTTGCAAAATGACCCCATTAAGGCCAAGAGTGCATGAGCGCACTCCGAAGCCTTGATGGGTGACCATTTGCTATTCAAAAGTGCAGCCCGAGCCCTCTCACAAAGTTGGGCGTACTCCAAAAGCACGAATCCCATTCCCTGTCCTGAACTGCGCCCTCGAAAAGTGACTAAGTCTTCCGTGAGCGCACTCCTTCAAATCGAAGAAGTGCGCCCTCCTTAAGCGCACTGGCGCATACTGAAGACCCAAATCTCAACCCTTCAACCTTCTTTGATGCGCCATGCACCCTCTTGAACTGACTTGAGCGCACTATCGCACCCTAAAGGCATGAAGCCTCAACATTCAACCTTCAAGAGTGCGCCTTGCGCCCTTTCTGAGGCCTCTTAGGCGCATGAGCACATCCCGAAGGCAAGAAGCCTCAACCTTCAACCTTCGGGAGTGCGCCTTGGGCCCTCCTTATTTCCCTTGGACGCATAGTGAACTTGGGAAGCCCGAAGCTTTCCCCTTCGTCCTTCAAACTTGCAACGTGCGCCCTGCCTTGATTGCTTTCTTACTTAGGGTGCATGAGCACATGCCGAAGTCTCGAAGCTCCTCCTCCTCCGTCCTTCAACCTTTAAGAGTGCGCCCTTGCGCCCCGCAACTCCCTTGACTATTTTAAGCGCATCGAAAAGGCACGAAGAGGAAAATCCGCATAAAACATGGTAGAGTAGGATATTTTTAGACTGATAGTTGCTCATCGTGAGTGATTGCAGAAATAGGTACGCCAGGGACCATATGGAGAGGGCAAAGAGGATGAACAAAGGAAGCACAAGAAGAACCAAGAACACCCCTCAAACTTGATGATCAAAGCACCATGAAAACTCCAAGATTGAAGACTCTTCGAAGGGTGGAAGCACTAGGAGCAAATGAAGACAAAGAACAAACACAATGGTAGCAATGCCACTACTAAAGCAAGTCCATGTCATCAGTTATTGTCAGTCCCTATCATCCAAGATAGTGACGTGTCAAGTTTCTTCATATGATGATGTGGAAGAAAGAATGTATCATTGTAATCATTGTATAAGACAAACGAGTAGAAGTCCAAGAGTCATAATTGAACTCAAGAGTCACGGAAGTCCAAAGGACATGTAATAACAAAAGTCACATGTAATTCCAAAAGTCATTTGTAACTTCAAAGGTTGTAGAAGTCCAAGGGTCATTAGAAGTTAGAAAGTCAATAGTCATGAGGATATGAAAGGCCACTCCTCAAGTTATAAATAGATCCTCATTTCTCATGTAAAGGACTTTTAGCCTTGGCTTCTCCCATAAGGCATAAGTGAGATAAGTTAGTACTTTTGGGGTGCAAGTAGTGGCTCCAACGCTCCACTATTGGAGCAAGTGATGTTCGTTGTATTGATGCATCTTGGGACTTTTACTTAATATTTGAAGCCTGATGGCCAACACGTTTTCATATATGGGTTATGAATGTTTGTAAGACTATTTTGTGAATGTTTATGGTTCATGTTTACTTTCACCAGTACTAAGGTAGTTGAACTATTTCGGTTATTTTAGTGCTTATCTTGTTGAGAATGTGCTGTAATAGTTATAACGGTTGTCGCGTCTTTGTTGACTATTCTGCTGGCTGTTAGACGAAACACTCTTTTTTTGTGCGTTTTTATTAGAGTGGTACTATTACATCTCCCTTAGAGGCTCACCTTCTTTCCCCTTTGTAGTAGAAGAACTTTGATGCACCTACAATTGAACATTCACCAGGCACACTAGCTTGTTTTTCGAAGGCACATATGCGACTCTCTCTATTGCTGACAGCTTAAGTCAAGGCAAATCTTTAAGTAAACGATAGCCGACCTGTATTCCGGATGGGGCTCCTATCCCAAACAGTATGAGGTCTAATTGGGACCGCATATCGAGGAGACCCCCTTGAATGTTGGTAGGTCCAGCACTGTCAACATGTTGGTAAGATTTTGTAGTGAAGATGATCAAATCTTCTAAGCCACAGTTCACATAGCTAACTTCAATGTGAACCAAAGCTTGAGCAATGGGAGTTAACGATCTGTAGTGTCTTCCTTCACGGATCCCAAGCATTCTTGCATCTTCTATGGTTGAGTTTTCACCCCATACTACAACCTTTCCATCAATGAAAGTAACTATATCACCTTTGTCTTCTCGACATGAAATGGAAAGTAAATTCTTTTGCAAACCTAGAACAAATAATATATTGTTGAGATGAATGTTTCCTCCATTCTTCAGCTCAACTGAAGTTGATCCAATTCCTGTCATAGGGTAGCTTTTATTGTCACCAAGCTCTACGGAGTAAGAGGACTTTCCTTTTGATAATGCTCTCATCTTGAAATGTGCCAGTGAGTGTTGAGAATAGTCCTTCATCCTTTGTAGATGTCTTGGTTACTTCCTTCTTAGAAGAAAATAGGAGAACCCATACTTCTTTGATGCCCTTCTTGAGTTGGCGTGCCACCTTCGAACACTTATTTAGGAACTTCTTCAATGTAGTATATATCTGCATTATGCCCTTAGCCAACCTTAGCTCTGATATCATGTTGAGAAATCTAGAGGGCAGTAGTTAGGATGATTTCTCTTTCTATGATAACTGTTTGTGATATCTTTTTAGTTTTTCTTACTTATTAGTTTCTTCTCTTATTATTATGTTCATTTATCATCAAACATAGAAGAAAATAGGAGATCCCATACTTCTTTGATGCCCTTCTTGAGTTGATGTGCCACCTTCGAACACTTCTTTAGAAACTTCTTCAATGTAGTAGAGATCTTCATTATGCCCTTAGCCAATCTTAGCTCTAATATCATGTTGAGAAATCTAGAGGGCAATAGTTAGGATGATTTCTCTTTCTACAATAACCGTTTGTGAAATCCTTTTACTTTTTCGTATTAGTTTCTTTTCTTATTATTATGTTCATTTATCATCAAACAACTACCAAAAACGAGAAGAACAATAGTACACAAGTACACAGGATATAGGCTGCAAGCTAGGGCCAAAATCTCTTCACTTGAGAAGAAAACTTGTAAATCTCTTATCTTCTTATAGATTCTTCAATTGACGAATTCCAAGACCTCTAGAACAAAACGAATACCCTTCCAAGACCAAGTCCGACCTCTCCTAATGATGTACTTCCTTTGTCCAAGTCAAACCTAGTCAAATCTCTTCCAGCCACACAACTTCGACCCCCAACTTCAACATTTTGGCCTCTACTGCAGGTCTGAAAATTTCGGCCCCGAACAACTGCTACTTTATCCACACGTGTGAGCAAAAATTAGCCTTCTAAGGCCTCCCAACAATTTTGATTGCTTTGCTTCCTTGTCTAGGGCTAAGAGGTGACCTAATAGGCCCTTCTTCTAGCAATTTTGATCCTCTTCCAACAAATAGAGAAATTCGACTTTGAAGTAGCAAACCCTAGCCTTCCTTCTTCGCACGTGTGAGATAGAATTAGCCTAGAAACTTCTTCCTTCGTCCTCTTCCTTCTTTGCTAGCCTTTTTTCTGCTCCTCCGCTTGAATGAGATGAGAAGTGAATGTGTCTCAAGGAAATCGAGTTCCCTCCTTTATATAGGTTTCTTAAGGTGGACGTGGCTCCTCAAAATAGGCCAACTTCTCAGCTACTAGGCCGACTTGGTCTTGAAGGGTATTTTGACACTTTTAAATTTTAATTATAAAAGTAATTTTCTTTACAAGTTACAATGTGCCCGATGGGATCTTCAACTTATGACAATGACTCTTTTCACTTCTTGACCTAGGACAAACCCTAGAAGTACTCAATGGGTGCTTGCCCTCTAAAATAAAAGACCTTGAGCATGAAACCCATAATCCAAAAATAACAATAATAAATTTTCTTTCATTTTAACAAAATACAATAATCAAAAGTACATTTCATATTTATAAAGACTGAACATAGTTACACATTTTTCAACATTACATTAGCAAGGTGATGCCCTAGATCTCGCACGTGTGAAGAGATGTGACCCAAAACATATCCAAGTTTCATTTTTCTTTTGTTTATTCCACCTCCTCTTTCTCGCTCTTGTTTAGGTATCCTTCTTGCCTTGGTCAGAATTTTTGATGCTTGGATAGATGCCCTTTGAATGAGGTCGAATGCTCCTATATATAGGCTTCCTTGAGTGCCCTAATAGGCCAACTTGTCTCTCTAGATAAGACGACCTGCTCCTTTTGAAGGTCGACTTGTTTGTAGCACTATGACAAAGTCTTGGAGGGTCTTTGACTCTATTTTGACTCAAATATAATTTTCTTTACAATATGTAACATGCTCAAAAGGGTCTTTCATACATGACAATGACTTTTATGACTTGTAGACTCGGTGAAAATCCATAGAAGCACTCAATGGGTGCTTGACCTATAAAGCCAATAACCTTGAGCATGAAACCACGCCTCAAGAATGACAATAATAAATTTATTTTTCTTTTTACATCAAATACATAAAATCATGATTACGTATGTCATTATGAAGAGCGAACCTAGTTACATATTTCAACAAGTTCAACCTCCCAATAGTCACCAATTGATTAAATTAACATGAACACATGTGCCAACAAGGGGGGTGGCTGGTGGGCTTGCATTCCAACAATTGTTGTACAATATAAATATGTTATATCTTTGGGCAAGGGTCACCATGGTAACTACACATTGATAAAATTGAAATTACATCTATGTTTGAACCTAGAGTGCATTATCAAAGAGCTAGAATCATAATTAATACCTCATCAAACCTTAGGAAAAGTTTTGATCATCAAAGAAGTATGTTGTGCCCCTCCATTCAAATTCAAACTTAGAGAAAAGTACATCCACAAAGGTACTAACATGATCAAGCACATTCCACCTAGGTGTTGTCTAGGAAATGTTACAATGACAAGTCATATTGCCTAGGGAAATCCGACCAAGGCAAAGTACACAACTACAACACACATCATCTAATGACATCAACATCATAAGGGTACAATAGAATTTCTAGCACATCCAATCATCAAGTGTCTCCACAACACATCCAACACAAGAGGACCATGTAGAAGACCCCCTCCTAGTGACATAAATAATACATCACATGCAAAAGTCACTGGGAAACTCCAAAAATATCATGAAACTTATACCTCCTAACACCATCATGATCTAAGAACAAGATGTGGCACATCCAAGAAGTATACCAAAATCACATCATAATGAGATAGCATGCTCCATAATCATCAAATATGGAACCCAAGAAGTGATTAGCAAGGCAAACACATGTGAGACAACCACCAAACCAGCGAGTACAATCATCCAACAGGGGAAGTGAGACTCCTCCAAACCAAAGACCTCAATCAAATGATCCAATGCCATGAAGAGAAGGGGCTCCATGAAGATGTATCCCACCAGGTTGGCCTAATACTTCAAGATACGAGCTGCAAATGTTCGTCAATATGATGAAAATCACAATATGGAACCTTGTATGATATGGGGTGTAGTAGACATGTTTCTTTTTTTTTTATTTTGTTCCATGCTTGTACTTTCTATGCATTCCTAGATCTTGGATTTTAAGAAGTTGTAGTTTAAAAGGGTTAAGTTTTGAATGCATAGTGATGAAAACTAATTATTTTAATAAGGTGACAAGAGTCCAAATATTATGGAGAACATGAAAAGGATAAAGTATCCCATTACGATCCACCTAGACCAATTTGGCTTGTTAGACATGTGTTAAGTCGCTTTCATGATGGAGGGAAACCTATAAAAGGTCAAACACCTACCCTCTCACACACAAGAAATGTTAATTTTAGGGCTAGATTGTTCTCTGCTATAGATAATTGCATTTTCTACCTTTTTCATCATTTACCTATTATATTCACCCGATAACATCATAACATCATTAGCTATTATGTAGAGAGAACAATAACATTAACAATGCAATAGAATAGTAAAGAACAGTAGAAGAAGAACATGCACAATAGAGACACCAGGATTTAGGTCAAAGATAACGAACCTCATAAATATATATAGTGTGAGCAACAATTAAGAGCGTGAGCCATAAATAAGATTGCAAGCCATAGATCATGATGCAAACCCCAAAAGAGAGCGAGCCATAAGAAAATAAGAGCGGGCCACAATTAAGAGTGATCCATAGATATACAATGCAAGTTTCCACAGGGATAGCAGAACCATTGTAAAGTGAATTCATAGAGATGACAAATACAGACCAATGTAAAGTGAAACCACAAAAATGACCAATACGGTCCATGGGTATATAGATCGAACCACAAAAATATGTAGAGCGAAAAGCCACAACAAAAATTCGACGAGTCACAAAGAGTTAATACAATCCATCACACAATTTATGCGATCCAATAATTTGTGCCTTAGAAACACTGCGATCCATGGAGTGCGAGTCATAAACAAACAAAAGAATCACTGAGATATAAGATTGTGTGAGCCATATTTTGAGCCACATAGGAATGTAAACCACAAATACGAACCAATGCGATCAAGGAGATGTGTGTTAAGATGAGGCACAAAGGAATCAAATATATATGCTTCTATATAGTCCGAATGGGTACCTTTATTTGGAGAGCTGACTTGAGTTTGTATTTAATATTTTCCACTTAATTATTTATTTTTTCGTAATAATTGCTTGCCCAATGTCAAATTTTCCACGTTAAATATTAATGAGAAGAGTGTCAAACCAATTTGCACATATTAATAGTTGAATTTTTTCTTTTATCCAATTTGCATTCATCTTGGGGCAAGGTGGGCTTTCCTTTGGGATAGTAGGGTTTCTCATAGGAAATTTGTCCTGTAGCTGTCCCAATTTTCAACACTCCCTCTCAACTAGGGAGGGATTTCCATCCGCATCAAAAGTCTCATGTCGTCTCATGTCGTCTCATCTCATCTTATCTCATCTCATAGAAGAAGAATAATCTACAACCGACAGTAGGGGAAATCGATTTACCACAAGGGGTAGAGATCCTCCAAACACTACTAGTCTCTAGGTCATGTTCCATGACCTTCATCTCAGCTGCATCAACCAGACATCCATCTTATCACATCTCGTCTCCACTTCTCTTTTGATCATAAGTTAAACAATGATGTCACGATCTAAAGAAGAAGAATTATCATAGTGGAGATAAATATGCCACCCTATAACCAATGACAATAGGCGGGATGCCACTTACCATGAGAGGTAAGGATCACACATTAGCCTATTGTCTGCTAATCTTCCCACCTTGATCCTCAAGAATCAAGTGGTATAACACCTGCATCCCATCACTTGAGTGAGATACCACTTACCATAAATGGTAAGGATCACACACTATCTCAAGTCTACTCACCCATTGGCCAGATGGGTGGTGTTATCGCTTGCCGCCTACACCTACATACAGTTAGTGGGAAAAGCCTTCAACCCCACAGGTGTGGTTGGTGGCAAGGAACTCAGAGAAGGGGCTGTCACCTATTCCCAATTCTCTCCGTTTAAGCTATCTCCTAGGTTAGCTAAGGGGGGTGGTCCCTAAAGGAAAACTAAGTTAAAGATGTGAGATTTCTAGGAGAATTGATTAGAAGGAATTACTTATCAAAGATGACTTGATTTCCAATATGTAAACAAGCATATAAGTATATGAGCAATATTCAATGACGTGTTCAAAATATAGACTAGTGCTTTAAAGTAGATAACAAATGCTTGCTCAAAAATAAAAATCAAGATATAATGACAATAATCCCACAAGGGAAGTGTTAGACCAAGATCACAATATGCAATTAAATTTGCAACACCAAATAAGGGTATTTGCCAATGAAACGAGATATATCAATTATCCATAAGCATAATGATCATTAAAATGACAACATGCACTGAAATTGTATGTAGAAGCAAATTTCCAAGTACCATAGAATTAAACTTGTTGCAAAATTTAAGGAATTTAAAAATGATTGCATCAAAGTGCTTCCTGAGATAATATTTGCACGTGAATCTTTAGACCGTCAAGATAGCAAAATAAAATTTGGGAACTTTGCAATGTAAATGTGATGAGATAGTGCTCTTGGTTTATTTTATTAATTAGTTCTAAAGCAATGTTACAATTGAACTCCTGTCCCCAGACCTCACCCTCGCCCAAAATTCGGATCTCACAATGAGGAGTCCATAGGGGTGGAGGGTCCCTAATGTCTATACAACCAACTTAAGTTGGAGGTTACTTTTAAGAGACGCAAGTGTAGCATGCAAAGTGAAATGCCTAAATGATATGGAAATGAGTTTGCAAGTGCTGTGTAAAAGATGAAGATGATTCAATTAAATATGCTTCATAGTTAGAACAATAACTCAAGTTGCCATAAATTGAAAATGTTATGCTTCTTTACTTGTAGTATATTGTGAAACTTATCCAAATGAGGAGTAGATCACAAAACATAAGTAAGTGATGGCAAATGAGATTGCAAATTAGGAAATTTAAATGACTATGTGATCTAAGCAATTAACGAAATGAACATATGAGTTATTCACATGCAAATAGACTAGATTAGCAAACGAAATGATGAATGCAAGTGATTTAGTTTGAGAAAATTAAAAGAAAAACTAAGCAAAAGAAAGTTACCCACTCAAGAAGATTTCCTCCCTCTAAATGAGTAGGTGAGATACCATGGGAAAAAATTCCCAAGCTCCCTCAAGAACAGTTAGCTCTTTATTAATGAAAATGAGGCCCTCTTATAGAAATGAGGGGATTGGGAAGAGCTTACAATAAGCATTTTAAAATTGCTCCTTCCCAAAGTTACAAGTGTAAGGTTTAAAAAAAAAATCTACTTGTGAGATGTTTACAAAGTAAAGGCTTAAAGCCTTGAGGTGAATGGCGGTTACAATCCCTCAAAAGAATGAGGCTTTAGAAGAGAGGTGAAGTGATAAGGCGGAACTTGGATTTGAGGTTCCAAACAGAAGAGCGTTCCTTAGCCTAAGCTTTAGCTCCCTTTCTTCAAAACTTAGATTGCTTCCAAACACACCTATAGGCAAACAAGCAAAAGAGTTAGAATGCCAAAGAAATAGTTAGAAACTCAATGCAAGTATAAAATACACTTTATGTTACAAATTCCCTCACTAAGAACAGCTTGAAAGAGTTGATCTAGTGAGTGAGAATTAGGATTTAAACCCAACAACTTAGCCTCAAATGCTAGATAAAATAGATATGTGCACAAATGAGAGAAGAAATATATGAAATTTTTTTAGAGATGGAATAGAAGCAAAAGGCTCATGAAACCCCCTTTTAAATAAATCTTTTGATGTCTTATGAGATTGTTGGCTTGAACAACTTGTGAGACCTCTGATATCCTTGGAGCTGACTTATTCCAACCGAAGAAGTCTTCACACTCCAATGGACTTGGCAACCTGTCCTTTGAACACACCAATTTCTGCAAACCAATTGTTAGTGCAAAAGAAACTTGGCATATAGAGGCCACGTTGAGCTTGTCATTTCATCGAAAATAACAAGCTACAACAAGAGCGCAAAACATACCAAGTCCAAAGGAGATCTGAGATAGCTACAAATCTCCCCTCCCTCGACAATAGTGCCTTCAGGCAAATGCAAAGAAAAACAACTAGATTGCGATAAATAACAATATCAAATGAAACAAGTATACCTCATCAACCAAAGAATGCACCACAAGAGAAGCTAGTAACCCCAAAGACTTTTCTTTATTCGGCTCAATAACAATTTCGGCATAGTAGCAATAAGCACAAGCTTCAAAAAACCACCCTTACAATGAGAGCCCAAGGCTCATTTAAATAGAACTATGGGAGCAAATCCCAATGAAAAATTAAATGAAAAGTGGAGAAGGGAGATAATCCCAATGCAAAGCAATTTTGCACAGGGAAGCATAAGAAGCTGTCAAGTGGAACCAAGCTGTTTGTGAGTATTTGTTGTAAGCTAACTTTGTGTGGTTACTTGTTTCACTGGCGGTGTATTACCTTCTAACAGACCAGCGCATCTTACCTTCCGCTTTGCATATTTCTGTTGATTTTCAAATACTTCACTTGAGGATCAACGTGCTAATCGAACTATTGGACAATTGTGGACTTAAGCGGGGGTGTATAAGAGACACAACTCCCCTCAAATTTAATCACATGTTGGTATACCACAAAGCGCGTATATCCACAGCTGGTCACAGTGATATCATGAATTTGGTTTACGTAGGCTATTTGTGAACTTCCATTAAATGACCGTTGCGTATTATCTCTAGTTTGCCTCCGTGGACTGCTGTGATAAATATTTTTAGCTGGCAGCGTGGAGGCGTAGTGGAGTCTAAGGCATAGACAATGATCACAAAAACTTTAGTTAACATCTCTTGACATTCCATCAAAATCTATGCTGATTTTACTTTGGAGACAAACATGAGTTAGTGGGGGACAAAGTCTGACGCATGTAGTAGTCTGTCCTCCATTAAATTCTTAGCAAAATACGTGTTGAAGGAGATGCCAAACTAGGCTACGTATGATGCTTCTTCTGACTGGTCCTTAGATTTTTTTTAAGTGGGGGACAAGTGGGAGGCAAGGTCTGTCCTATGTGGCAGCCTTGTCCCCCTTCAACTTTCTCAAATTTTTTATTTTTTTTAACCTTCACAAATGCTCTTTATACTGACTTTTACGACTGCTGAGTGGATAATTCGAAACTCTATTGAGTTCTTGTTGACTTGGCCCACTCATGGTGATGAAGTGGTTGCCATGTCATTCACTTTGTCCCCCTCTAATTTCAATGTGCACCCACATGTTGAAATAAATAGAATTATTTGAACTCTAGCCATACTTAATATTTCAACGCTGCCTTTTGAACTCAACGTGGGCCCTCTTTGACTTGATTGACTTTGAATAGAGTTGTGCTCCATGTGGTGGGCCCCACATGGCTGCCACATCATTTTTGACCTTCACTGAATCTGCCATGTCAAAATTTTGACTTATTTTGACTTTGGAAAATTTTCCAAATTTTTCCAATTATGAATTTTTTTGAATTTTTTCTCATTTTTTCCACTGACATTAGGAAAATCGGCTTTTGAGGGACCATAAGTCGTCTTTTGACCCTCAAAGTGGGTCCTAGGACAATGCTGGGTCTCTGAGGATGAATTTCGACTGGTCACACGCCCCAGACATTTCCGAAGACCACTTATTTACATCATTACATAGAAAATAATTAAAAAATCCCATTTTGCGGGAAATTTTTAATTATTAAATAATCCTACTTAGACTTAGTCAAATTCCGCGAAATTTCAGAGATGTCCTAGCATGGTAATATACATCGACTCTAGACACTAAGATGCGTTAGGGGCTCAACCTTCAAGCCGTCACCACGGCTTTGGGGTAATGCAATGAGTGAAAAAACCTAGAAAATTATTCGCCGCTAAAAAGATGGAATAATTAACCAAGTAAAAAAAACACTCCAAGGTGTACTCGCTTGCTGATCGAGTCCCGACATCCTAGGCCTGTTACATGGCTTTATTCGTCATACTAGTGACATTTATACAATATCCCCGAAGGGCTGCGGAATCTGAAGACTGAAGAAGAAAATGATGAGAAGAAGAAGTAGAGTTTAAAAACTCTGTTGAACATGATGATATCTGATGATATCTACTGGCACAAGTGTCTTCTAGTTCATCCTTGGGCATGGAGTCTTCACATTATCATCAGGTGCCACTCCAGTGGTCAACATTTGGCTCCATATGGGGATGCATGCTAGATATGAAGTGATAGTGTGCAAGAACCTGGGATCTGCATCCACCGACCAAAGATATATATTAGCAGTATCCATTCAAAATAACATCAAATAAAATCCAGTACAGAAATTGAAATTTATTCTAGGAAACATAAATAACAATTTATTCATGAAATAAAACTTCTTAAACAAAATTTACAAGGGATAAGGTTAGAAATACGATACAAAAAGATGCCCTATGGCATTAAATGTCTTCGGTGAAATCCATCTTGAGAACCTGCCTACTCACAGGCAAATCCATTGGCTCTTTCTCTGATGTGCCTTGGCCAATTCTGACTATCTTAGGACTATGACTTGCCCCACTGTTAACCTGTTTGTGGCCATCAGATACACCAAACCTCTTCCTCTTCCTTTTTCGACTTTTGATGCATTGAGGTTTGATCCTGCTCAAAATTGGTGATTCATTTTTTATATCATTTTTCTTTTTTCGTTTTTTTCTTTTCTTCTTGGTTAGTTGGGATGGCGATGATGATGCAATTACTGTTAATCCTACAACTGTGTCTTGAAAATGCTCTGATGGAAGATTTGAAGTACCCAAGCCTTTTGAGCTATGCCTAATCTCTTCATTTTGAATCCGTTCTGTTAAGGGGGGAAGAAAATTTGTCAACACAACATCACTTCCTGTCTGGCATGATCTATAAATAATCTCATTGTTGGGTCTCCTTGGATCCTCAACATGATATCTTTTCTCTAACTCCCGATCAAGTCTGACAAAGGTATCATTTGGCATGGGGATGGTGGCATATGACAAGTCCATTTGAAGGCTACCACCCAAATCTGATGCCCATTTTCTTGATAGGAGCATTCCCCATGAATCAGGAACATCTATCACAACAATATCCATAGTCATTATTCTGTCTGGGTATGCGGCTAGGAAAACCTGTAAATCTTTAATTATCCCACACACTTCAATTCTTTTAGAATCCATTGAACATATGTTGTGATAGGGCCTAGATACCCTTAAATTCAGTTGCTCCATGACTTTCTTGGTCATGACATTTGATGAAGCCCCTGAATCAAGCATGCAATTGTGTAAAAGACGATCATTCACTATCAAAGAAACATAAAATGGCAGATGATCTTCATTCCCCACATAACAGTTCATACTTTTCAATACAATTTCTTCATCTTCTGGTTCATTATTAGGCTTTTCTTCCCTTTGAGTAACTTCAAGTGCACTTAATAACTTGGCCCTTTGAGATGGTATCTTTAAAAGCTCTGTCACTGGGATAGAAACCTTTGCATTATTCACCCAATTGCCCAAGTCAAAATTTAATTCTGAAGTAGGAGGAGAAAAATTTCTATGATTATTTCGGTCTTGAATATCCCTTTTCTGATAAGTTATCCCTTCTCTGATAAGTCATCCCTTTCTGTTTTTCCATAGCAAGAATTTGTCCAGATGTAGGCTTTTCCCCAAAAATCTTAGTGACTTTGTCAAGATTTGCAATCATATTGTCGACCCCAAGATTATTAGGACTATGGTCAATGTCTTGATTACTTTCAATGGTATATATTTGATCTTCCATGGAGAACATATTGATTTGACCACTAGTTCCTACATGTTCTGCTCCCAACATGCTACCTTCCATAATTCTCTTTACATATGGGCATGTGGCTTCTTCATGGAACTCATTACATGGCCTACAAAAAGGGGGAATCTGATCTACCATGTTGGTGGATTCCAATGGATTTGGAGGCCTATAATCTTGTTGAGGGCCTTTATTCTTTTGCCATCCATCATTTGGCCTAGGTTGGAATCTTTGCACTTGTGATCTTTCCATGGCCACCAACCTATTTTGCATGGCTTGCATTTCTTTAGTGTGGTTTGCTTCCATGCTCTCGATGAGTTGAGTTAATTCCTTAATAGGATCATGGGTAGCCTCTTCCTTGGCCTTGCCTTTGGAATCATTCGATTTCGATGGCCCTCTAGTGAAACCAGGAATCTCAGATTTTCCTGATTGCTTTCTGGCCCTCTCCATTTTCAAGGCTTCAGTTTGAGCTACACCCAAAGTTGTAGGCTCCTTTCTTCTCAACTCATAAGAAGTGTCAACACCAAAAGAATCCAGATAGGAACATAAGAGAAATTCATCAGGAGGTTTAACAGTAGTAGGCATGCTTTTAACCAATTCATTGAATCTCTTGTTAAACTCCTCCATGGTTTCATTCTCATTCTTCTTCATGGTGATAATGGCATTGATCAAATGACTATTTTCTCTTCTCTCTCCATACTTTCCCATGAAAGCATTAACAATCGCTTGTAAAGAATCATACGAGTTTGCAGGTGGCTCAGTGAACCAATCAAGAGCATCCTCTTCTAAAGAGAGAACAAAAAGCCTCATCTTTACATCCTCATAGTTAGCAACGTTACACCACTTAAAGATGCAAACATTAAAGTTCTTCACATGTGATGCAGCGCTAATGGCATTGTTACCTTGAAAAGAAAGCAACTTTTCAATAGCCTTATCAGGGATATTGTGAGGATAGCCATTAATGTTAGTAAAGTTACAAGGAGCAAAAAGATCATTCATGATGTTAGGCTCAACTTGTCCTTGAAACAACAAATGAATGTCAGAAACAGCCTCTTGCCCAAGAATAGCAAGAGCTCTATTATGAGAAAGTCTATTTAACCTCTCTCTAAAAACCCTTTCAGGCTCGGGAGAGGGGCTAACTAGACCACTTGAATTTCTCCTAATAGAGACTCTTGCAAAATTAGGATTGAGTGGAGTCGCCACTTGAGCAAGAATCTAAATCTAAAATTCAAATATGCCAAAACTAAAAGTTAGTCGCTTTCCCAGGTACAAGAAGACTTGTCCCCGACAACGGCGCCAAAAAATGTTATCGCTTGCCGCCTACACCTACTTACAGTTAGTGGGAAAAGCCTTCAACCCCACAGGTGTGGTTGGTGGCAAGGAACTCAGAGAAGGGGCTGTCACCTATTCTCAACTCTCTCCGTTTAAGCTATCTCCTAGGTTAGCTAAGGGGGGTGGTCCCTAAAGGAAAACTAAGTTAAAGATGTGAGATTTCTGGGGGTATTGATTAGAAGGAATTACTTATCAAAGATGACTTGATTTCCAATATGTAAACAAGCATATAAGTATATGAGCAATATTCAATGACGTGTTCAAAATATAGACCAGTGCTTTAAAGTAGATAACAAATGCTTGCTCAAAAATAAAAATCAAGATATAATGACAATAATCCCACAAAGGAAGTGTTAGACCAAGATCACAATATGCAGTTAAATTTGCAACACCAAATAAGGGTATTTGCCAATTAAACGAGATATATCAATCATCCATAAGCATAATGACCATTAAAATGACAACATGCAATGAAATTGTATGTATAAGCAAATTTCCAAGTACCCTAGAATTAAACTTGTTGCAAAATTTAAGGAATTTTAAAAATGCTTGCATCTAAAGTGTTTCTTGAAATGATATTTGCACGTGAATCTTTAGACCATCAAGATAGCAAAAGAAAATTTGGGAACTTTGCAATGTAAATGTGATGAGATAGTGCTCTTGGTTTATTTTATTAATTAGTTCTAAAGCAATGTTACAATTGAACTCCTGTCCCCAGACCTCACCCTCGCCCGAAATTCGGATCTCACAATGAGGAGTCCATAGGGGTGGAGGGTCCCTAATGTCTATACAACCAACTTAAGTTGGAGGTTAATTTTTAGAGACGCAAGTCTAGCATGCAAAGTGAAATACCTAAATGATATGGAAATGAGCTTGCAAGTGCTGTGTAAAAGATGGAGATGATTCAATTAAATATGCTTCATAGTTAGAACAATAACTCAAGTTGCCATAAATTGAAATGCTATGCTTCTTTACTTGTAGTATGTTGTGAAACTTATCCAAATGAGGAGTAGATCACAAAACATAAGTAAGTGATGGCAAATGAGATTGCAAATTAGGAAATTTAAATGACTATGTGATCTAAGCAATTAACGAAATGAACATATGAGTTATTCACATGCAACTAGACTAGATTAGCAAACGAAAAGATGAATGCAAGTGATTTAGTTTGAGAAAATTAAAAGAAAAACTAAGCAAAAGAAAGTTACCCACTCAAGAAGATTTCCTCCCTCTAAATGAGTAGGTGAGATACCATGGGAAAAACTTCCCAAGCTCCCTCAAGAACAGTTAGCTTTCTATTAATGAAAGTGAGGCCCTCTTATAGAAATGAGGGGATTGGGAAGAACTTACAATATGCGTTTTAAAATTGCTCCTCCCCAAAGTTACAAGTGTAAGATTTAAAAAAAAAAAAAATTACTTGTGAGATGTTTACAAAGTAAAGGCTTAAAGCCTTGAGGTGAATGGTGGTTACAATTCCTCAAAAGAACGAGGCTTTAGAAGTAGAGGTGAAGTGATAAGGCGGAACTTGGATTTGAGGTTCCAAACGGAAGAGTGTTCCTTAGCCTAAGCTTTAGCTCCCTTTCTTCAAAACTTAGATTGCTTCCAAGCACACCTATAGGCAAACAAGCAAAAGAGTTAGAATGCCAAAGAAATAGTTAGAAACTCAATGCAAGTATAAAATACACTTTATGTTACAAATTCCCTCACTAAGAACAACTTGAAAGAGTTGATTTAGTGAGTGAGAATTAGGATTTAAACCCAACAACTTAGCCTCAAATGCTAGATAAAATAGATATGTGCACAAATGAGAGAAGAAATATATGAATTTTTTTTTTTAGAGATGGAATAGAAGCAAAAGGCTCATGAAACCCCCTTTTAAATAAATCTTTTGATGTCTTATGAGATTGTTGGCTTGAACAACTTGTGAGACCTCTGATATCCTTGGAGCTGACTTATTCCAACCGAAGAAGCCTTCACACTCCCATGGACTTGGCAACCTGTCCTTTGAACACACAAATTTCTGCAAACCAATTGTTAATGCAAAAGAAACTTGGCATATAGAGGCCACGTTGAGCTTGTCATTTCATCGAAAATAACAAGCTACAACAAGAGCACAAAACATACCAAGTCCAAAGGAGATCTGAGATAGCTACAAATCTCCCCTCCCTAGACAATAGTGCCTTCAGGCAAATGCAAAGAAAAAATCAACTAGATTGCAATGTGAAGTAAATAAATAACAACATCAAATGAAACAAGTATACCTCATCAACCAAAGAATGCACCACAAGAGAAGCTAGTAACCCCAAAGACTTTTCTTTATTCAGCTCAATAACAATTTCGGCATAGTAAAAATAAGCACAAGCTTCAAAAATCCACCCTTACAATGAGAGCCCAAGGCTCATTTAAATAGAACTACGGGAGCAAATCCCAATGAAAAAATGAATGACAAGTGGAGAAGGGAGATAATCCCAATGCAAAAACGAGTAGCTGTACAATGTTGTAGAACACCTGTAGATGGCAGCCTTATCTCCTGTTCAGGCCAGCGTACAAATTTTTCTTCATGTGTGTATTCCTTAACTGTTGATTACTGTGAAAGCCACTTGCCAAGTGCATATACGACTGAAGTAAATGGGAGACAAACTCCCTCAAAATATTTGCTTGACTGCTGTAATAAATCTTCCATTAAATGACTGCTGCGTATTATCTCTAGTTGGCCTCCGTGCACTGCTGTGATAAATATTTTTAGCTGGCAGCGTGGAGGCGTAGTGGAGTCTAAGGCGTAGACAATAATCACAAAAACTTTAGTTAACATCTCTTGACATACCATCAAAGTCTACGCTGATTTTACTTTGGAGACAAACATGAGTTAGTGGGGGACAAAGTCTGACGCATGTAGTAGTCTGTCCTCCACTAAATTCTTAGCAAAATACGTGTTGAAGGAGATGCCAAACTAGGCTACGCATGATGGTTCTTTTGACTGGTCCTTAGATTTTTTTTTAGTGGGGGACAAGTGGGAGGCAAGGTCTGTCCTATGTGACAGCCTTGTCCCCCTTCAACTTTCTCAAATTTTTTATTTTTATTTTTTTAACCTTCACAAATGCTCTTTAAACTGATTTTTACAACTGCTGAGTGGATAATTAGAGACTCTTTTGAGTGCTTGTTGACATGGTATTTATGATTTTCCAATGTGGCTGCCATGTCACTGTTTGTCCCCCACTACCTTTAATGTGCACCAACATGTTCAAATAAATCAAATTACTTGAACTTTAGCCATACGGAATTTTTCAACGCTGCCTCTTTAACTCAACGTGGAACCTTTGACTTGCTGATTTGGAAAGTTAACTTCAACTTGCTACACCTTATGTGATGGGACACATAGGTGCCACATCACCCTTTACCTCTCCACATAATTTCCATGTCAAAATTTGATTTATTTTGACTTTGGAAAATTTTCTCAAATTTTCCAATTATTAATTTTTTCTCATTTTTTCTCATTTTTTCCACTAACATTAGGAAAATTGGCTTTTGAGGGAGTGTAAGTCACTTTTTGACGCTCAAAGTGGGTCCTAGGATAATGCTGGGTC
This sequence comes from Pinus albicaulis, assembly GCA_034641835.2. Taxonomy (NCBI): domain Eukaryota; kingdom Viridiplantae; phylum Streptophyta; class Pinopsida; order Pinales; family Pinaceae; genus Pinus; species Pinus albicaulis. The sequence goes on along the minus strand of CM076579.1, from coordinate 1,543,146,944 downwards.
TCTGAGGATGATTTTCAAGTAGTCACAAGCCCCAGACATTTTGTAAGGCCGCTTATTTACATCATTACATAGAAATTAATTAAAAAATCCCGTTTTGCGGGAAATTTTTAATTATTAAAAAATCCTACTTAGACTTAGTCAAATTCCGCAAAATTTCAGAGATGACCTAGCATGGTAATATACATCGACTCTAGACACTAAGATGCGTTAGGGGCTCAACCTTCAAGCCGTCACCCCGGCTTTGGGGTAATGCAATGAGTGAAAAAACCTAGAAAATTATTCGCCGCTAAAAAGAAGGAATAATTAACCAAGTAAAAAAAAAAAACACTCCAAGGTGTACTCGCTTGCTGATCGAGTCCCGACATCCTAGGCCTGTTACATGGCTTTATTCATCATGCTAGTGACATTTATACAATATACCCGCAGGGCTGCGGAATCTGAAGACTGAAGAAGAAAATGATGAGAAGAAGAAGTAGAGTTTAAAAAATCTGTTGAACATGATGATATCTGATGATATCTGATGGTACAAGTGTCTTCTGGTTCATCCTTGGGCATGGAGTCTTCACATTATCATCAGGTGCCACTCCAGTGGTCAACAGGTGGCAATCCCAACAAGTCCAGCTTGTGAGTAGGATGCATACTGGGGTATACTCTGTCAAGTACCAGACTTTATAGTAGGGGGAGATACCCACTTGTTGCAAGTGACAAGGATCACACACACACACACACACACCCTACAGTGATAATAAGTGAGATACAAACTTATTGCAAGGGGTAAGGATCACACACTATCCTATTGTCTAGAGTTCCCTCAACCCTGAGAGCTCTCTGAATCCATTCCTCTTCCTACGAGCTCAAACAAGGGGGAAGATATTAACTCAGTGTTCTCAATCAGCTGTGACCCTTTCCTGGGAGGGTCACATCCACTAGTCCAAGCCACTCTCTAAAGATCAAGAACTTCCCTTTCAACAAAGGCTCGGTAAGAATATCATCTATCTGCTCATCAGGAGATGAGTTGGAGCCTTATTGCTCCTCTCCGCACCATATCCCAGATATAGTGATATCTAATCTCAATATGCTTGGACTGGTCATAAAACACGAGATTCTCTGAAAGTTAGATCCCACTCATATTATCACAGTATATCACAGTTATGTCCAGCTTGTTGAGAAATCTAGGGGCAACAAGTGTAGGTGATTTCTCTTCTTTGATAACTGCTTGTGATGTATTTGTAATTTGCTTGATTAACTTCTTCTTTCCTTTACTATAATTAGTGTTCTCTATCATCAAACAACTACCAAATCATAAAGAACAATGAGACAACAGGACACAAGATGTATGCGATCAGCCAGGGCCAAAGCCTCTCCAACTTGAGAGGAAAACCCACCAGAATTCTTTCTCTTCATATAGACCTTCAAATGAAAAATTCAAAGACCTTTGACCCTTGATCAAGACCCTCCAAGACCAAGTCAAACCTTGCTTCTAGCAACTTCTGCGAACCTAACTTCCAGTAGCTTCTTTAGAAACTTCGACCTGCCCAAGAACTTCCTCTACAACTTCGACCTGCCCAACAACTTCCTCTGCAACTTCGACCTGCCCAAAAACTTCTTCTGCAGAAATCCTAACCCTTGCACGTGAGAGAAATAATGGTGTATTTCTTCTCTTCTCTTCTTCGATTGGGTAGATTCTCTCACCTAGAGGATTTGGCTTCCAAAATAGCTCTTCTTGATGACCTAACTTCATTTTTGCAACTCGGCTTTATTGCAGCAACATGAACCCTAATTCCTTCGCACATGTGGAGAGAAATAGCCCAAAAACAATCCCAAAGCTCGACTTCTTCTTCTTCCTTAGTTCTCTTCTTTTTCGCACTTCTTCTTCTTCGTTGCGATAGAACTTGTGTGAGTCAAGTGTGTCACCTAAATTAGGTCGAAGTCTTCTTTATATAGGCTTCTCAATAGGTCGAATTGCTCCTTTAGGCCGACTTGTCTTCTCATGTAGGCCGACTTGATTTTTGTGCCATGAAGAGGTCTTGGAGGGTCTTTTGATTCAATAAATTTTCTTTTACAATATGTAACATGCTCAAATGGTCTTTAATACATGACAATGACTCAATGACTTCATGAAAAACCTAGAAGCACTCAATGGGTGCTTGACCTATATAAAAATAAATTCTCTTGAGCATGAAATCCATGCCTCAAGATCCACAATAATAATTTTTTTTTTCTCTTTTCATTAAATACATAAAATCATGATTACATATTTCATTATGAAGACCAAACCTAGTTACATATTTCAACACAACTCATGCTCAAACAACTCTCTAAAGAGCTTTTTGAATCACACTGCCTTGCAGCTAGCCATGGTAGTAACAATTTGCTCTTACTTGGCTGTACTCAAATCAACAAACTTTTGTTTCCAGCTCATCCAGGACATCATGGCAGACCCCAAGCTATAGCAACACCCAGATTTTCTTTTCCTGTCAATAACAATTTTAGTCTTACTCAACATTAGTGTATCCATGAAGTCCGACAATGTATCTCAGTGCATGATTAATCATTTCATGTAGATATCCCAATACATATCCAAGCTCTATCTGTCTTAGAGTACATAATGCAAAGCAAGTATCCATTTGACTCTCAAATCTAAATATGAGGATGAGTCACTCTCAACAACTTCAGTATAATCCATCATCTTGCTGATACACTTATACTATCAAGTAGTTGATCACATGGGCTCAAGACTAAAAAAAAAATATGATCTGGGCCTATTAGAAAATAAATTATTAGCATATATGAAACCAAATATCAAAGAAATACCTTCAATCCTGAAGAGAGATTGGAGTTTGCATTAGATGCCCATCATTCTAAACATGACAAGTCCAAGGGACCTACTAGAGTCCGTATGGGACTTTCTTCAGTCAATCATGAGTCATTGGCTCATAGCCTCAAAGCTCTAGAGGTAGATATGCTTCTTACTTAAATACATCATAGAGGATGCCAACTTTACATGTACAAGAGCTAGGATCTCATCATAGCATATTCCTTATCATTGTTTAATATAGTGGAAGCATCTGACACTGCAATATCTTTGTCATCTAAGATGGTCCTTGGATGAAGGACATATAGCTTTCATCATCTCATCAAATTTGTTGGATTCAACTTGACATTCTACTCCTTGTGAATAGGAAGCCTCTTTAATCATATAGACATTAACCTAAGAGACTGCAGTCCTTCCTCCGAGGTCTGGGCTCTTGTTCATTTCAAGTGCCACTCTAATCATGGGATGCTTTTGCATCCTTCAGAATCTCGGTATAGAGGGCTTGGACCTCACTTCATCAAATGTACGTGTTGATCCCAGAACAAGAGCAAGAGCAATAGTAGCGAAGTAAATAAACATAATGAAAGTGTACTTGGTGATAAGGCAAGACTGTCATCCTTCTCTAGATATGAGAGCGACTCCTTCATTTTCCTGCACTAGCTCCCTCTTGAAGCTAACTCTTCCTACATTACTCTACATTCTAATGATCCTCAAGATGGATCTCACATCCTTATCCAAGGAGTTAGAGGAAGAAGCATTCAAATACTCATGCAGGAAGAATAAACATAAATCAAATTAAACAAGAATAATATCATAAAGAAATAACAAAACTCTTGAAAGTACCTATCTTTATGTAGGTAGCTATCAACTCCTTCTTGATCTCGCCTCCATGAGTCATCACAGTCCATCAACCACATGTTAATGTCGTCAGCAAAAGAAGAAATGCCTCCTCTTGTATCCTTGATCTTTTTCATCGGCCACCAAGCTCAATGTATATGATGATCACTGAATCTGCAACACATTCTCTCCTAGGGTTTCTTTGAATCTTGTCATAGATATTGGAATAACTGAATGACTTCTTACATCATATCATGGAAAAATTCTGAATCATTCAAGACCACTCCTAGGGTTTCTCCCAAACCCTAGCTTCTATTTGCAAGAACAAAGGACTTCCCTAGGGTTTCCTTCAAACCATAACATTCTTTTAGGTCTCTGCACTCTTCATCCCTTCCACTCTGCTTTGATCAAGACCTTCATCATAAGTGTTTTCATGGGGGAGGTGGGTGATCTCAATGACTCTTCTTCAACGCAACTTTGATGCCATGTTAATTTTAGGGCTAGATTGTTCTCTATTGTAGATAATTCTGTTTTCAACCTTTTTATCATTCACATATCACATTCACCCATAACATCATTATCAATTATGTAGAGAGAACAATAACATCAACAATGCAGTGTAACAATAAAGAATAGTAGAAGAAAAAGCATACACAATAGAGACACTAGGACTTAGGTTAGAGATAGCGAGCCTTAGAAATATATATAGTGTGAGCCACAATTAAGAGTGTCAGCCATAGATAAGATTGCAAGACATACATCATAATGCGAACCTCAAAAGACAGTGAGCCATAGGAAAATAAGAGCGGGCCAGAATTAAGAGCGATCCACAAATATACAATGCAAGTTTCCATAGGGATAGTAGAACCATTGTAAAGCGAATTCATAGAGATGAAAAATACATGCCATTGTAAAGAGAAACCACAAAAATGACAAATACGATCCATGGGTATAGAGATCAAACCCCAGAGATATGTAGAGCGAAAATCACAACAGAAATTTGATGAGTCACAAAGAGTTAATAAAAGCCATCACAGAATTTATGCAATCCAATAATTTGTGCCTCAGAAACAATGTGAGCCATGGAGTGCGAGTCATAAACAAAAGAGAGAATCATTGAGATATTAGATTGCCTGAGCCACAGTTCGAACCACAGAGGAATGTAAACCACAAATATGAACCAATGCGATCAAGGATATGTGTGTTAAGATGAGGCACAAAGAAGTTAAATATATATGCTTTTATATAATCTGAATGGGTACCTTTAACTGCGGAGCCGACTTGAGTTTGAGTTTAATATTTGCCACTTAATTATTATTTTTTCTCAATAATTGTTTGCCCAATGTGGAATTTTCCATGTTAAATATTAATGAGAAGAGTGTCAAACCAATTTTCATATATTAATAATTGAATTCTTCGTTTTATCCAATTTGTATTCATCTTGGGGCAAGGTGGTCTTTCCTTTGGGGCAGTAGCGTTTCTCATGGGAAATTTGTCCCATAGCTGCCCCAATTTTCAACAAGCAAGGGCTCTACAGCTGCCGGGTTTTGAACCTAGGTGGTTTGCATGGTGGCACCCTGTTCCAACCACTATGTTACAGCTCTATGGATATGGGTTTGTTCTATAAAATATAAATAACGGGAAGTCTCTATGGCCTGTTAATCTAATGAAGGTTGGAAGATGGAGAAAAATGAAAAGGCTCTTGCCCTACAAGTTTAAAAGTGCAATAGATAGAAAAATCACAATAAACTTTGGCCAAATGGAAAAATGAACCTATTTGAATCTTCATTGTATACGATTGTATTCTTTTCTTGCCAGCCTTTTGTATAGAAATCCTGTCTATATAAATTCTATCCTGCAAGAGATAGAAAAATCACAATAAACTTTGGATTCAACCATGCAGGACAAATGGAAAAATGAACTAATTTGAATCTTCATTGTATAGGATTGTATTCTTTTCTTGTCCGCATTTTGTATAGAAATCCTGTCTATATAAATTCTATCCTGCAATAGATAGAAAAATCACAATAGACTTTGGATTCAACCATGCAGAACAAATGGAAAAATGAACGTATTTGAATCTTCATTATATACAATTGTATTCTTTTCTTGCAAGGCATTTTGTATAGAAATCCTGTCTATATAAATTCTATCCTGTATGTTGTGCCTTTTTCAGAATTGTCCAGTATTCATGTTTCCATTGTCTTCTGTTGTGATGAAACTCATTTAATTTGACTTCTGTTGTGAAGAACATCTAGAAAAATTTACTTGCATTTCATCTCCACTAGGATTATGTCTGTTTTAATTTTGATTCGTTTATTAAATAAAATTGTTGTTAAGGATTCAGGACTCAATTTTTTAATGTCTCTGCAGGGTACACTACGTTGCCTCTGCAATGCTCTGGAGATTCCTTTCCAAAGTTCTATGCTCAAGTATGGATTGAAACATTACCATTTCCTTCGAAATTTTCCTATATAGATCAACTTTTTATGGATATACTGGATACGTTTTTTTGAATTATAGGTGGGTCGGTTTAGATTTTGTAAAGCTAATCTTTGGGAGCTATTATCTAGTTCTCAGAAGTTTACATTGCTTTCACATGTAACACTAGGAAATTATGATCTGTCAAGGAAGCTAGTGATTAATCATCTGCCACAGTTTGTCAAAGTACATGCAAATGCTATGACAAATGGTGCAATGCAGAAAAAAATTAAGAAGAGTACATTGATGACTTTATTTCATGAAATAAAGTCATAATACATAGGAGAGAAGGATGTACATTATGTAAATTAGGTAAAGTCCAATTCATAGCCTCTTATTTGATGATAGTTAATAATAACATTGCATTATGACCTAAACATATCTTTCTTAAGGCCATTGATCTTTAAAAGGAGTTAGATATCAACTAGGTTCATGACTAGAGGAGCTACACATGATGAGAGTTCAGTCTAGAATATGTTTATTTTTGTAGCATCAGATGTGCTCTAGCCTCGAGATTTTGCAAAGAGGCTAACACACATGCATTCTCCAAGACCCAAAAATCGTTTTGGGAAATTCCACCCTGAGATGATTTAATTAAAATAATTAAATATTTTTAATGTATTCCTAAGTCTAAACTTAGGAAATGAGAATAATTAAAAGGTATTAATTAAATCGAGTGTGAATCTTCTAGATAAAGGCGTGGATCGAGTCCTAGATAACCTGAGTCATTGATTAAGATATAATCTTGTCCGTGTGAAAATGTCTGAATGCAAATTACAGAAACCCTACTGCAGTATTTTGATTTACTTTTCCTACTTGTTTGATTTAATAAACAAGTTATTTTTTTGAAATATTCAATAAAACATCAAAGTAAATACTACTGCAACCTACCCATACATACAGATCAAGCACTGAAAAATATAGGCCACATTACAAAGGACACTATTTTTTGGATAAATGTCCTCGAAAAAACCCAATGCGGGAAAATCGGTACAACAACTCTTAGAGGGTTTTATTATTATGCAGAATTCTGAATACATTCAAGGGCACCAGACATGGTTTGCCTAAATAGAGAAAATCACAACAGATGTATCTCTATCTCTCGGAGACAGAAAATATGGTTGACTCAGTTGAGGATGAAGAACCCCATAGGTGCCTATGCAGTCACTGTGTCACCCTTCAGTGTTGCTGCTTCACACCTGGATCTACTGAAAACGAGCCCTTTCTGGCCCACTGGAACCCCAACTGTGCCCTCTTCCAGCACTGCGTCAGCCCTACGGCCCCGCATGAGCCTCTGCACAGCTCTTGCTGGCCCTGCGTCACCCTGGTTGAGCCTACGCTACCTTTGCGCTGCTTTGGTTGGATCTGCGTCACCATTGTTGGGTCTTTGTGCTGCTCTGGTACGGATCTGCCTCTCTGCCAATGTATCCTCGGCCTCAGATCTGAAATCCCACTGTCGGTCTGCCCCTCACTACACTGCAAGCTAACTCAAAAATTTCTCAGCAAACCGCGACCCAGAATTTGGACTTAGCTCAAGTGCTGCCACTATGTGTGTGTTTTCCAACTGACCCCTAGCCTTCCTTTAATACTTTTCTCGTTGAACATTCAACGATCGTGATCTAATCTCTAATTGACGGCTAAGATTAGAAAAGACTTAATCCATGTCACTTAGAACATTCTCACCCACATGTCTAAATTAATTCACTTTAATTATTTAATTTCCCCAAATTAGACTTAGGGTCTCCATTAAAATAATTAATATTTTGAATAACTTAGGTTTCGAGTGGAATTTCTCCAAACGATTTCTAAATCTTGGAGATCTCATGTGTTCTAGCAACTCCACAAAGTTTCGGAGCTAGAGCACATCTGATGCTACCCAAAATCTCATCACTCCCTCTTAGCGAGGAATGTGCTCTAGCAACACTTCACTCTAGAAGCATTACTCTGATCCATGGGATCGACCCCCTATGCTGCTGATGCTCAGCCTGCTGCTCCTCATCCACTGCGTTGCTGCCTTCTGTACTGCTGCCCATGACTCTAGCATAGTCACTGCCTCATCTGTACTGCAGCTCCCTCTCAAATGCTGCACTGCAACTCAGTTGTTGAGAAGTAAGCAACGAAGGACATCACCCAAAACACTGACAGACAAGTCAGTTTGGCTGCATCTCCATACTGAAGCATCCTTTGCTATTGCTCTATGGTGACCCTCTGAAGCTCTGCGTTGTCTGCTGCTCTGCACTGTGTAAGCACTACCTTTGCACTGCTGAAATCCCATCAGCCTCTGCGCTGCTGCTGCCTCTTCTCTGCGCTGCTCCAGTCTTCAGCATCATAACACTGCCAAAGTGCCTCCATGATCCTCTGCGCCAACTAACTCCAATCATGTTGCTATTGTCTTTAAGGGCTCCCGTAGCTCGTATGTGATCCAAGAGTTTGGGCACCTCAAGGATCCTGCCTCCCACCATCTCTAGTTCAATCTACAAATCTATGTCGCCCCACCTCTTCTTTCGAGGTCATGAGCACTCATGGCCACATCATCATCACTGCCATCACCTCGCTTGGCTGCCGCAGCCTTGGAATTTGAATCTTCCTTGCCCTAATTCTTCTGAGGACAAGTATAGGCAAAGTGCCCCAATTCGCCACATCCGAAGCACTGGACCTTTGAGAGGTCCTTCTTCTTCTTCCATTGTTGTTGCCTTTGCCCCTTAGATGCGAGAGCCGCATCGTCCTCCTCCTGCTTCTTGATCTTGGCTCCTTCGCTGCTGCTGCCCATCTTGGACATCCTCCTGATCTCCTCTTAACGAAGAGTTTCCCAGATGTCCTCCCAATTTGGAAGTTGTGCTCTGCCCAAAATACTTTGGAGAAAGGTCTCCCAATCATCAGTGACTGCATTTAGGGCAGTCCTCACCATGAGACCATCTTCAGGAGTTGCCCCAATAATAACCAGCTAATTTCGAAATGCCTTCAATCGAATGAGGAAGGGATCAATTTCCTCTCCCTTGTGCATCTGAAATAGTCGTAGCTAATTTTCCAGAAGCATCTTCCTCTGGACAGAAGTACCTTGAAACAATGTGGTCAAGGTCGTCCACATCTCATTTGTCGTATTCTTCTCGGCAATGTGTGGGACCACATGATCCTTTACCCCGTCCATCATCAAGCGCTTGGCCCTTGCTTGCGCTTCCTCATACTTCTTGAACAGATCAACATCAATCGGGACGACCACAACCTTCTCGGCATAATCTTTGATGCGATACTCATCCAGGATAGATAGGATCCTGGCCTTCCAAAAGATGAAGTCAGATGCTCTATCTAACCTGTCTTGATCCCTCAATCCGTGAGAGGCCATCTCTAAACAACGAATGTCGAAACAGATGCTCTTCTCCCTTCTTCTGTTGCTGTTATCAGCAAGAGACCGGATCTGGGTTTCTCAGCGATAGAAAACCCTTTAGAGAATACGCTCCCTCTGACCAGTGATTTCCTTCTCGGAAATCCTCCACCAATTTGTCAAATCAGCCCTCTCCAATCACTCCGCTGATTGGATCTCAAACTTCTTGGCTAAAAACTCTGTTGAGGTACTGTTTCCCCTTACTTTGTCAACCCTGCTAGACACTGTTCTGCATCGGCAAAAACAATGTCCCACCAGCAACTTCGAAGATAAAAAACTGCACGTCTAGCCACGACAACTGGCACAACGTCATCCCCTCTCGAATTGCGTCACCCTCTTGGGCCTGCGTCAGCTCTGCGTGAGCTAGACAGGCTCTGCATCACCCTTCTGGGCCTACGTTTGCCTCTGCGTCAGCTCTACGTGAGCTAGACAGACTCTGCATCACCCCTGCTGGGTTTGCGTTGTCCCCCAGGTGTTGCGTTGCCTCTTTCTGGACCTGGGTTGTCTTAGTCGATTTCCAACTTTAAAAATATTCCTCACTTCGCTGATGGCTTCAACTCCCCCCTGATCTGGAATAACTCTCATACCATGTGAAGATTTATGAATCCAAATTACATAAATCCTAATGCAGTATTCTGATTTACTTCTCGTACTTATTTGATTAAATTAACAGGTTATTTTTCTTAAATATTCAGTAAAACATCAAAGTAAATACTACTGCAGCCTACACATACATACTAAAGAATTGAAGAATAAAACCCACATGACAAAGGACACAATATTTTTTGGACAAATGTCCCCGGAAAAACCTAATGCGGGAACACTGGTGTAGCAACTCTTAGCGGGTTTTATTATTATGCAGAATTCTGAATACATTCAAGGGCAACATACATGGTTTGCCCAAACAGAGAAAATCACGGCAGATGTACCTCTATCTCTCGGAGACAGAAAATATGGTTGATTCAACTGAGGATGAAGAACCCCACAGGTGCCTACGTAGTCACCGCGTCACCCTTTAGTGTGGCTAATGCACACCTTCTGGATCTGTTGAAAACGAGCCCTTTCTGGCCCACTGGAACTCCAACATTGCCTCTCTCAGCACTGCGTTAGCCCTACGACCTTGCGTGAGCCTTTACGCAACTCTGGCTGGGCCTGCGTCACCCTGGCTGAGCCATCGCTACCTCTGTGCTGCTCTGGTTGGACCTGCATCACCCTGGCTGAGCCACCGCTGCCTCTGCGCTGCTCTGGCTGGACCTATGTCACCCTTGTTGGGTCTCTGTGCTGCTCTGGTACGAATATGTGTCTCTGCCAATGTATCCTCGGCCTCAGATCTGAAATCCCACTGCCGATTTGCCCCTCAATACACTGCAAGCTCACTCAAAAATTTCTCAGCAAACCGCGCCCTAGAATTTCGACTTAGCTCAAGTGCTGCCACTATGTGTGTTTTCTCCAACTGATCCCAAGCCTTCCTTTAATACTTTTCTTGTTGAGCATTCAACAACCGTGATCTAATCTCTAATCGACGGCTAAGATTATAAAATACTTGATCCACGTCACTTAGAACATTCTCACCCACATGTTTAAATTAATTCACTTTAATTATTTAATTTCCCTAAGTTAGACATAGGGTCAACATTAAAATAATTAATATTTTGAATAACTTAGGTTTCGAGTGTAATTTTTCCAAACGATTTCTAGGTCTTGGAGATCTCATGTGTTCTAGCCCCTCAAAGTTTTGGAGCTAGAGCACATCCCATGCTACACAAAATCTCAACACACCCTCTTAGCGAGGAATATGCTCTAGCAACACTTCACTCTAGAAGTGTTACTCTGATCCATGGCATCGGTCCCTTGCGCTGCTGATGCTCAGCCTGCTGCCCCTCATCCACCACACTGCTGCCTTTTGTATTGCTGGCCATGACTCTGCCACAGTCACTGCCTCATTTTTACTGCAGCTCCCTCTCAAATGCTACATCATGTTGCCCATAGCACTGCCACTTCTAACTGCTGCACTGCAACTTAGTTGCTGAGAAGTAAGCAACTGAAGGACATCACCCAAAATACTGACAGACAAGTCAGTTTGGCTATATCTCGATACTGAAGCACCCTCTATTGTTGCTCTGCGCTGTCTGCTACTCTGCACTGCATAAGCATTGCCTCTGCGCTGCTGAAATCCCATCAGCCCCTGCGCTGTTGCTTCCACGCTGTTGCTGCCTCTCCTGTGTTGCTCTAGTCTTCAGTGTCCTAGCACTTCCAAAGTGCCTCCATGATCCTCTGCACCAACTAACTGCAGTCGTCCTACTACTGCCTTTAAGGGCTCCCGTAGCTCGTATGTGATCTAAGAGTTTGGGCAGCTCAAGAATCTTGCCCCCCACCATCTGTAGTTCAATCTATAGATCTATGTCGCCCCACCTCTTCTATTGAGGTACATGAGCACTCATGGCCACATCGTCATCACTGCCATCTTCCCCCTTGGAATCTGAATCTTCCTTGCCCTTCTTCTTCTTCTGAGGATAAGTGTTGGCGAAGTGCCCCAATTCGCCACATATGAAGCACCAGACCTTTGAGAGGTCCTTCTTCTTCTGCCCTTGCTGCTGCCTTTGTTCCGTAGATGCGAGAGCCACATCTTCCTCCTCCTCCTTGTTGATCTTGGCTCCTTCATTGCTGCTGCCCATCTTGGACATCTTCCTAATCTCTTCTTGACAAAGAGTTGCCTACATGTCCTCCCAATTTGAAGTTGTGCTCTGCCCAAAATACTTTGGACAAAGGTCTCCCAATCATCGGTGACTGCATTCAGGGCAGTCTTCATTATGAGACATTCGTTAGGAGTTGCCCCCATAGCAACCAGCTGATCTCGAATTGCCTTCAATCGAATGAGTAAGGGGTTGATTTCCTCTCCCTTGCGCATCTGAAATAGTCGCCGCTGATTTTCCAGAAGCATCTTCCTCTAGACAAAAGTACCTTGATACAATGTGTTCAAGGTTGTCCACATCTCATTTGTCGTATTCTTCTCGGCAATGTATGGAACCACATGATCCTTTACCCTGTCCATTATCAAGCGCTTGGCCCTTGTGCTTCCTCATACTTCTTCAACGAATCAGTATCAACCGGGACAACCACAACCTTCTCAGCATAATCTTTGATGCGATACTCATCTAGGACAGATAGAATCCTAGCCTTCCAGACGATGAAGTTAGATGCTCCATCTAACCTGTCTTGATCCCTCAATCCATGAGAGGCCATCTCTGCTCAACGAATGTCAAAACGGACACTCTTCTCCCTTCTTCTGCTGCTGCTCTTAGCGAGAGATCGGATCTGGGTTTCTTGGCGATAGAAATCCCTTTAGAGAAAACGCTCCCTGTGACCAGTGATTTCCTTCTCGAAAATCCTCCACCAATTTGTCAAATCAACCCTCTCTAATCACTTCGCTGATCGGATCTCAGACTTCTTGGCTAGAAAGCCTGTTGAGGAATTGTTTCCCCTTACTTTGTCAACCCTGCTAGACACTGTTTTGCACTGGCAGAAGCAATGCCCCACCAAGAACTTCAAAGATCAAAAAGTGCTCCTCCAGCCATGGCAACTAGCACAATGCCATCCACTCTCGGACTGCGTCACCCTCTTGGGCTTGTGTCAACCTCTTCATCAGCTCTGCATGAGCTAAACATGCTTGGTGTCAAATTTCTTGACCTGCGTCAGCCTTTGCATCAACTTTGCGTTAGCTAGACAGGCTCTGTGTCACCGCTGCTGGGTCTGCGCTGTCCCTCAGGTGTTGTGTTGCCTCTTTCTGGATCTGGGCTGTCTCAGTCGGTTTCCTGCACCAAATTTCTTCGTCACTTCGTTGACGGCTTCAACAACCCATGATCTGCAATGGCTCTGGTACCATGTGACAATTTCTGAATACAAATTACAGAAACCCTACTGCAATATTCTAATTTACTTCTCCTACTTGTTTGATTTAATTGACAAGTTATTTCTCTGAAATATTAAGTAAAACATCAAAGTAAATCTTACTGCAGCCTACACATACATACAGATCAAGCACTGAAGAATAAAGCCCACATGACAAAGGACACAATATTTTTTGGACAAATGTCCCTGGAAAAACCCAATGCAGGAAAACCGGTGCAACAACTCTAAGAGGGTTTTATTATTATGCAGAATTTTGAATACATTCAAGGGCACTAGACATGGTTTTCCCAAACATAGAAAATCACGGCAGATGTGCCACTATCTCTCGGAGACAGAAAATATGGTTGATTCAGCTGAGGATGAATAACCCCATAGGTGCCTACGCAGTCACTGCGTCATCCTTCAGTGTGGCTGCTTCACACCTTCTGGATCTGTTGAAAACGAGCCCTTTCTAGCCCATTGGAACTCCAACACTGCCTCTCCCAGCACTGTGTCACCCCTACAGCCCTGCGTGATCCTCTGCGCGGCTCTGGCTGGGCTTGCGTCACCCTAGTTGAGCCTACGCTGCCTCTGCGCTGCTCTGGCTGGTCTTGCGCCACCCTTGCTGGGTCTCTGCGCTGCTTTGGTACATATTTGCCTCTCTGCCAATGTATCCTCAGCCTCAGATCTGAAATCCCACTACTGATCTGCCCCTCGCTGCACTGTAAGCTCACTCGAAAATTCTCAGCAAACTGTGCCCCAAAATTTCGCCTTAGCTCAAGTGCTGCCACTATGTGTGTTCTCCAATTGACCCCAAGCCTTCCTTTAATACTTTTCTTGTTGAACATTCAATGACCATGATCTAATCTCTAATCGACGACTAAGATTAGAAAAGACATGATCCACGCCACTTATAACATTCTCACCCACATGTCTAAATTAATTCACTTTAATTATTTAAAGTCCCTAAGTTAGACCTGGGGTCTCCATTAAAATGATAAATATTTTGAATAAGTTAGGTTCCAGGTGGAATTTCTCCAAATGATTTCTGGGTCTTGGAGATTTCATGTGTTCTAGCCCCTCCATAAAGTTTTGGAGCTAGAGCACATCTGATGCTACCCAAAATATCAAAAGGCCGTTGATACCTCAATGAGAGATTATAAGAAGAAACTTGATGGGCACTTGGAGAACACACCAGAGCAGATAGGTAGTTGCCCAAGCAGATCGATTTTCTCAGTGGTTGAAGTTCGGCAAGAGAAAATTGAGTCAAAGGGTGAGTTGTAGGTGAGAGAGAGAGGGCATAAGCAGTAGTCTGAGAGTGCAAGAAGAGTTTCGGAAAGGGCAGCGCAAAGGAGGGACGTAGTTCATCAGGAACTGTGTAGAGGATGATGCAGTGAGGCCAGCGTAAAGGTAGAAGGTCCTCTTTGGGGTCAGGAAAACACTGTGGAGTGAGAAAAATTCATCAGTAATTTTTTTCATTGTTTCTTCCTCCAGTTTTTCTATCTTGTATTTTGTACATGAATTATTGTTAGAAAATTAATAAATAAACCCTCATCTGCTGCACCGGTTTTCCCACATTGGTTTTTTCCGAGGAAAATTGTCCAAAAATAATTGTGTCAATGTGTTTATATGTGTGCTAGTATTTTCTTCCATTTATTTTCCCCAGTATTTGATTTGTGAAGGCTGCAGTGTATGTGTTTCGATATTTGCCATTGATAACTACAAATAATTTGTTTAAGTAATTTTAACAAATAGAAGAAATATGATCAATTGTTGTAGTAGGATTCGCGGCATCTGAATTTTCACATGGTATCAAAGCACAGATAAGAAGCAGAAGAACTCGGGTATATAAGGGAAAAGGATCATCGTAGCACTGCTTGAGCAGCTGCTCGAATCTCCCAGGAGGCTACGCAATCCATTGGCCAGGCAAGAAAAATTTCGTGGAAAAATTACTTATCTGAGTCGACAAAGAATAAAATTTCTTGATCGAAGGTTGTCAGAGGCAGAGGGAGCAACCATATTTTTGCAGAGTAGATTCCCTGCTAGGATGCAGTATTTTGTAGTTGCAAATCAACGTTAGAAAGGAAAGAAAATAGCACATAAAATCATGGATAGTCAAGATACCTCAAAATTATCTTAAGAAGATGTTTGTTAGGTTCAACATCAATTAGTGCCTGGTATATTGATAGCGGAGCTTCAACTCACATGACTAGAGTACGAGAGTATTTCTCTAGCTATCAAGAGGAGTAGATGGGCTTCTAGATCACTATGGGTGTTGAAGAGGTTAATCCCCTCTGCGGACAGAGGCGATCCCTACTAGCCCAGACCGGGTCTAGCAATAATCGTTCACGCTATAGTGCAGGTTCCTAATTGCAAATAGACCAACTAGCGATGAAGGCTTACCTGGAATCCAACGCTGTCGCTCGTAGAGAAAGTAGCGCTCCCGTTCCTTAGTTCTGGCAGATCACAATCCTCACGATCTCCGTGATCGGACACCTGCACATGCGAGAAACAAAACAAACGCAAGCGTAAAATCCAGTATATGCAACTATATGTCAGTCGGAAAAGACATAACTCATCATCATAATTAACAACAAGAGTGGAACCATAACCAATAGTCGCTTATTATTAATCAATCAAAGAGGAATACAACCATAGTTCCGACGCAGAATTCTCCTTCGGCGGGTCGTCAACAGAACGTGTCTCGATAAAGCCTGTCAAGGATGGGACAAGCCTCTCTCTTCGGATGTCTGACAATGATCTCCTTGCTTGGATTTGGCCTTAAGGGAATGAATCAAGGCTCTTGCAGCATTAGGCTCTTGGGAACTTGGAGATTAGCTTGCAAAGGAGATGAGCAAACTTTTATAGATGGAGGAAGGGGAGTTGGGATCCCTATAATTATGGGATTGGCCCTATCATCAAGGAAGCTTCCATGAGAGGTGGCAAACCACTTCCTCTCTATGGAAATCCGTAGCCAAACCTCCTAACTCAAGATAGATATCAGTTCCTGGATCAGTTAGAACGAAACTTCCGCCATTTATTTTTAAAAAACACTCCTTAAAATGGCTGGCGCTAGTGCGACTCTGGGACAGAGCGCCAATTGGCGCGCCCTCTTTGAAGGATTTTCCCCATTAGCGCGGGTACTGAACTGGCTTCCCACGCCAATGCAAAAAGGGGTGTTTTTAGGGTTTTTCAGCAGGAGATGTCTTCAGGGCAATGAAAGCTCATGTTCAGAGGGATGTCATGAAAGTGTTTTCAAGTCTTGTCACTGCACACAGGTCATGGAATGAGCCCTCCAATGTGCGGGATGGGGAATTGCAGGGACAGTGACAAATTACTGTGTAACAGATGCCCCCTAAAGTATGAGGCCCGAGAGAGAGAGAGGGGTGAAATGCTTTACGAGAACGTGTCCAACTGAAAACACCGCCGTCGGAAAACCTGCGTAGAGGAGTACAACTGATATCTCAAATACACGATATATACATGGTATGGGCGCAGCCATCCATAACAGAGTATGTAATAATCTAGATCCGAGGCATGGACGCAGCCA
Source organism: Pinus albicaulis (assembly GCA_034641835.2). Taxonomy (NCBI): domain Eukaryota; kingdom Viridiplantae; phylum Streptophyta; class Pinopsida; order Pinales; family Pinaceae; genus Pinus; species Pinus albicaulis. The sequence continues at coordinate 1,543,129,991 of CM076579.1, read as the reverse complement.
TCTAGTGAGGATCGATAAATAGACTCAGGTATGGTCGCAGCCATCCAATCAGTGAGTCATGTAACTAATCATAATAATCCACAAAATCGCAGCCTGGATTATAACAGACAGGAATCTAGGGTCTTGCGCTCCATCTCGACTCGAACAAAGTACAAGTTCAAGCATGCGAATAAGTGAGCTGAAGTCGAACATGCACGAACATCGTCTGATTACCTGCCAATGATGAAAGCTGTTAACAGACGCGAGAGGAACCACCAATAATGACAATGGCCCTCAAGGTACTACAGGTACAATCTACGGCATGTGAATTAATGAGCTGGCGTCGAACACCCGTAGAATCACTCGATCGGAGGCCAATAATGAGAACCTCACGTCGAACGCGAAGAACCTGCCATTGAGGCATGCAAGCTCCAAGGTACCAGAAGGGAGTCTCTAGATCAGCTTCCTGGATAATGAGTTGAAGTCGACAGGAAGTGACCTTGATCGAAGGTGGGCCATAGTGTTTCCCACATCATCGACACGAGACAGAGGAACATAATGTCTTTTGTGAATCATGATCAGATGAGAATCAGAGGGAGGTTGATATTTGCAGAGGTCAACTTCTCTTGAACATATAAACGGCATGACAGTGGACTTGGCAGTATTTGACATCAATAGTTCAAAGGTCATGGCGACGAGGCAAAGAGAAGATGAGAGGCAAAAGGGATTGTCCAAACCCATGGAGGTAAGTGAAAAATGAGATGAGATGTCCCCAACCCGACACGAATGCAGACAAGTGCCATGTTCAAGAGCGACATACTGTCGACACGAAAATGATGCTTGTTCCATTTTTTCCCCACCATTGCTAGCGAGTACCCCAATTATTTTTTGATAACAAGCTTGAAGGGGATAGCATATGCTTGTGATATAAGTCCGTCCTTCGGAAGAATCCATCCTAGTACATTTAACGAGCCCTAGGAAGGAGCGACTCGAATAGCGTCATTATGACTGAATCCGATGTCATCAGGGTTTAACGAGTCTGAAAAAGGAAGAACTCGGCGTCTTTTCATGTTTAGAGAGTTTGAAAAGACGGCCAGAAAATAGCTCCAACGTTCTTCATAAATAGTTTCTCGAGACCGAAAAGGTAGAAAACGATATGCGAAAGAAAACCTCCTAGTCGTGATGAACTAGGTATTCCCTTTTTTCGTAAATAATCCATCTGCTTTGAAAAAGGGGTAAACGTATGCGGGGTAGATGGTGAATGTCGTTTCGTAGCCAACACGAGATCGAAACGACGAAACCTCGGCAATCTTTTCATGTTTAGAGAGTCAGAAAAGAGCTGAAAGATGACTCCAAAATGACTTTTTCGTGTTTTTACCCAGTCCGAAAAAGTATAAAATACAACTCGTTTCACCGTTTAAGTCACGTAAAAAACCTGCTGCTGCACAGAAAGGCAAGTGTAACATCCATTTTCGACAAAATATATTAAAATATTAATAAAAAATGACTTTTAAAACCTAAATAGATTTCAAAAAGTTATAAATAAGTCTCAAATGGTAAAAACAAAATTACTTTTATTATTTACCTCATTGGAGAGCAACAGTGGTCCATTTGTGTGCAAACTTCTGACGGCGACTGCGACTGATCCGGGCTACTATTCAGATTCCCGTTCGTTCCAGGTAAGAGGCGCTTCCCTGTACTCCATTTTAAACCATTTTTTAAAGTTTCCCATTGCACATTAGACTTTTGTGGAAGATTTTTGTAATTTTAGAGTTCCGCCCATTGGCCCGGGTATCGGGCACGGACCCGCGCCAATGGCCTTTTTCATACAAAGGGCTCGCGCCAACTGGCGCGACTGTTAGGAAAACAGTCGCGCCAATGGCGCAATTTAGTTTTCCGCTTTAAATTTCCGATTTGTGGGTGACTCAAATGGATTTTCAAGCATGACAGAGATCTAATCAAGGGTTTTTGACCTTGTTGATGCAGGCAACCGAGTACAATGGTGATCGAATGGAAAGAGAGGGAGCATGGGGAAGAGGATGAATTAGCCATGTAGAATGAAACTTGTATGAATGCCCTCAAGAATTGTGGGTTTAAGAAATTCTTCCTGACACTTTGCTTACGAGCTCAACCTAAGCTTCTACAGTACCTGGTCAGTATTTGGGACGAAAATGAAGAAGTATTCAAGCTTCGAGACCAGGTGTTGGAACTGGAGGTTTCTGACGTATACTTCATAACCGAACTGTCGCGCAGAGGTCCAGTGCCCATATTGACAGGGAGTAGACCATCTGGTGAAAAGATGGAGCACGTAATGGCGAGGGTGTGCCCAAGGGCACGAACCGGATCAGGAAGCGGAAAGGTAGATATTCACACTGTCGAGGATCTAGCACTCAGAGTAGTGCTACACACCATTACGCGGGCTGCAGGATCGCAGGCCCCGCATGAAGCCACCAAAGCCCAATTCCTTCTAGCCTCTGAGTGTATGAGCCCCACATTGTTTGATTGGGCCACTGCAGTAACAGTCAACATCAAGAGGCAGCTGACGAAATGCAAACAAGCCAAACTAAAACAGTTCGGCTACGGTTCCATTCTGGTGTCGTTCATCTTGGAACGACTACCTATCTTCCAGGGCCAAGGGGCCATAGTCACTGAGCCGATACCACGAGAGCCGAGGATGGCTCGCTGGGCAACACTCATGCCCAGGTCAGGAGGGGGTCAACAGATGTCCTGGAGACCCGAGTTTTTTGTGTGGTTACGACGGCAGTTGATCGTGGTCGAAGACTGGCCCTATGCCGGTACCGATTTCACCGGAGATCCCGATCTTCCACTCCCAGAGGGAGATGATTGGGATGAGGAGTTGGGTATGATACTCTCTTTTTGATTTTTGTATTTATGATTTTCTTGGTAATACATGTTCGTTCTAATGACAGTTGTTATATGTATGCAGATGTCGGCCCAGAGAGGCCCGCGGGCATGTCGCCCATCGCGCGAAGAACCCATGTCGAACATGACCCTCAGGCAGAGGGTGGCGAGGGAGGTGAACTGATTCAGAACCTGGAGGGCATTGCCCGGGGGATCCCGAACTATGCACGGCTAGCAGATGTTCCGCTAGCATACCAGCGACACACTGTGGGGGTGCCCAGTGGCCTCCACCGAATGTTGAGACGCTTAGTGCGTGCCGTGACTTGTTATCACGAGCACCATTAGGGCTTTCTCATGCATATTTTTTGAGAGACCTGTCGTCTCCGGCTGTATTAAGATGAACATGTATATTTTTTGATTCTATGTGATGCACACTATGTAAAAGTTCGATACATATATATACATACCTATTTCTGGATGGATCTTTTTTACATGTGATGATGTTTTTTTATAAATTACGCAAATGTCTATCTAAAACCATATTAGCTACTGCATCTGTTAATGTATTCATATGCCTGGGTATATGTTGATATGTGATATAATCAAAATTTCTCTCCAGTAAACGAATACACAGATACAGACGTAAAATGGATGGATTTCTTACTGAATAGTGACCATTGAGCTGTAAAACTACAAGTTGTGAGTCCAGATACACAAGTAATTCACGGATACCAAGGTTTACAGCCTCGGTTAATAATTCTAACACAACACTATATTCCGCGATGTTATTTGTAGCACGTCCCAGACACACACCTTGCAGGTTGACCAACTCACTAGTAGGATCTTAGATTACCCAGGCTGCCGAAGACAGATTCCTGGTACTGCAGGAGGCTCCATCCGCGAAACCCACAAACGGATTGATGGACATCTACACAATCAGGAAGACTCGATCAGCAGAAAGATGTTTACATCGCACACCACACCACACACGCACACAAATGAATATACACACCTATGTACACACACCACACCAAAAATCACTTTAAGCGTAGTATTTTTTGAGGTACAGCCCATTTCTGGGCTGCGCCAACGGAACTCCTTCATAATCAATGAGCTCATAAGCCCCATTTTTCAATACGCGTTTTACTATGTAGGGCCCATGCCACATGGGTTGGAACTTTCCTGCTCCAAGTTTATCGTGTGCTTGGTCGTATAGGAGGACAAGGTCTCCTTCGACAAAGGAACGTGGAGATACAGATTGATCAAAGTGAGCTTTGACCCGCTTCTTTTGTGCCTCAATGACTAAAGCAACCAAGCGGCGGTTTTCATCCAACCGTTCCAAGTATAAGAGACGTTCTTCTTCAGGAGAAGTGTCCGGTAAAAGTTCCACAGCTAATTTCGACGAAGGAATTTCGCACTCAACCGGAAGAGTTGCTTCCAGACCATACACCAGTTGGAATGGTGTGAATCCGATTGCACTCTTTGCTGATGTCCGGTAGGCCCATAGAGCTGAGAGCAATTGGAGGTGCCAATTGGACTTATGAATTCCAACTATTCGTTGAAGCGTTGTGACTAAAACCTTGTTCACTGCCTCAACCTGGCCATTTGCCTGGGGGTAATATGGCGTTGAGCTATCGTGTCGTAAGCCCAATCTTGATGTCAGCTCGGCCATCATATAATCTCGAAAGTGAGTACCATGATCGGTTACAATGGCCTGAGGGACCCCGAAACGTGCAATAATGTGGTTGAAGATAAATTGAGCCGCTGTCTTACCGTCGGCAGCTAGTGTAGGCATCGCTTCGGCCCACTTCGTAAAGTAGTCTACAACGACGATTATATATGCATGCCCCCCGGCCGAATGAGGGTTACACGTCATGAAATCTACGCCCCATTTTGCAAAAGGGCCAACGGTAATAACAGGATGCATAGGGAGAGGTGGCGCGCGCATCTTGCGCTGAAAAACCTGGCACGCGTGACATTTGCTCACTGCGACAATACAGTCTTTGAAGATTGACGGCCAGAAGTAACCCGCACGCAGAATCTTCTGGGCGGTGGCATATCCAGACATGTGACCGCCACAGGCACCACTGTGACAGTCATTCAGAACTTTTTCAGCCTCTTCTAGTGTCAAACACTGACAGAGCACCGAATCTACTCCAACCCGGTATAGTGTATCCCCTACAATGCGGTAGGGTTGGGACTGATGCCTAATCTGACGTCGGGCATCCTTGTTCAACTCAGACCGGAAAGTTGACGTCTGAAGATACACAATAATATCGCCATACCACGGGTCACGGGTGCTGATAAGGAAGAGGGATTCGTCTGGAATATGTTCTTCAGAATGAGAGGGAGTGGAGTCTGTAGGGAGGGAGCAAATGAGATCCGTGAAAACCAGTGATTTGGTCGACTTAGCAGTAGTAAACTCTAGGTCAAACTCCTGCAGGATAACGATCCATTTGGAGTATTTGCCCCCCAGTAATTGTCGAGAGAGAATATATGTCATGGGGTTGCAATCCGAAATCACAGTTACGGTACGCAGCAGGATGTAGTGGCGGAAACGTTGCACAGCTTGTACAGCTGCTAAAGCTAGCTTCTCGTCGTGAGCGTAACGCGTTTCTGTGTCGAGAAGATTTCGTGATAGATGGTAAACAACGTGTTCGTTGCCATCGTCGTCATCCTGCACCAGAACCATAGCTATGGTGCTAAACGCGGCAGCCAAGTATAAAGTGAAATCACGGTGATAGTTGGGGGGCTGAAGCAACGGAGCATTAACAAGTAATGTCTTAAGCTTCTCAAAGGATTCTTGAGCAATGTCATCCCAATGGAAGGGAACGTTCTGCTTTAGAAGACGCATGAATCCTTTGGCCACTTCCGCGTAGTTCGGTATAAAGCGCCGTAGGAAATTAGCTTTTCCCTGCAGACTCTGCAATTGATATAACGAAGAGGGTGATGGGAGATTGACAATGGCCTCGACCTTTAAGGGATCGAGGCGAATTCCATCCTTGGAGACTATGAACCCCAAAAGACGGCCAGAATCCACGCAAAAGACGCATTTATGAGGATTGAGCCGGATGTTATAGCGTCAACAGCGAAGGAAAATCTGGCGGAGGTGTTCTGGGTGGTCCTCTCGCCGAGCTGAGTGAGCTGGCAAATCGTCCAGATAAGGCTGAACAATATGACGTATGTCATGGAACGCATAAGACATAGCGCGCTGAAAAGTAGCTCCAGTGTTCTTCAAGCCGAACGGGAGCTTTTTATAAGCAAAAGTACCCCACGGACAGATGAATGTAGTCTTGTGTTGATCAGCAGGTAGAATGTTTATCTGATTGTACCCAGAAAAGCCGTCCATCATGGAATAGATCTCACTCCCAGCGCATTCGTCAATGATTTGATCTATGAAGGGAGTAGGATAGTTGTCCTTAGGACAGGCCCGATTGATATCTCGGTAATCAACACAAACTCTGATAGTACCCTGTTTCTTATCTACAGGGACAATGTTGGAAACCCATTCTGTGAGGGGAATCGGGTAAATAAAGCCCGCGTTCAGAAGTTTTTCAACTTCTGCTTTAATGGCAGCGGCTTTGCGAGGATGCATCGGGCGTAGGCGTTGGCGCACGGGTTTCGCACCAGGATATGTAGGAATCTCGTGCACTACTATGCTGGGATCAATCTCGGGCATTTCCTCATAGGACCAAGCGAACACGTCTCTGAATTCTCTAAAAAGATCAGTATAGACTCGTATCTCATCAGGAGAACAAGTCACTCCCACGTGCATGTTCTCAACTATCCCCTGTTTAACGGAGATGTCGATTGGAATGGTTTGAGTGATGTTGATCAGGTTTCCCTCTGAAAGCACCTCATGTGTCAATATGGGCGTCTGGAGAGGTGGAGTGGGAACCTGAGATGCAAAATGCTCTAGACAATCTGACATTGCCCCCAAGCTAGGCATGAAAGAGGAACGATGATGTCCATCGCTCCAAGGCAGCTCCTCAAGAGACATTGTTTCAATAATGGCTTCATCGGAAGGAAAAATCTCTTTAAGAGGATCCGGCGAGTCGGCCTCGCCAAGCCAGGGGGACTGAGAATAGATGTCTAAAGCCATGCTCGAAGGAGCATGCTGAGGCGGTGGAGGATCAGATGCGGCAACAATTTCACAGTAGCTAATCTCTACTGGAGTTAAGGGCATCGATTCTTCAAACTCAACCACTTGCTCAGGCGAAGGGATGAGCCATGGGTCATCAGACCTAGAGATCATATTAACTTGAGCGGTGTGTGGTGGAGGTGCAGGAAAAATACCCATGAGGACGGGGTCTTTGAAGAGACCGGGTCCTACACTGTCAGGGGGATTTGGAATCTGATCCACGTACGGAACGTTGTTCTCGGAGGTGGAGGTGAAGAAAGACAACTGATCCACCGTAACGATTTTGCCCTCGTGAGGAAACTTAATAAGTCGAAAGAGGGTGGACGACACGCATAACATGGCATGAGTCCAGCTGCGGTCGAGAAGTATATTGTAGTTAAGCTTGGCGTCAACCACTTCTACTTCTACGTTGACAGTCTTCCCCTGTAAAGTAATCGCTAGACTCTCGAGAACACCCAGGGGTTTGGATTCCCGACCATCGAATGCCTCTAGGGCATTGGGAGACGATGAAAGGGCCGGAGAGCCAATGGCCTTCCAGCAAGCGGACGACATGACATCATCCACAACAGCCCTATGGATGTTAAGACCGTTGATCCCGACTTGAATAATAAGAGCGATCTGATGTGGAAGTCGGGGGGTGAAATTTTCTAAGTCAAAGGTGAGAAGACTAGAATCGGCGATATCGATTCCACCGATTGCAGATAATAAAGCTTTCCGTTGCGAAGGACAACTTTGAAGAACTTCCAATGCAGACATGGCAGAAGGTGCCTGTGCCAGATCCTCAACAATACTGTAGTGCTGAGCGGCACGGGCATTCGGATTGTAGGAAGACTTTCGTAAAACACCTTTAGATGGTGGCCTTGCAACAGGTTCAGCAGCAGGCTTCTCAATTTCCAACGAACCGGAGACAGGTGGGGGAGGTGGACCATCCGCAACTGCCTTCCCAGGTGCCTGACGCGATTCGTTGTAATCCTTTGAACGCGTAGCGATAGAGATAGGTGCAGCACCATTCATCATAAAGACTTGAGACCCAAATGGTGCAGATGGTGAAGGCTGTTCAACTATCTGGGTCTGCTGAGATGGGAATGGTTCTTTAAGAACTGTCGGAGTCCCTTTGGAGCCTTTGAGAAGTTGACTAACTTCGGATCGTCGTGGACAATCCTTGGTATAATGATCTCCTTCACAAATAAGGCAGGGGTACTTAGGTTTATGTTGAGAACCATCCTCAGTGCGAGGTTTGGACTCTGGCTTTGGGGCATCGGATTTAGATTTTCCTTTGCCCTTCTTTTTCCCTTTGGAGGCTTTTTCCGTAGGATTAGCCTGAACGGCGTTAACCTCTGCAGTTTTGCCAGAATCGGTAGGGGCGGGAGGAGCAGAATTATTGGATGAGTTGGACTTCTGCTTCCCATTTGAAGATTTCTTCGAATTCTGAGACACGGAACCAATAACACCATCCACCGCTGGGGTAGGTGGAGCTTTAGAGGTTCCAGACCGTGGAGCATCAGGCAAAATATCATAAAGCGTGCCGAACTGTGAATATACCAGATCCAGATATTGGGCACGCGCTATGGCTTGTTCTTCAGTCACACACGCTCCCATAGCAATATCTTGGGCGATTTTGTTAACGAAGGAGGTGGTGAACCAATGAGTTAGTATCTGATCAGGTATATGAAACTTGATTAGTCTACGACGATGTCGCCACTCATGAATGTGATCAGAAATGTGGGTGGCTTTGTCCTGCTTCAAAGAAGTCAGGAGGTGCGTCCCGGCTTCGTAGCGAACCGGTAACTGAAAGTGAGTCAGAAAAGCCATAGCTAACGTATTGAAATCTTGAAAGATGCCACGGGGCAATTCAATATACCACTTAGCTGCAGCGCCAGTCAAAGTGTGCTGGAAGAGGCGTAGACGAACTGAATCATCCACCCAAGAGTTGGACGAACACCAAAGATGGTAAGTCATCACATGAGCTTGGGGGTCCTCCCCAGCTTTACCCTCAAACTTGGGGAAATCACTAGGCACCTTGGTAGGAACCGGAGGCCAATAAGGATTGTGCAAAATCGGATCATTGGTTAATTTCGAAACATCCGGTAACTCCAAGGTAGCCAAAAACGGCAATGGCGGATTGGACGGCATGCCTGGCCCTGGATAAGGACTAGTACTTGTACTCCACGCTGGTTGAGAATATCCTTGCCCCCAGGGGTTCTGTCCAGCAGGATTCTGACCGTAGGGGGTATAGGTCGTATAACCAGTCTGATTTGGTTGCTGGTAACCAGCGTGTGGGGCTTGATAACCAGAGTATGGACCCTGATTATGAGTTGGCCCTGTGTAAGCAACATTTGGATTTGGCTGCTGAGTATAGGTGTAGCCGGGTTGTTGAGAGTAATAGTTAGAATCTTGGGGCCGGCTATAATTCGGTCGGTATTGACCATGAGAATAGTAACCGCCCTGAGGTTGAGTGGGCTGCTGATAGGTGGAACCCTGCGGAGCCTGATAATTAGGGCGCAACGGTTGATTTGGCTGTGGCATTGAATAAATCGGCTGCTGGGTAGGGTTGATAGAATGGGCAGGCTGGCCTGGTTGGACCGGCTGACCTGGCTGAGCGGGCTGCCCTGGTTGAACAGGTTGACCCAGATAAACAGGTTGTGCCGGTTGCACAGGTTGACCTGGCTGTGGTGAAGCCCCAGGTTGTACCGAATGAATCGGTTGGCCTGGTGGTGGAATGGAGCCAGGTGGTGGCTGGTAACCGGTTTGACCTGGAACAGGACCATAAGATGGTCCTCGCTGATGTGCAACATGAGGAGCAACAGGATACTGCAGTTGCATAGGTTGGGAAGGTTGGACTTGCCCCCCAGGACCATAGACCGGTTCCGGCTAGTACCTCGGTGGAGGCTGTATAGGTTGACCGGAAGGGTTGTAATACTGTCCTTGCGGACCGTATGGTGGCCCTTGCTGGCCCGCAGGGTAACCTGGTAAGGGCTGTCCCTGTGGGGCATAAGGATAGCCAGGCTGGCCCGAAGGTTGGCCTTGAAAAGGTTGGCCTTGCGGGTTATATGCCTGTCCAGCCTGGTTATATGGTAAACCTTGAGCATGAAGGTAAGCCTCTGGAGCGGGTAAACGCAACATATCCCCGTGCTCATCGTACTGATTTGGAAAGCGTACATGGGAGTACCATCCTGAGCATAATGCGAAAAGTACGAGCGGTTGGGGTCTTGAGAGGATTGTCCAACCTCGGGGTTCGGTTGTTGTAAGGACAACCGATACTCCTCCGGAGAGATGTTCTCCGGTATAGCGGATGCTACATAAACGTCTTCGGGAAGCGATGTAGCCCTTACGGACTGAGTGGTTACAGCAGGTGTAGACGCAGCCACACAGACAGTGGGCCGTACGGGTACAGAAGTGACCTGAGGGGATGACGTAATGGGTGTCTTAGGAGACATCCCCAAAGAAGGAACAATAGGCCTTGTAGAAGAAGCTGATGCCCCCATAGAGGCAGCAGCGGCAATAATTTGACCTAAGGATCTATACCCGGCTAGTAGTGAGGGAATAGGTGAAGACATAACAGATGGATCAGGGTTGTCTTCTGGAAATAATCTCCGAGGAAATAACTGGTAATCTTCACCGGACGTAGGGATTTCCTCGTTGGATTCACTCATGTTTGAGCCTGCCGCTAGATCTCGTAATAGACGGCGAGGACTAGGAGGAAAAACAGCAGCTATAAAAGGCGAACCCGATGTAAGAGAAAGGAAATCTGCCCCTACTCTTAATTCAGACCAAGGGTCGGAAAAAGGGCCAATTGAACTCAACTAGTCCCCCAAAGGGTTGCTCAGCAAGAACCGGTCCCCTGTCAGGAAACTCGGAAACAATGGGCTGCTGAGGTTCAACAGAAGGTTGAGAAGCCTCTGATGAATCATCCGTATATGGACTACCAGTAGACGAAACCGAAGGTTCCGCCACTGTGGTAGTAACGACAAGAGAAAAAGATCAAACACAACACACGGGCTGAAAAAGAGTCAAGACACACAATCAAATGGCCAACAAGCAAAATCTAACAGGGGGTGTGATCGTGGGTGATTAATTTTACCACATTGAAAAATAGGAAACTTCACCGTTTCATGTTTTAAGAGTCGAGAAACGGATAAAAGGTGACTCTATCTCTTTCAGTTTTGAAGCAAGCGTGAAAGGACAAGCGCTTGGTGATCCTTTCAAATTTAAAGAGTTAGAAAAGATCAAATGACTACTCAGGAATACTAGGCAAAGGGTGTACCAAATAACCGTGAACTGCAATATACACCTTGGTTTCAAAATGAAAGAGAAATCAACCAAGGACTTTCCGTACGTGCAGGCAATCTCCCCGAATGCTGTGTCCGGTGTATCATGGGTATAGGGTGGCAGACTCGGCTTCCTATGGATAAAGGATTGAAACCTAGTGGGGTCTCCCTTTATATACGCGACGGTACGGGGAGCACAACTCCGTACTAGTGCTGTATAAAGCCAAGAGGCAAACGACAGCTACTAGGTTTTAAGACGCCGGAACACGTCTCTAGCCTAGACCTCTAAATGTGTTTCGTTAGATTTCAATGCTGCCTTAGTGTAAATTGAGTAAATTTTAATGTTTATCTTCAATTACGTTTCAGTTTTCAGGCCCTAGGGAATGTAATGTCTCAAAATCTCCTAAATGCAAAACTACATGCCACAGTATATCATTTTATTCGATGAAAGCTAATTACAAGAGAGTTGAGAGCTTTTCACACAATAATAAAATGATCAGAAAACAACCAATGATATCTCTATGCAGCTAATGGAAACTAAAAGCTTTTCGTTCAAAGTCACTAATCACTAATAACACCGAAAAGATCTAATTCACATTAACTAATTCAAAGCAAAAGCGATTTCTTTTTGTATTTTCAATGTTTATGAGCAAAATGCACTAAACAAAATGAAAACTAATGGAAAGAGCAATTTGAGAAATGATGATAAGAGAGCAAAAACAAGCAAGTTTCACTCAATAGCAAGCACAATCAGACCTCAAATCGACCAAAAGTCCCTCAAAACCAAGAAAATCCCAAAGACACAAATGAGCCGTGTAATCTAGGACCAAAACGAGACAAAGCGGAATTCGAATGAAGGAGGAGTCAATCACTCAAATAGCGCAATAAAATGATAAACAACTGTCAAACGAATGCAGGGAAGCAATCACGAAGTTGACTGAGCCGACAAAAACAAAAAAAAAACTCCCAAGGGAGGCTCGACACACCAAAGCACCTAGATGTCCTAGGGCTAGAATGTAAAATCGATGGAAATGGGCAAACAACCAAAGGAAAGAGGTCACAGTAAGTGAAACAAGGCTCCAGAACACTCAAGCAGTCGAAAAAATGTAACCAAAACCAAAGATCAGGCTCAGAAAGCTCAGAAACAAGCAAACCCTAGCAGTCCCCAGCACTGGCGCGACTGTCAGGCTGAAACTAGCGCCATATTAGAACTGGCGCGGGTGGAACATTGACAACTAGCGCCAATAGGCGCGACTGTCACGCTAAAAAGCGCGCCAGTCAAGTTTGCTATGGCAAAATAAAAAATAAGCAATCTAAGGCCAGACCAGAGGTGTCAAAGTTAAACAAAAGCCAAACAAACAGGAAAAACCAGCCCAAAGAGCTGACCAAGCAAGCAAGGCCAAGAATTGACCGAAAAGACAAGACAACACTTCCAAGTTGTTCAGTTCATAAACTAAACCGGAGATTGACTGAAGCAACGTTGATCTACTTCGCTAATGCAGAGAAAAAGCATTTCGGAGGCTATTTGGCTGTACTTCAGGCTCCGTCTATAGTTTACAAAGCAAACAACACGCTGATCTCCCCAGCGGAGTCGCCAAATTGTTGAAGAGGTTAATCCCCTCTGCGGACAGAGGCGATCCCTACTAGCCCTGACCGGGTCTAACAACAATCGTTCACGCTATAGTGCAGGTTCCTAATTGCAAATAGACCAACTAGCGATGAAGGCTTACCTGGAATCCAACGCTGTCGCTCGTAGAGAAAGCAGCGCTCCCGTTCTTTAGCTCTGGCAGATCACAATCCTCACGATCTCCGTGATCGGACACCTGCACATGCGAGAAACAAAACAAACACAAGCGTAAAATCTAGTATATGCAACTATATGTTAGTTGGAAAAGACATAACTCATCATCATAATTAACAATAAGAGTGGAACCATAACCAATAGTCGCTTATCATTAATGAATCAAAGGAAGAATACAACCATAGCTTCGACACAGCATTCTCCTTCGGCGGGTCGTCAGCAGAACATGCCTCGATAAAGCCTGTCGGGGAATGGGACAAGTCTCTCTCTCCGGATACTTGGCAATAGTCTCCTTGCTTGGATTTGGCCTTGAGGAAATCAAGGAGGCTCTTGTAGCATAAGGATGTGAAGGCTCTTGGGAACTAGCTTGCAAAGGAAAGGAGCAAGCTTTTATAGATGGCGGAAGGGAGTTGGGATCCCTATAATTATGGGATTGGCCCTATCATCAAGGAAGCTTCCATGAGAGGTGGCAAACCACTTCCTCTCTATGGAAATCTGTAGCCAAACCTCCTAACTCAAGATAGATATCAGTTCCTGGATCAGTTGGGACGAAACTTCCGCCATTTATTTTTAAAAAACACTCCTTAAAATGGCTGGCGCGAGTGCGACTCTGGGACAGAGCGCCAATTGGCGCGCCCTCTTTGAAGGATTTTCCCCATTGGCGCGGGTACTGAACTGGCTTCCCGCGCTAATGCAAAAAGGGGTGTTTTTAGGGTTTTTCAGCAGGAGATGTCTTCAGGGCAATGAAAGCTCATGTTCAGAGGGATGTCATGAAAGTGTTTTCCAGTCTTGTCACTGCACACAGGTCACGGAATGAGCCCTCTAATGTGCGGGATGGGGAATTGCAAGGACGGTGACAAATTACTGTGTAACAATGGGCAATAGAACCAAGTGTACTGCAGTAGGGAGATGCACCATAGATTTTCGAACAGAAGCAGGAACCAACATCAGTGCCACTAATGTGTTGTATGTGCCAAGATTGGGTATAAACCTAATTTTAGTGTCCCATTTGCAGGACAAAGAGTATGATGTATACTTCGTAGGAAAGGTGTATGTCAAGCACCCCAGCTAGAAGAAGGTGATACAGGTTGGAGCTCGAAGCAACAAATTATATAGGTTGTAGATCGATTCTCCAATGACACTGTTAGGCAGTGATATTAGCAGTGGGAAGGAGCAGAACGAAATATGGCACAGGAGGATGGGACACTTACACCATGGAGCACTTAGGATGCTCAGAGGGATTGTAATAGGAGTTCCAGTTCTCAGCACCGAGCATGATGATGTATGCAGAGGATACGTACTTGGGAAATACGCAAAGGCAACATTTTCGATAAGTGACAACAGAGCAAATGGCGTGTTGGGATTGATACAGTAAGATATTTGTGACTTAATGTCCACCAGAGCTCTTAGCGGTGGTGAGTATTTCGTCGCCTTTATTGAAGGTCACTCCAGGAAAACCTGGATCTATTTCTTAAAGACAAAGGATGAGGTCTTTGATCGATTCAGAGAGTTCAAGGCTCGCGTAGAAAACATGACAGGGAAAATGATCAAGGTTCTGTGTTTAGATAACGGTGGAGAATACACTTATAAAGACTTCACAGATTTCTGCGCAAGGTAGGGTATCAAAACAGAGTGGACAACTCCATATAATCCACAATAGAATGGAGTAGCAGAGTGGAAGAACTGAACAATAATCGTGGTAGCAAAGGCTATGTTATATGGCCAAGATTTGCCTAGATTTTATGGGCAGAGGCATGCAACACAACGGTGTACATTCAAAACAGAACCCCTCACAAAGCATTGGGGAAGTAAATGTGAGAAGTAGTCTTGACAAGGAAGAAGCTGAAAGTAAGCCATCTGAGGATATATGGGAGTGTGGCTTATTGCCACATTCGAGACAAGAAGCGCAGTAAGTTGGAATAGACTGCAAGTAAGGGGTACCTCGTAGGATATAGCGAGACCTCAAAGGCATACAGGATCTACATTTCTGAATCCTAGCAGCAGGAAGATTGTAGTAAGGTGAGATGCAAAGCTCATGGAAGATAGAGCTTTTAGAAGATCTCGAGAGATGCCTATAGGTGATTAGTTAGCAGATGTTCCATTAGTCCAACAACAGTAGGGACAACAGGTATGAAAAGCAGGAGAACAGTCACAAGGATTGAGTACAGTGACTAGTACCAGTATTTCCTTAGGAGTCGGAGATCTAGGCAGTTCGCAGTAGTTGGAATAGTAGGAACATGAAGAGGAACTGATTGAGCCTCCCACCAACAGTGGTAGAACCCGTAGGGAAGTACGTTAGAACTTGAGGGACACAGAGGAGTTTGTCGGAGCTCCAAGAACCGAGAAAAGGCAATGTAGACAGCCTGACAGATACCAAGCCTTTGTAGCTCAGGTTGAAGAACCCTCCAGTTTTCAGGAAGCTGTACAACATCAGGTGTGGGTGGATGCCATGGTAGAGTTCTATCAATACTAATGATGTCTGGGAAGTAGTGCCTAGACTAGATAAGATAAGATAATTTTATTAATGTCCGACGAATGACCACAAAAGGTCAATGGGATTGTTGGTTACAATAATTACAACGTGACTAGTCAGTGGACCAAACAGTCCCCTTCCTTTATAAAGCAGGAAATACAAAAGCTACAAAGAGTGCAGATGTGAAGTAAAATCTAGATGACTAAATGACTAAAGCATCATGACTATGAGCTGTGTGGAAGAAGTCCTGGAGGAGAAAGAGAAAGAGAAAGAGGGGCCTCTTGAAGGAGGGAGACTCCTTCTCCTAGCATCTGAGGCTGATAGAAGAGGATTGAAAGAAACTTGTCAATGTTTGTTGCACTGAGGAGGAACTGGACTGCTGCAGTTGCCGTTTGGAGGGTTTAGGGCATCTCCTGGAGGGGGGTCTGGTCCTGTATCGCTGATGGGGTCTAGTGGGGTGAGACCCCCGGGTCCGCACTGATTTGGAATCGTGATCTAAGGATCGATCGGTGGTTCTCTTGGTGCCCCTCGAAGCTGGGAGTACTATGAACAAATCTATGATCCTCTGTGTGGTGGCTGAAATAGACAGAGGTTGGAGTAGACTCGAATGGTGTCTGAAGGTTTCCTGAAGGTAAAGCGCCAGGCATCTCTGGTCTATGTATCTAAGGAAGCTGGCCAGGCTCTGGGGGCCCCTGAATAGGCAGTGAAAACGCCCTCTAATCTCGTAGTAGATCGGGCATCTGAAGATGAAGTGTGATTCCGTCTCCACTTCTTGTAGGTGGCAAAGTTGACATATCCTCTTCGTCCTGTCAATGTGATGGTCTGTCTCAATCCGAAGTCTGTGCGACCCAACCCTGAGCTATTCGAGAGGGATCCTAATAGCATGCATCCAATGCTGGAGGGTATAGGGGGGTCGGACAATGAGTCCATCTCTGATCTCCATAAATTGCTCAGCGTAGAAAGCCATCTTTGGGCACAGCCCGTCGGGGGGATTGACGCATGTAGTCTGGATGTACTGCCTGTAGATGTCTTCCCTGATGATTCTATTGATTTCTTGTTGGTTTGGTAGAAGGTACCCTGGGGCATCCAGTGAATACCAGAATGGGGGGAGATGATCTATCTGGATACCTATAGAGCCCAGGAGTTCTGTCATCCCGGTGAACCAGCATTTGGTACGCCCTGTCTGCATATGGTCGATGTGCTCTGAGGAGCAATAGGCCAAGTATGGGTACCTGTCTCTACCTTCTTTTGTGTCTGCTAGCCCACGAATCTGATGAAGGAAAGAGACTATCCTGAAGATTGCCTCCAGGCGGAAGGGCTTAGCTCCGAACTCTGCTAGGATGATGTTTTGAGGAACTGTCTGCTTGCACCGGATGAAGCAGCGCAAGAGAAGGGTCTGGACTCGTTCCACCGAGGCCCAGATCAAGTACGCTGTAGATGGCAGTGTAGAGAAGTACAAAGCTAGATTCGTGGCAAAGGGGTATGCACAAAAGGAAGGGATAGACTATGAGGAGAACTTCACCCCAGTTTCCAGATATACCTCTATCAGATCCGTTATATCCCTAACAACACAAATAGGATGGGAGATTCACCAAATGGACATCAAGGCAACATTCTTGAATGGGGTGATAGAAGAAGAGGTGTATATCGAGCAGCCTGAAGGCTTTGAGACGCATGAGAAGTGCACTCATGTATGCAAGTTAAAGAAATCCCCTTACGGGCTCAAGCAGGCACCCAGAGCATGGTATGGTCAAATTGACAGTTATTTGTAGCAGTTGGGATTCATCAACAGTGATGCAGATCCCCATCTCTATTATCTTATGTTGGAGAATGAGCCTCTCATTCTAGTTTTGTATGTGGATGATTGGGTTTTTAACAGGATCATCAGGGCTCATTAAGGATTGCAAAAGAAAGCTTGAAGCAAAATTCAACATGAAGGATATGGGGTTGATGCATTATTTTCTAGGATTGGAGGTATGGCAAAAGAAGGGGGAGATCTTCCTTGGACAAGGGATATATCCTACAAAGATTCTGAAGAGATTTAGAATGCAGGATTGTAGACCCATGGCAACTCCCATGATCACCAATTGGAAGAAGATAGATGCATCAGGAGACGAGGAAGTTGACCCCACCTTGTACATGAAACTCATTGGGTCGATCATGTATTTGGTCAACACTAGGCCAGACATCTGTTACACTGTCAACACCCTTGGTCAGTTCATGGTAGAACCGAAAAGGGTGCATTGGGCAGTAGCTAGGCACATTCTTAGATATGTGCATGGGGCAATCAGATATGGGTTGAAATATACTCAAGGAGATGACATCAGATTGAATGGATTCACAGATGCGGATTGGGCAGGTAGTTCAGTAGACCAGAAAAGTACCTCCGAGTATTGCTTCAGCGTTGGATCAAGGATGGTCTCTTGGGGCAGCAGGAAGAAGAAGTCGGTAGCACTGAGCTTAGCAGAAGCTGAATACATGGCAGCTAGCACAACTACGTGCGAAGCGATTTGGCTTAGGAAATTGCTAGTGAGTTTGTTCATGAAGAGGATGGGAGCGACCAATGTTTACCGTGATAATCAGAGTTGTGTTAAACTCTTTGAAAATCCAGTATTTCATGATAGGTCGAAACACATTGACATCAGATGTCATTTCATTAGAGACTATGTTCAGCGTGGGGCAGTCTAGCTGCAATATTGTTAAAATTGGACAACTAGGTCCAAACTCCGGGTTGTGCTGCTCAGATGACGATCACAATATTTTTATTGGATTCCTCTTTCGGAGAGGTGTAATATTGATCTAAAGATCATCTCGATCGGATGAGCAGAACATGTACTTTGAATTTATTCCACTTATGTGCTGGGTCGGCCTGGAATAAAATATTGACTTAAATGTGTCTTAAAGGACGTGTCACACACCCCCAAAGATTCCTATATATTGGAGAGACTTGGAGTTCATTTGACACACATCGATGTGGAGGAATTCTCTCTCTGGATAGCGTTGGAGGCTAGTATTCTTTGTTTGGGTTTGTTACGAGGTTGTAGCAACGACGCGCTTGCAATATTCCCAATTAGCCTTGCTAATTGGAATATTTCATTTTTGTTTAATTTTGCCGCTTTCGTTGGAAATAATAAATAAAGTGAGAAATAAGAGGGGTCACCTCACTTTAGTCACCTCACTTTATAAAATAAAGTGTTTTCCTAGTTGATCAACGGTATAACTTAAAGAGGGGGCCTTGGGGGTCCACATGAGTATGATAGGGGAGGCATCAGGCTGACCCAAGGTAAACTGCGCAGGTCAAAGGAGAGTTAAGTTTTGGAGGGAGTTTGGCATTATAAAAGGAGAGGTTCTCACCTCATTTGGATTATTCATGATTTGATATTCTTATTGATAGCTAGACTTTCTCTGCTTCAGCACGCCGGTTGTTTAGTCGGTCTGCAGCACTGTTTAGTGCACGAGTGTCTCCGGTCGGAGATCTCACCCTTAGCCTCGGGGGACTTCGAGTGCCGGCCCTGGTAAGGTTTTCTGGTTTCACCCTTAGCTTCGGGGGACTTCGAGTGCCCGCCCTGGTAAGGTTTTTCTGAGTTCTATCTTGCAGTTCCAGTAGCAGAGCAGCAGCAGTTTCTGAAGCAAATCTGAGGAGGAGAAAGCCCTCTAGTGGCTGCGCAGTTCATTGAGGAGAGGACGCTGTCTCATCCAGGGAGAGGACGCAGTTTTATTCAGGAGGGTGAGGACGCTGTCCTAGAAAGGACGCAGTCCAGTTCTGGCAAAGGAGAACGCTGTCCAGTGAGGAGGAGGACGCTGTCAAGTCTGGAAGGGAGGACGCTGTCCATTTCTGAAGGAAAGGGTTGCAGATCTGAAGGCCTATTGTTAGATCCAATCTTGGAAAGGGTAGATCTGAGCAGCCACTTGCAGATCCAGTCTTGTATCTTGCAGATCTGGAGGTTTAGCCCTAGATCCATCTTGGGGAGTTGCGGTGCGAGAAGCGGTGGCGGTCTGGTCCGGATACGAAGGGTTAACATCGAGATCCCGACCCTGGGGCGGCAGATGCGGGGGGTATTGTCAATTCTGGTATGAATGCAGGGTTGGTGGTAGAGATCGATAGGGGGGAGGGGACGCGGTCCCGGGGAGAGGAAGGACGCGGTCTGGTTTCGGGCTTCGGATGCGCGGATGCGAGTGTTCGAGAGCGGTCCGCGAGCTGGGACGGTCGATGAGCGATTTGGAGAGCGAGGCTCAGCCGGCGTTTTCTGGCCTTGGGCGAGTCTGTTGTACGGGAGGATTTGATGGCGGTGCTCTCTTGTTTATAACGTTGTCACTAGCAGAGACAGCGTTTTTCATTGTGGAGGGTTTGCAGTTGGAGATCAGCAGATTTATCAGTCTTCAGCCACAGTACCAGCGCAGTTCATCTTCAGCTTGCAGAGCAGCTAGGACGCTGTCCTTGTTGCAGCCATTTTCTGTTGAAAGGGTCTCCACTTGCCTAGGGCAAGGATAGGTGCACTTACTCTGATTTATTGTACTCCTCTCTATGTACTTTCTGATTAATAAAATGGCTCAGTTTCTGGTATTCCATGTGCTATGATTCAGTGATCTGGTTCAGTATTATATTTTCTATATCTGTATTGGTGTATTTCTGTTTATTACTGGTTATTCCCTTTTGGGGATATTACAGTGGTATCAGAGCATAATTCTGGCTCAGCCTGTGGTCTATGACATCAGAAAAGAAATCATACAGAGCAATAGCAGTTGCAATTCCCGAAACGCAGTTGGAAAAAGGGCCAAAATAAAAAGGGTCAAATTTTGAAGTTTGGAATTAGGAAAAACGTTTTCTGGGTTTTTCTGGGTTTTGGGCGAGGATCACTTTCCCAAATTCCTAGAATTTTCCGAGTCGTTTTCAGTGGGTAAATCGAAGGTCGAAGTTAAGCAGCAGTATGGCAGGAGATGTGAGTCCAGCTCGATATGCAGCCGTTTTTGCAGATTGGCAGAGACCCTATATGCCCACATTCACACCCGAGGACACAGAGACAAGAGTGCGGAGAGGTGCACAGAGGGATAATCTAGCTCAACATGCGGCTATATTTGCAGATTGGCGGAGCATGGGACAGGAATTCATGGATGCTTTCCCTTTTAATCAATATATCCAGTTCCGATGTGGTATTAAACCCCCTGAGCAGCACCAGCACAAAGGGCACGGATACTACCGTGATGACCACCGCACAACTAGTAGAGATTATGTTCAGCCCCAGCATGATAGTAGACCTCACGACTTTCACAGAGGGAACAAGCCCTCACATGATCAGGGCTTACAGCGCAGAGAGGACAGATTCCATCTACCGACATTTGACGGGTCATCCAGGCGCTCAGAAAGAGCTTGGGTGGACAAGTTGGATACCTCTTTCCAGCTTGACCGAGTACCGGAGAGGAAAACCATTAAAATGGTTACCTCGCACTTGGAGGATGAGGACACACGGGATTGCAGGGAGTTCGAGGATACACCTAGTGAGACACAGGACTCACCATCATTAGAGACCTCCTTGACCGTGCCGGTTGATATCATAGTGGAGGAGATAGAGCCTACCCCGGTAGAGCCATCCATCGAGGTGATGACTGGAGCCGTGTCCGAGTCTTCGGATGGTGGCAGCACACGACAGATGGGTGAGGTATCAGGAGATATATCCATTGTCGATGAGGCATTGGGAGATACAGAGGGATCGGATGATGGTCGCAGACAGAGGTATCATCAGCTTCGGACGGACCTTCGAGTTTTGAGGGAGAAGGCCGCGTCAGTACGGGAGACCATTTTGTTGCAGGACCAGGAGCTGGAGGGTATGAGAGGGACTTGTGCCCAGTCGGCGGCCAAGTTGGTCCGCATTGGGAAACAGTTGGATTCCCTGATGGTACAACCTGAGGGCACATTGCAGCATCAGATCATTCCCCTTCAGGTATGCATGGATGGGACTAGTAGTGTTATTGGGTCATCTCTTTCCGTTGGAGAGAGAGAGGCGAAGCCACCTATTCAGGTCTCATATGTTGACTTGGATGGTGGTATGAGACGATCAGAGTTGCACAGGATACAGCAGCCACGTGTTGAGATTGGATGGCGAGAGATTTTGAGTTGGTACTCGGTGGAGCGGGCTATGGAACACAATGATTTGGTTCCCTTCTCACAAGAGCAGATAGAGGATGGAGGACATCTTCGGATGGATAACATCTGTCATGCTTGTGTTGGACATCCCTTGAGCCATACACATCATGATGGGAGGTTTTTGCCTACCACCTGTTTGATTCTTGATAGGGTCTCATTGATCCTTGAGAAGTTTATACTTCAAAATCCCATGAAGTGCAAAATCAGAAATTTGATTTGGGAGGATGGTAGCCCTCATGGGAGGAGTACCAGGATGAGGAGAAGGAGGCATCCACAAGTGATTGAGTGGATGGGGATGATGAGCAAGGAGCTAGGGGGCTACTTGCAGATCTGTGTTACCAGACAGCAGGAGGCTTGGCTGCGCTGGTTACTCTTGAAAGAGTTTGGCCATCTCTTGGCAAACACTCTTCCTAAGAGTCGGAGGGTGGAGGAAAGATGGCTGGATACTTGCATCATTGAGCAGCATGGAGTATGTATGCATGATGTTGCTATGATACTCATTATGTCTTCATCACATGAGTTGTATGATGGAAGTATGGGGAGGCAGCAAATTGTTTGGTTGCTTGGTTTGCTTCTGGGAGAGCAAGGGCAGATTTGCTCTCACACCTTGCATGATGTTGCAGGAAGAGGGGATGGCACTATCTCCTTGATCTTTGATGATGACAGGGAAGCACTTCCATCTTGGGGAGCACTCCACACTTGTTGCAACAGTATTAGAGGAGTCTCTGACAGGGAGCATGTCAGAGAACAGAGTCTTGTATTGACAAGAGCTTATTTGCATGAGCTCACAGCGTTGTCACTTTGGAGCAGAACATTACGGATGAAGTGTGCGCAGCAGGGATATGGTGGATCTATAACCCATAGGTCCCAGGATCACTTCATATTTGTTGCACTTACAAGAAGTAATGATTATAGAGACATCTATGGCATATTCTTCTTGACTTGGGTTTCCAAGCATAAGGAGGATTATCTTCTTGCACCACATGAGACATTCGGCATTTCCTTCATTTTGCTGTTGATCATGTCTTCATTTGCTGATATATATCAGATTTGTATGGGAGGCTTGATTATGAGGGAGACACATGAGCTGGATGTGTCCGTGAGTGGGAAAAATTCTCACAATTTCTGCACTACATGTTCTAATGGGAGCATGGGAGGAGGCATGGCCACCACTACTATGTATGCGTTCTCTTTTGATGTGGGCCATGAGACTGATATTTACAGCCATGGGCAAATGTTTGGACCTATGTTGTTGTCATATCCAGCCATTTACTATCCATTAGTAGATGTGATGGATCTTGTACATTGCTTGCCATGTGACTTTCTGAGGTTGCGGTGGATGAGACTACGTTGTATCCTTGTGAGAGATTGTTTGCATTATGTATCCTCATGTAGAACCTTTAGCAAACATCTCATTAGGGTGATCCGTGATGACCATGTCATATTCTTCATGGATGGTTTGTTTTGGGCCAACTTGTTCTACATTGATGGAGGAACCTTCTATGGTGGATTGTTTTTCACTTTGCCATTGGAGGGCAATGATTTTGCAGCCCAGGATCAGCATAGACTCTACACTTGTCATGAGTGGAGAGAGGGACAGCGTGGGGTAAGCTATGATGCTTGCCAAGTTCATATTTCCAGACCACCTTCATTACCAGAGCTTGAGGTGGAAGGAGATTTTCAGGAGTTGCCTTGTTGGGAGGTGGCTCATTTTGTCTGGGTGATTGCTTGGAGAGGGAGGATCCACAGGAGGGAGATATTCCTCATTATATTTTCGACTTCATGCCTTGATGGGAGAGAGATGATGAGCTGGTACACAGTCGATGGGACAACTTACACAACCATAGATGCAGAGCAGCAGCGGTCATGGTCTTCAGTCATAGCTAGAGGCAGTGAGCAG
The DNA here is from genome assembly GCA_034641835.2 of Pinus albicaulis. Taxonomy (NCBI): domain Eukaryota; kingdom Viridiplantae; phylum Streptophyta; class Pinopsida; order Pinales; family Pinaceae; genus Pinus; species Pinus albicaulis. The sequence goes on along the minus strand of CM076579.1, from coordinate 1,543,106,425 downwards.
TCCGAGACATGGGACTTGTGCGATTATTGGCCACAGTGGCGATGGGATCCGGGAGGACTATTGATTGGCTGGTACCATGAGAGGCCAGTTTGGGATCTGACAGATGTCAACTTCATATCGGATGATGCGAAAAGGAGACGAGAGGAAAATTTCGATGGGACCAGGGCACATTTGCGGTATCGGCGGAAGCATCGGCTAGAAGAGTGGCTTGTCGAGCATTGCTTGAGCGAGCCATTTTTGCCCGGATGAGGATGCGGGGAGAGTGAGCGGACTTTACGGCATCCATCACTTCGATTGCTTGAGGACCAAGCAACGTTTTGCCAAAGGAGGCACAGCAATATTCCCAATTAGCCTTGCTAATTGGAATATTTCATTTTTTGTTTAATTTGCACTTTGGTTGGAAATAATAAATAAAGTGAGAAATAAGAGGGGTCACCTCACTTTAGTCACCTCACTTTATAAAATAAAGTGTTTTCCTAGTTGATTAACGTTATAACTTAAAGAGGGGGCCTTGGGGGTCCACATGAGTATGATGGGGAGGCATCAGGCTGACCCAAGGTAAACTGCGCAGGTCAAAGGAGAGTAAGGACGCAGTTAAGTTTTGGAGGGGGTTTGGCACTATAAAAGGAGGGGTTCTCACCTCATTTGGACATGCATTATTCTATATTGATATTGAGAGCTAGACTTCTGTCTGCTTCAGCACGCCGGTTGTTTAGTCGGTCTGCAGCACTGTTTAGTGCAACCGAGTGTCTCCGTTCGGAGATCTCACCCTTAGCCTCGGGGGGCTTCGAGTGCCTGCCCTGGTAAGGTTATTTTCTTGGTATCACCCTTAGCTTCGGGGGACTTCGAGTGCACTTCTGGTAAGGTTTGTTCGAGTACACTTTTCGGTTCCGGGTAGCGAGAGCGAGCGATTTCGAAACCGTCGAGAGAGCCCTCTGGTGGGCACACGCGATTCATTGAGAGAGGACGCTGTCTCATCCGGAGAGAGGACGCGGTTTTATTCAGGAGGGTGAGGAGCCTTGTCCTAGGAAAAGTGCCTTCGATCCCGATTCGCGAGAGAACGGCTGTCCCGGTGAGGAGAGGGCGGCTGTCAAGTACGGAAGGAGGACGGCCATCCCATTTGCGAAGGAAGGTTGCGGCTACGAAGGCTTCTTCGTTTAGATCCAATCTTGGAAAGGGTAGATCTGAGTAGCCACTTGCAGATCCAGTCTTGTATCTTGCAGATCTGGAGGTTTAGCCCTAGATCCATCTTGGGGAGTTGCAGATCTGGGGAAATATTGGCCGATCTAGTCCAGATCTGAAGGGTTAACATCAGATCCAGCCCTAGAGGCTGTAGATCTGAAGAGATATTGTCAGATCTAGCATAGATCTGAAGGTTTGGTGGCAGATCTGATAAGGGAGGACGCAGATCAGGAAGGGAAGGACGCAGATCTGGTTTGGAGGCTTCAGATCTGTCAGATCTGAGTGTTCAGGAGCAGATCCACTTGGTAGGACGCTGATCTGAGGAGCAGACTTGGGAGAGGCAGGCTCAACAACGTTTTCTAGCCTTCAGTGGCTGATCTATTTGTACGGAGGTTGGTGGTCGGTGCTACTGTCCCATTTCTGTTGTCACTAGCGGAGATAGCGTTTTCGTGTGGAGGGGGTTTGCGGTTGGAGATCGGCAAATTTGTCGGTCTTCGACCCCGGTACCGAGCGCGGTTCATCTTGACTTGCGGAAGCGAGCGGGACGCTGTCTTGGTTGCGACCATTTACATTTGAGAGGGTCTCCACTTGCCCAGGGCAAGGATAGGTGCACTTGCTCTGATTTATTGTGCTCCTCTCTATGTACTTTCTGATTAATAAAATGGCTCAGTTTCTGGTGTTCCATGTGCTATGATTCAGTGATCTGGTTCATTATTATATTTTCTATATCTGCATTGGTGTATTTACGGTACAATATTTAACTGTATTCCCTTTTGAGTGACACGCGTGGGTGAATGACCTATTGGAGACTTTATTTGTTAGCGACATCTGCTGATGTTAGTAACGTTACCATTTCCTATCTCTGTTTTGGCTTGTCTTCTATCGATCTATTAGTATGTTCTATCTTCTTCAGTATTGTGCCCTAATCTGAAATGGCATAGAACATGAGCAGAAATTAACATGGTATTGGAGCGTAAGGGGAGGACAATGTCCAAATTTGTGTGCCCTAGACGCAGCTACCACGAAAAAAAAAAAACGAGAAGGAGAAAGAGCTCCGTTGGGTTTATTATCTGCTATAATATAGGCCGAACTTGCAAAACATTAGTTCGAGCCCTTGAACAGTAGTCGCTGCATCAAAAGGAGGAATCTGCCCTACGAAAAGGAGCAGCCTTGAAAGCCACAGCTCGGTTAGAACACTTGGAACAGGCTGCCGCATTCAATGTTAAGAGAGCCGCAGCTATAAGGGGCACCGCAACCTCTTAGGAAGAAATCTGGGCTGTCACTAAAACTCTTCGCACGAATATGCTGTGGGAATTGTTGAAGTGAGACGTTGACCGTACGCTAGGGCAAGGCGCTTCAGACAGCCGCCTGTCGAATTTCTTGCCGGAAAAGGCCGTTTTGTAGGATCTAGTATTCTTGGCGGACGCCGATCTCGTGGAATTTGTTCTGAATTTAAGCACTGATCACGGTTGGCAGCGTGATTTGTTGAGCCTGAAAAGGCATTTCTTGAGGATAGCGCGACTCCACGCGGTTCGACTCCTCGCCATCATTGCAGGTGACAGATCTGCGGCCACTTTCACGTTTCGACTTCGAGGTAAGCCGCTGGTCGCACGTTCGATTCTCCCCCGGCGCAGCACAACAATCAACTGTCTTGTATATTTCCGCTGGAAACCGGACCTCCATGCCGACCTCCTGATCACCTCCGGAAGGCAATTCCATGGCAGCTCAGAAAATTATAAAAGCTCAGACGCTACAGAAAATTTAAAGCCTTTCTGCCAAATCTCGGGTTTCTGGGATGTGACAGAGATTCGCAGTACTGTGTTGAGCTTCTGCTCCGCCTTAAAGGCCGAGGATAGTCGAGGGTTCATCTAGGGCCGAAAGACAAAAAAAAAAAATCAATCCTTGTTCCGGCCGTCCGTCGAAATTGTGGGTCATGGAAGGTTAGGGCTATTTGATCCTGAACTTCTCGACTTCTTATGATATTGGTTCGATATTATTTCGTTTTCTGTTTTTCATCGAATGGAAGACTCCGGGAAAATTACAGTTTTGGGAACTTTGCCGACATTCTCACGAATGGAGGAGCCATGTATTCTCAAAACAAAATCGTCACTGCTCCAGGAGCATATCAATCCGCAGGAAAGGGGCCGAGGCCCGAGATTACCCAGAACAACGTAGTGAAATGGAGCTGCAGTTGATGTGCATGAATGGTATCATGATCGAACACTGATTTGTTGACAGCATGTATTAATGGATACGACACATAGCTGATGACCCACTGTTGTTGGATGCGATGTCATTCAAGACAAATGATAATTCCTGATCAATCAATATTGAAACAGGGTGCGATTGACTCAAATATATGTTGAGCGATGGGCGTGACCTTTTGGAGCTGTCGGTAATTTATGAAATTAACACATACGGCTGAATGCTTTAAAAGCCATGTCAAATGCCACGTTTAGTTGCTGTGTCGGTTTTGTATATTGAGCAATGCCAATATGCATGTGATGACAAAAGGCAAAGAACGATATATTGGGCATACGTAATATCACAGTGCTTTGTGTGATTTAGAGCAGACGTATGCCTCTGTAACAAGTTGCAAGTCAAAACACGGTAGATATTGATGCTGTGTGTGGCCTGTGCATCGTGAGTTCTGGTAAAGAGTGTTGACAGATCATTGGATTAGAAACAAAGTTATGAATTGGAGCTGCCCACAGATTGACCTATGCAGTAGCACAATCGGGTTCGAGTTTGCTCAGTGACAGAGTTTATGATGCTTGGTCATATTCTTGTTGATAATGTGCTGCATAGATGCTTTACACAGATGTCATACATTGCCATATGTTCTTGAAGTCCTGTATACTCCTGTGTATATTGGGATAGCAGGACTGTGGAAGAGGGGTGATTCAAGGACCACCTCTAAAAGGAAATGTTTTTCCTCACACTGAAGTCGTATATGCCAATTGTATGACAGTGATGAATATGATAGCAATGTAAAACAATGGTGGTTTCTTGTAAACCATAAGCTGGAGATATCCTTGTATTAGCAAGTAGAGTAAGCAAGCTATTCATCTTAAAGCCGAAAGGGGACTGTTAGAAAGCTGAAGGACCTTGTGAGCAGCTAAGGCAGAAATATTGGAGCAGCAACACTCTTTGCAGGTATAGGAGAAAGAGAACCCTGCCTGGTACATCAAGGACAAGAGTCCAAGAGATGTAAGTGAAATTCATATTCAGCAAGCCGTGATGAATGTGATAGTTCTAAATCTGTGATTCTATGTCACTGTCATTATGACAGTGACATAGACAGACACCCATGTATGAAGCTGGAAATTTAAGGGTTGACTGCAGAAGTCCTTTGGGAAATTCTATGTAGTGGTCAAATTGTTGACAAAATGGGCAGATCTAGAAGCAAATCAAGGTGCAATGCCTCAAGTGCAGGATAAACCAAGGTAGATTGGATCCCTAGTTTTGTAAGCTGCAGTCTTAGAAGGCTGTTTGAAGAAGCTACCCACAGAATAACAGGTAGTGGCTGAAAGGACTTCTAACTCAAGCTGAGGCTTGTTGATATGTTCCCCCTGTATGACAGTAACATAGATGGACACCTATGTAGCAGCAAGCATGTGACTGTATCAGTCTTACATAGGAGTGTTATGGTAAACTCAGAACGTGAACTAAGAAGTTTATGCAGCTTTTGGTCACATGGCTGGAATCTTGAATCATGATCAGCAAAGTCTGTTGGATGGCTTTGATTGTGGGAGATCAAGTCCCATTTCCAAGTTGGTATCTGGGATGCCCTCATTTTAAATAGATATCTTCTCGAGAGAGAGAAGCTGACATTAAGAGGGAGACATATCTGTATATGCTTCTGAGTGGATACTTTTGTTCAACGAAAGAAGATCCTCATGACTCAGGGACATATGGCTTCAGAGGGGGAAATTCTGAAGGATAACCAAGAAGCCATATAAATACCAAGGTATCTAGCAGCCATGAGAACTATTGAAGCTTGGAATGGCTCTACAAGATCAAGCATGGATCTGATGATAGTGCTGAAAAGTTCAAGGTAAGATTCGTTCCCTATGGCTTCTCTCAAAAGGAAGGCATAGATTATGATGACATATTTGCACCTGTGGCCCAATACTCCACCATTCGATCTATTTTAGCCCTTGCTGCTACGCAAGGATGGAGTCTTCATCAGATGATGTAAAGACCACATTTTCTGCATGGTGTGATAAAGGAAGAGATATATGTGGAGCAAACTTTGGGGTTGGAAGTCCAGGATCGGGACACCCATGTCTGCAGGATTGAAGAAAGCCCTCTATGGGCTGAAACAAGCACCCTAAGCTAGGTACGAGAGCATAGATAGCTACTTGATGAAGCTGGGCTTCACTCGAAGTAATGCTGATCCGAACCCTTACTTCAAGGTTGTCAAGGGAAAACCTCTCATTCTGGTGCTGTATGTGGATGACCTCTTCCTGACAGGTGCTGACCCTCTCATTCATCAGTGCAAGAGGGAGCTCGCTGCTGAGTTCGAGATGAAGGACCTAGGACGAATGTCTAGGCTTGAAGGTCTAGCAGAGACCTAGCGAGATTTTCCTTTCTCAAGGAAAATACATTATGAAGTTTCTGGTATGATGGACTGTAAGTCCATGGAACTCAACTTTAAGAAGTTGAGTAGCAGCGTTGCTGGGCCTGTCCTACTGAGTATCGTTAACTCATAGGGACCCTGATGTTCTCAATGAACACTTGTTCGAACATATGTTGTGCAGTGATCACTTTGAGTCAACACATGGTTGATCATAACATTCACTGGGTTGGTGCCAAGAAACTCTTGAGATATCTCTGAGGCACGATAGACCATGGGCTGAGATACACTGCCGAGAGTATGACACTCCATAGATATACTGATACCGATTGGGCTGGCAGTGTGGTGGATCGCAAGAGCACATCTGGATGCTACTTCACATGTAGATCTGCTTCGAGCAGGAATCTAAAGTCGGCAGCCTTGAGCACCGCTGAGGCCGAATACATTGTAACATGTATGGCCTGTTGTGAAGTCACTTGGTTGCGAAAGCTCTTTGTGAGCTGTTCGAGCATGTGCTAGATGCCACCATTATCCTTTGTGATAACCAGAGGGGGATTCATTTGTCATAGAATCCCGGGTTCCACGATTGATCCAAGCATGTTGATGGCTGGTACCACTTTATCTGGGATATGGTACAGTGAGGCGCCGTAAGGCTCGATCATGTAGGAACTGATGAGCAAGTCGCGGATATTCTCACAATGCCCTTGGGGAAGGTCATGTTCCTAACCTTCCGTGGGAATCTTGGTATCGTGAAACGACCCTATGATGTGGGTCCCGTTGGACGATGAGCTCTGGGGGGCTTTGTGGATAGCTTCTCGGAGCTATAAGCACTTATGGTGCTTCTGCCCCACCGTTGTGATTATTGAGTTGGTTCGCCTCTCATTTATCTGTGCCCCGTATGCATCCTTCCCATTGAGTTTAGGGCTCATGGGAAGTACCTCTCATTTGGCCAAAGAGGTGGGAAAAGCTAGAGACTAGTAGCAAAGACTGATGGACGCATCAGAGTTTGCCGTACTCTCTATCTAGGATGGCACGGTCCAACCACTTGATCTGGGATCAAGTTTAGTGAGGTTTCGGACCTCCAACTGACTTCGGGTCAGTGAAACTAACTTTGGGTTAGTATATGACTCTCTTGAGTCCTAGTGAGGTTTCGGACCTCCAACTGACTTCAAGTCAGATGAACCAACCTTGGGTTGGTTAGAGACTCTTTGTGAGTCCTATAGAGGTTTCGGACCTCTGGGCTGAATCTGTCAGCCGGGTATGATGTCTTTGTGACTGACCCTCTTCTGTTCTGAAATAAAGAGGCCAGCAAAGCAAGTTACGGCGGGATGACGCACGATGTTTGGATTGCACTAGTGGACGAAGTTCTCCCTAGTTGAGAGGGAGTGTTAAAATTGGACAACTAGGTCCAAACTCCGAGTTGTGCTGCTCAGATGACGATCCCAATATTTTTATTGGATTCCTCTTTCGGAGAGGTGTAAAATTGATCTAAAGATCATCTCGATCGGATGAGCAGAACATGTACTTTGAATTTATTCCACTTATGTGCTAGGTCGGCCTGGAATAAAATATTGACTTAAATGTCTTAAAGGACGTGTCACACACCCCCAAAGATTCCTATATATTGGAGAGACTTGGAGTTCATTTGACACACATTGGTGTGGAGGAATTCTCTCTCAATTGATGGCGTTGGAGCTGCGTATTCTTTGTTTGGGTTGTTCTGGGGTTATGTGTGACACGCTTGGCTGAATGACCTATTGGAGACTTTGCTGGTAGAAGCATCCTGCTGATCGCCGTAACGTTACCATTTCCTATCTTTGTTTTGGCTTGTCTTCTATCGATCTATTAGTATGTTCTATCTTCTTCAGTATTGTGCCCTAATCTGAAATGGCATAGAACATGAGCAGAAATTAACAAGTATGTTCCCACAGGAGATCAGGTAGCAAACGTACTCATGAAAGCTCTAGGTAGAGCTATGTTCATCCAGTTCAGGGAACAGATGGGTATGGTAGAGAACCCGTTTCAGTAGCAAAAATAGATGGATTCTCAGTTGCAGCAGTAGCAGATGAGAGGGAGTTGCAGTAGTTGGCAGCAGTATGCAGGGTTAGCAGCAGCACAGATGTAACGTAGAATCAGAGTTGTGCAGTAGTTGGTGGGCAGTGAGGCCAGACATCAATAGCGTAGCAAGAGGTGATACAGAGGTAGAGTGATGCTTCAGTGGGTTTCAACACTTGAGCACATTTCTCGCTAAAAGGGAGTATTGATTTTGTAGCATCGAATGTGCTCTAGCCTCGAGATTTTGCAGAGAGGCTAAGACACATGCATTCTCCAAGACCCAGAAATCGTTTTAGGAAATTCCAACCTAAGATGATTTAATTAAAATAATTAATTATTTTTAATGTATTCCTAAGTCTAAACTTAGGAAATGAGAATAATTAAAGGGTATTAATTAAATTAGGTGCGAATCTTCTAGATAAAGACGTGAATCAAGTCCTAGATAATCTGAGCAATTGATTAAGATCTAATCTTGGCCATTGATACCTTAACGAGAAATTATAAGAAGAAACTCGATGGGCACTTGGAGAACACACTAGAGCAAATAGTTAGTTGCCCAAACAGATCAATTTTCTCAGTGGCTGAAGTTCGGTAAGAGAAAATCGAGTCAAAAGGTGAGTTGTAGGTGAGAGAGAGAGGGCATCAACAGTGGTTTGAGAGTGCAGGAAGAGTTCTGGAAAGTGCATCGCAGAGGATGACGCAGTGAGGCCAGCGTAAGGGAAGAAGGTCCTCTTTAGGGTCAGGAAAACACTGTGGAGTGAGAAAAATTTGTCAGTAAAATTTTCTTAGTGTTTCTTCCACCAGTTTTGCTATCTAGTATTTTGTACATGAATTTTTGTTGAAGAATTAATAAAGAAACCTTCATCTGCTGCATCGGTTTTCCCACATTGGTTTTTTTCGAGGACAATTGTCCAAAAATATTTGTGCCAATGTGTTTATATGTGTGCTGGTATTTTCCTTGCATTTATTTTCCGCAATATTTGATTTGTGAAGGCTGCAGCGTATATATTAGATAACTGCAAAAATTTGTTTAAGTAATTTTAACGAATAGAAAAAATATTATCAGCTGTTGTATTAGGATTCATGGCATCCGGATTTTCACAAAATACTTGTCTCGGTATGGGCATGTGCAATGTAGCAACAACCTTGGTGTGTATCAAGTGACATAGGGGATGTGCAGTGGTCGCTTTTGCCGCAAAATCTAGCAAGCCTTGGAGAGGGGTACCCTACACGGCTATTACTAGACCAATAGACAACAATGAGGTAGTGGCCTGTTGACCACTGGAGTGGTACCTGATGATGATGTGAAGACTCCATGCCCAAGGATGAACCAGAGGACACTTTTACCATCATATATCATCAGTTCAACACAGTTGAATGCTGCCTTGACTTCGCATTTATTTCATACTTCACCATGCTGTAATGACTCAGACATCCACACTTCTTTTTGTCCTTAAACCCGAACTTGTTCCTGTCGTGAAGTTCACACTCAATCACAGACTTATCTGAAGTGTCTGCTCCAAATGAACCACAGATCCATATATATATATATAGTGGCATCCTCTTTTTAATTTAGGCCGACCTTCGAATCTGTAAGGCCAACTTGTAGGCTGACTCTCTCCACTGCTTATTTGTTGTCCTTGGGAGATGTTTAACGTTGGACTTGAGCATCATATGAAGTTGAGTCTTCAAGGCTCATGTGACAAGGTTTAGAGCATACTTCATTGACTAGACACTTCGTATACATGACTCCTTAAATAGTACATTTATGACCAGAAGACAAATCCTAAAGGACATCAAGAAGAAGTCCTTTGACCTATAATAAAACCTTGCTCATGAAACCCATGAGGCAAGCATATCAAAAATATATTTTATTATCTGTCTTCTTCTTTACATAATTACATAGTCAATATGAAGACCGATCCTAGTTACACTTTTCAACGCTAAAAGTGCCCAAGGGTGTGTGTGATGCTCTGTTGCTACTTGGAGTCCCATGGCTCTCAACACTTCACCTGTGGGTGCCAATATGCTTCTCTGAAGGCCTGGGTTCTAGTTAAGGTGCCGAGATCATGGTAGTTGAACCACCCAAAAATCACATCACAAAGTCTAACACAAGGTTACTTGGGAGCAGGAGTGCAAGCGGGGAGCGAGAGAAACATTTTGAAAAGCTCCTAGTTTGGGAGTGAATTGAGAGCGAGTTTTTATATATTATAAATTTTTATATTTTTTGATGCATATATGTCAACAAAAACGTGTAGAATGGTGAATTAGATATAAAAAACATAAAACCATGGATTGAACCATATAACATCATTCATCTAGAAGTTATACTCTTCATCAACCATGTACACAAGTTAGTAACATACAACACATCGAGTCTCGTGATTCATCAATCTTAAAGTTTCAAGCTTTCAAAATTCAATATATAACATTTATCACCATTGATCACTAAAGTTGTAAATTGTACTTATAACCAATACCATTACCAGGGAACCAAATGATAACATAGAATATCTAACATGAATTGAAATGTTTCAACTTTCAACTTTCATGAAACATCATACAATATATGCATAATTCATTACCAATGAGTTATAATTGGCAACTTCAAACTTAAAACTTAAATGTCATATATTGTTTACAAAAAATATCATAATAAATATGAAAGAGTCAACAGTTATAAAAAATACTAGAAACTAGAAAAGACAAGTAAATCCACTATCTACTGCTAATGCTTGGGCCTCTTACCACGAGAAATGTCTAATTTCTAAAAAGGTCGTGGTGGTCTACTGGGAATCTCCTCCTGCATAGTTGGACGACCAGAACCAGAAGGCACATGACCTCCATGTGAGGATGTAGATATAGATGGAGGTAGTGGCAACAAAGGCAAAGATTGTAGAACTCAAGCACTACTACTGGATGATGGGGGTGGCATGGTCGTTGTTGCTTCTTCATCATCTTTCAAAATTTCTATTTCCAATAATTCTAGATGTAGAGCACCATCCTCCAAATTATCTTCCTTTGGGTTGCTGTCCCAAGTTGTATATGATGTATCATCTCGATCCCGATCATAATAATGACTCAACAACCTCAAGTTGTAGCGCACATAAACCAAGCTTTATGCCCGGTTTTCATTGAGTCTGTTTCTTCTTATATTATGGATGAAGCTATAGGTGCTCCAACACCTCTCCGCAGAAGAAGTATTTACAACCTGTGAAAGGACTTCTTATGCCAATTTTGGCAAAAGTCCCTAGTTGCCATATGCGTCCCACCATGTGATAGTATCAAATCTATCCCTATCTTCCATTGCATGCAAAGAACCAAACACTCCAGTGCTAGTGAAGTATCTGCCTGATTCAAGACGCAAATTAGCACACTCCTCCTTGTCAGGGACCAACTTGTCTAATGTTGTCATATTCCAATTTTGTATCTCTGGATTTGCATGGGGTTTGGCCCTAACCCCACCCTCAGGTGCAGGTTTTCCCAACCAAGATGGAGAGTAGTATTTTGGTGTAAGGATATACACCAAGGCATGTAGTGGAACATTAAGTTTATTCCACCGTGCACACACAAATTTGTGAACAATATCATACAAGTTGGGATCTCTTTCCTGAATAATATCTTTTATTTTCCCCAACATGTTATCCATCTAATCATATACCTCCCCAATCATTGGTTGATATGTATCTGCAAAACGAATCATGTTATAAATGGGCTTGGTGAATTGCAAAACTTCCCTCACACGTCCCCAAAACAGACCATCAAGAGCGATGTTCTCCATCTCTTCAAAACCTTGCTTGTCAATTGTGGTTGGAGCCCTGTCCTTTAATACCTGCCAGTGCTGACTTGATACCATTCTAGCCAATGACTCTCTTACCTTCAAAAGGAAACTGAAGTTGAGGTAATAGCTAGCAAATCTAGTTTTCGCAATCTTCAACAACTGCAAACCTGAGTGACAACAGAAAAACTCATGGGTATTGCTATGATTGGAAATAAATTTTATCATTCTCTTGCCTCTCTTGTACAAATCACCAATCCAATTGTATTGAGGGTGTTTGTTTTTAATAATATCATGCATCAAAAGGTTCATTGTGTGAACCAAACACCCAAACCAAAATATTTTGGGGTATCTATCCTCAATAATTGCTCCCACTTCCTTACAATTAGAAGCATTATCAGTGATGACTTGGATGACATTTTATGGCTCAATTCTTTCAATTGTTTGAAGTAATGGTTCTATAATGTTGGTGGCAGTCTTAAAATTTTATGAGTAATCATACACTGAAAGGAAGACTGCACCGCTAGTAGACACAACAAGAACACTTATCAATGGCTTGCCTTTTACATTTGTCCAGCGATTAGATACAATGGATACCCCATGGTCATTACAAGAACTTGTCATTTTACCCAAAGCATGTGCTATTTTTTTTTTCATGATCAAATCCCGCGGATCTAGCCTTGTCATATCTAGGGCTCTTGTATCCTTTGGGGCCATCATTAATGGCGAAAACCATTTCATGCCAATAAGGTGAATGAAGAACATTGAATGGTATCCAACATGCATAGAGAAACCAATAAATTTTTGAATCTAGATCATTCCTACACCCTTCGTCAAGGAAATTTGATCTGGTTCTATGCCCTAAAGGGATGGTTGTTCTTGCGCCTCCATATCCAATGCCATGGGAAAATGTTGATAGAGTTCTTAGAGTATGTGAATGTGGGCTAGTGGTGTCATGTTCAAAGTTGCCCTTTGATCTTTTAGATTTGTATTGGGCTTCCTCCTCTTCCCTTATGTATTTGGCTCTTTGTTGTTGTGACCAGTATTGATAATATCGGTATCGGAAAAATATCGGCGAGGGTCCAAAAAAGATCTTATCGGAAATATCGGCAAGGGTCTAGAAAAGATCTTATTGACAATATTGGCAAAATATCGGCAAATATCGGCAAGCATAAAAAATGCATAATATATTCATTTTTTTTCAAATTCTTAGACATATAAAGCAATAACAACATGAAATAAACACATTGACGCATAAATATGAAGAAAACACTGATATATATATGATGAAGTGGATGTAAAATAAAAATGATACATCAAAGGCGATACCGAATCCTGCTGATCCCTGATAATTGTCCAATCAAGGACTCAAATGTGGAGAACCAATACAAAATGACATCACATATAAAAGAATTTCATCATCATGAGTTATATGTAGCAACAAAAATAAAACTCCAGCTATCTATATGAAATTAGTGACCTCTCCCCCTTTTACGGGAAAACATGAGGGGCTGTTTGTCAGGCCTGCCCCTAGTAGTAGAAGGCCCTGACCCTGCACCTAATGTCAAATACTGACTGCTGGGTATGGAGCTTTACTCTCCTATATCTATAGCAAATGGTGCTAATGTTGATGCTCCCACAGTGTCCTTCTCTTCCTGCTCCCGCTCCGAGTGCTGCTCCTCCTCCGAGTCCTCCTCTTGTTGCCCCTGTTCTAATGGTTCCTCTGGCTCTAACCATGCAGGTGACTCCTCCAAGACGGGATCCTCACTCTCCACCCTCCACTGAGACAATACATCAATATTGTCTAAGGAAATGGCATCTAGATCCATTGGTGCTTGTATTTGCTTCACTCGAAGTCGGATATTGTAATGCACATATACTAAATAATTGAGACATGTGAACTCCAACCTGTAAGAGTGTCAAAAAAACTACTGAGTATTCTCTCTTGACACTTGAGGGTCATAAATTAAAATTACAATAAATGTAATTGCTCAACTGAAGGCTGAAGGTCAAAGTTATGTCTGTTGTGCTTTTTTGAGTGTATTTCTCAAATGCACTCCAATTGTGCTCACACCTTGAAGAACTACATGTTTGAGTCAGGATTCTTATGGCTAGTTTCTGCAAATTTGGTGCCCTTGCACCATAGGTTTGCCACCAAATATCTACAACGAAATAAAGAAATAAAAAATTCAAAAACATGAAACATAATTAAACTTTCAAATGCAAGTTACATAATTTAATTTTAAAAATCTAGAATTATAAATAAGTAAATCCTAAATTGAAAATTATAATGAGTGATGACTTGTCATTTACGTGGCATGAAGGGGGTCATTTCCCTAATAGCATCATTAAAGCCAGATAGGCCAACACAATCTTGATAAAACTGTATCTCGCTGTTGATTTTGCTACGAAGCTCAGGATCAAGTACTATCCTTTGAATACAAGAATGGAGCCCTTCCATCACCTCACCATCAAAATCAAAAGCACATTTGTATGAAAATGCAGGGTTGAGGAAGAGTGTTGCTGCATGAATGGGTTGATAAAGCATCCCTGTCCACCGACTATTAATCACATCCCATAACATCATATGTTTATCAAGGCCAACAGAACCCTTGTCCGCATAATAAGAATGAATGGCCTCCTTGGCCTTATCCATGGCCTCATACACATAAGCCATTGCAGACTTCTCCCCATCTACCAATCTTTGAACCTTTACTATAGGTTCACTAATTGAGCACACTTCTTCTACTCCCTGTCAAAATGTCTCAGTGAAAACCATTTTTGCAATGGCTCTCCCGTCCTGTCTCATGTTGTATCTACAATCACGCCATTCATCAAAAACAAACATTTGCTTCAACTCAAACTGGCATCGAAGCAAAGAATGAAGAGTAATAAAGTTGGTGGCAAAACATGTGATTGCAGGATGCTGCTACTCCTTATTTTGGTGAATCTCCTCATGAGGCTAAGAACAAAAGTATGGCTATATATAAACTTGGGGACACTTCTAACCATATCAATCACCTCCTTGAAGAAGGTGAGTTTTCCCATATCCTCAAGCAGCAAATCGATACAATGTGTTGCACATGGAGTTCAGAACAATGTATGATGTCTCTCCATAAGAATCTTGCTGGCAGCCACATAATTAACTGCATTATCTGTTATGACTAGCACCATTTTTGCACGCCAATCTCCCGGATGAACCCATCTAACAAGTCACATATTATTGTTGCATCTTTTGTGTGCTGATGCGCCCACTGCTTTAATAAACATTGTACCTTTAGGACAATGTACCAAGGAATTTAGAAGGGTCCTACCCTTCCTATATGTCCAACCATCAGACATCACTGTGTATCTAGACACTTCCCATGTCTTTTTCAACTCTGTCAGTCTAGAGTTTATGTCCTGCTTTTCTACTTTAAGGATTGGACCCCACAACTCCTCATATGTAGCACTTTTGTAACCTAGGCCCACAATAGCAATATCATCACACATTGGCTGCCAAAATGGATTTGTTTTAGTGACGCTGAGAGGCAAGTCACTCCAAAAAAGACACCTCCCAATAACTCTATCTGCTTCTAGCTTCTCCTTTTTTTTAACCACTGATTTTATGAAAGGTTGTGATCCATGTCTTGTTCGTGGAACAAAAAATGATGACCACCCACTCCCAACAACATTAGCACTAGCTGTTGTAGGTGATGTTGTGGAGCCCCTCCCACTACTCTCAGCCTCAAAATCAAAAGAAGATATGCTAAAAGATCTACTTGCACGTTCAATCTTGTTTCTTTTTGCCTCTTCTTTGTTTCTGTCTTTTTCATCAATAGCTTCAAGAGCTTTTTGTATAAGCTCCGAACTAGAAATTGTACAAAGCCCAACATCATGTCCAGAGAGTCTAGCCAGATGGTACTTCAATCTCGTAACCCCTCCTGTCATTATGGTCCCACACAATTTACATGATAAATATGCCCGATTTGTCCCACCATCAGACTCTCCATACTCCCAAATGGGTCCAAGGATTTTGGCATATTTGACTTTTGTAGTGAGCTAATTCAAACCTAGGGAAAAAAAAAAAAATTGGCATTAAACGCCCATGCATAAAAATTTAAAAATAATAAGTAATAAACGTGTTATTTAAATTAAAAAAATTTACTACAAGAATACAAATACATTATTTGCAATGTGAATGAAAAATTGACAATAAGAGGGTGCATAAGAATGTTTAAAAAAAAATGAAGCTTGTTGTCCAAATATGGACAAAACCCTACATTGGCTCATGGGCATGAAAATCATAGTAAATGGAAAAAGAAAAGTAGCACAATGTTGGTAGGCAAAGAGGCAAGCATGCATAGCCCCAAATCTATGAAAAAATTCATTAAAATATGGGTTTGGAAGAACATAGCTGTTAATGGAAGAGATGGAGTTTGTGTCATTGTTCTTCAATATTTGATGATGAAAAATTTCTTAGTTGCTGGTGATAATGGTTGTTTGATCACCAATTCTTCTTTGACAACCTCCACAATGCTTTAGCCTTCCTTTACATCAACTCACAAACATAAATGAAAAAAAAATCAAGTTTTCCCTTTTCTAGCCGCGACAAAGAGAAGCTTGACGATATTTTCGATCATTGTGCGGTATTTGCCAAAATATCGCCAATATTGCCAAAATATCGCGATATTTTCTCGGCGATATTTCGTTTCCCCGAAAATATTGCGATATTTCCGAATATCAACGATATTTTTACCACTGGTTGTGACCAACTTCCACAAGTTTTGATTCCTATTTGTTTATTTCCATCCCATGGCATTTTCCCACAGAGATGCTTTCTGGCATGGGTGTATGAACCTGTATAAGTCATTTTTCAATGGAGGCATGTAAATTTAGTGGTTCCACCCAATGTTGTGAACATCGCGATCGAGATTAAATCAGTGAGGGGAAAAAACCGTAAAAATCGGAAAAAAAATCGACACATACAAAAATATTCATTTTTTTCAATTTTTTTAATATCTGAAGCATCCACAACATAAAATAAATGTATCGACACATAAAAACTAATATATAAGATGTGTAATATCATGTCTAGTGCTACATCACACATAAAACTGAATCATGTCCTGAATACTAAATCCTGAGTCTCAACTCAGCCTCAAAATATCAACAAAAAATATAATAATGTATCTCATATCATGAGTCATAATGTCATATACAAAGGAATGCACCATATAACTTATACTACTGATTTCCTCTGCCTCGCTTGCGAGAAAATATAACAGCTTTCCCTCTAGATGAAGAAGCTGGCGGGCTGGCAATGGACTCTGTTGTGCTCTAGAACCTGAAGCACCAGGAGCTAAAGGAGGCAAACCACGTCCTCTATCGGTAGGAGGGGTAGGTGGTGTCACCTACTGCTGCGGCTGCTCCTCGTCCTCGTCCTCCTCCCCCTCCACTACCTCCTCCTCTATCCAATCAAAGGCTGACTCCGTGATAGGCCTCTTAGCCTCAACCCTCCATGCAACAGTGATGTCAATCGCATCTAAAGAGATGGCCTCCATATCAGGTGTTCTCCCAAATTGTCTCACCTACAATCTAAGATTGTAGTAGACGTAAATCATGTCATTGAGGCGCTGGGACTCCAACCTGTACAAGGGTCATAAATTAATAAATTAAAAATATATATTATAAATAATAAATTAATAATTATAAAAAAAATTATTTAATGAATTCAAAAAATCAGTTGGAATATTTTAAGTTTTTAACCTGTTGCGCTTTTTGGTGTGTATTTTTTCAAATACAATCTAGTTGCACTCACATCCTGAAGAGCTACATGTTTGGCTGAATATTCTAATGGCAAGATTTTGGAGTTTTGGTAATCTGCCATCGTAGCTCCTCCACCATGCATTTACAAGTTACAACAAATAAGATAAACTTATAAAGTTATAAACATAAGAAAAATTTTAAAATAATGAAAATTCGAAAATTGAAAGTTGAAGCAAAGTATGAAGTTATGATTCATGAACTTGAGGAGACAATGAATTTTGAAGCAAACAAAATCTTACCTGGCATTTTAGTAGTCCTATCCTAGAAAGCCATGTCAAAGCTCAATGTGCCACCTGCCATTCTGTATACCTCCATTTCATTGGATATCTCTGCACGTTCTGATGGACATGGCACCATCTTCTGAACACAAGTGAAAAAGCCATCCATGACCTCAACATCAAATAAGAAACTACATGAGTAAGCAAATTCGGGGTTCAGGAAGATCCCTGCAGCATGAATGGGATGATGGAGTGTGTTGTTCCTGTTGACCACTGGAGTGGCACCTGATGATAATGTGAAGATTCCATGCCCAAGGATGAACCAGAAGACACTTGTGCCATCAAATATCATCAGATATCATCAGTTCAACAGAGTTTTTAAACTCTACTTCTTCTTCTTATCATTTTCTTCTTCAGTCTTCAGATCCCGTAGCCCTTCGGGGATATTGTATAAATGTCACTAGCATGATGAATAAAGCCATGTAAAGCCATGTAACAGGCGTAGGATGTTGGGACTTGATCAACAAGCGAGTACATCTTGGAGTGTTTTTTTTACTTGGTTAATTCCTTCTTTTTAGCGGCGAATAATTTTCTAGGTTTTTTCACTCATTGCAGTACCCCTAAGCTGGGGTGACGGCTTGAAGGTTGAGCCCCTAACACATCTTAGTGTCTAGAGTCGATGTATATTACCATGCTAGGTCATCTCTGAAATTTCGCGGAATTTGACTAAGTATAAGTAGGATTTTTTAATAATTAAAAATTTCCTGCAAAACGAGATTTTTTAATTAATTTTTATGTAATGATGTAAATAAGTGGCCTTAGGAAATGTTTGGGGCGTGTGACCACTCGAAATTCATCCTCAGAGACCCAACATTATCCTAGGACCCACTTTGAGGGTCAAAAAACAACTTTGGTCCCTCAAAAGCTGACTTTCCTAATGTCAGTGGCAAAAAATGAGAAAAAATGAGAAAAAATAAATAATTGGAAAAAATTTAAAAATTTTCCGAAGTCAAAATAAGTCAAATTTTGACATGGCAAGGTCAAAAGTGATGTGGCAAGCATGTCGGGCCAACCACATGGAGCACAACTCTAGTCAAAATCAATCAAGTCAAGGAGGGCCCACAATGAGCCAATGTTGAGTGCATATGTATGGCTAAAATGCAAATGTGATTTAATTCAAATTTAATGGATTTGGTTTAATCCAAAGTCTAAAGTTAAAATTGTGAGTGGGGAATGGACCCCACCTCACCCTCCTACTCTACTCATAGCCATACTTTGGAAGATATGCATATGCCAAACGATTCAACGCACATGCCATAAAGAACATATCCATGCAGGCCAAATTTCAACGCAGCTATCACAGCACATAAATCAGAGCTTGGAAACTCCAGTCAACAACGTCCACGCAACAACAGTGTTACGTGGAGTTCGTGGGAAGTTTTACACAGCAATTAGCAGAGGTCAACAAGAGATAACATGCAGATTTGTGGGCAGACAGTCATCACTCCACGATGGCAAATTCCTTAAGTTAATACGCAGTTGTCAAAGGCATCTCATCACAGATTTGTGGGACAGATTGGAAGATTCAATCAATGCACAAATTAAGGAGTATGTCTCCACCAATCTGGACTTCCCTTACCACTTGTACGCTGTCCCCTTCAACATATATACGCACAACAAATTTTCCTCTATGCTGGCAACTCCTACACGCAGTTTGTTGGCACAATTGGGTTCAAATTAATAGAGGTGGCAGCCAGGGATATCTACGTTGATCTTCAAAGGAAAATTACAGTGACACCTATAGCAGTTTGACAGCCACTTGAAAATTCATTTTTGCTTTGAGATCTTCTCTAGTTTTTGTATAAATTGAGCCTTGGGATCTGATTGTAAAGATGGTTTTTTGAAGCTTGTGCTTATTGTTACTATGTCGAAATTGTTATTGAGCTGAATAAAGGAAAGTCTTTTGGGTTACTAGCTTCTCTTGTAGTGCATTATTTGGTTGATGAGGTATACTTGTTTCATTTGATGTTGTTATTTATTTACTTCACATTACAGTCTAGTTGTTTTATTTTTGCATTTGCCTAAAGACACTATTGTCTAGGGAGAGGAGATTTGTAGCTATCTCAAATCTCCTTTGGACTTGGTATATTTTGTGCTCTTGTTGTAGCTTGTTATTTTCAGTGAAATGACAAGCTCAACGTGGCCTCTATATGCCAAGTTTTCTTTTGCACTAACAATTGGTTTGCAGAAATTTGTGTGTTCAAAGGACAGGTTGCCAAGTCTATTGGAGTGTGAAGACTTCTTCGGTTGGAATAAGTTAACTCCAAGGATATCAAAGATTCCACAAGTTGTTTAAGCCAACAATCTCATAAGACATCAAGAGATTTATCTAAAAGGGGGTTTCATGAGCCCTTTGCTTCTATTCCATCTCTAAAAAATCATATATTTCTTCTCTCATTTGTGCACATATCTATTTTATCTAGCATTTGAGGCTAACTTGTTGGATTTAAATCCCAATTCTCACTCACTAAATCAACTCTTTCAAGCTGATCTTAGTGAGGGAATTTGTAATATAAAGTGTCTTTTATACTTGCATTGAGTTTTTAATTTTTTCCTTCGCATGCATGTGATTTCCTCTCACATATTTCAACACTATTTCTTTTGCATGCTAACTCTTTTGCTTGTTTGCCTATAGGTGTTCTTGGAAGCAATCTAAGTTTGAAGAAAGGGAGCTAAAGCATAGGCTAAGGAACACTCTTCCATTTGGAACCTCAAATCTAAGTTTCGCTTTATCACTTCACCTCTACTTCTAAAGCCTCATTCTTTTGAGGAATTGTAACCACCATTCACCTCAAGGCTTTAAGCCTTTACTTTGTAAACATCTCATAAGTAAATATTTAAAATCTTACACTTGTAACTTTGGGAAGGAGTAAATTTAAAACGCATATTGTAAGCTCTTTCCAAGCCCCTCATTTCTATAAGAGGGCCTCACTTTTATTAATAAAGAGCTGACTTTTCTTGAGGGAGCTTGGGAAGTTTTTTCCCATGGTATCTCACCTACTCATTTAGAGGGAGGAAATCTTCTTGAGTGGTCAACTTTCTTTTGCCTAGTTTTTTTTTTAATTTTCTCAACTAAATCACTTCCAGTCATCATTTCGTTTGCTAATTTAATCTAGTTGCATGTGAATAACTCATATTTTCATTTCATTAATTGCTTAGATCACATAGTCCTTTAAATTTCCTAATTTACAATCTCATTTGCCATCACTTACTTATGTTTTGTGATCTATTTCTCATTTGGATAAGTTTCACAATATACTACAAGTAAATAAGCGTAGCACTTTCAATTTATGGCAACTTGAGTTATTATGAAGCATATTTAATTGAATCATCTCCATCTTTTACATAGCACTCGCAAACTCACTTTCATATCATTTAGGCATTTCACTTTTCATAGTAGACTTGCATCTCTAAAAATTAACCTCCAACTTAAATTGGTTGTATAGACATTAGGGACCCTCCACCTCTATTGACTCCTCACTGTGAAACTCGGATGTCGGGCGAGGGTGAGGTCTGGGGACAGGAGTTAAATTGAAAATTGTTTTAGAATTCTACTAATAAAATAAAGCAAGAGCACCTTCACATCACAAATTTACTCGCAATTTTTCTATTTCATGTACTTGTTACTTTGGCGGTTATTTAGCATGAATATTTAATGTCATTATCCTTTGTTACCTGAGCACTTTCTTACAAATACTTTTTCATTTATTGCAAGTGATGCTTATATGTTAATCTTGGTCTAACACTTCCTTGTGGGATTATTGTCATTGTATATTGAATTTCATTTTCGAGCAAACACTTGTCATTTACTTTAAAACACTAGTCTATATTTGAACACATTATTGAATATTGCTCATATACTTATATGCTTGTTTACATCTTGGAATTGAGTCATATTTGATAAGTAAATCCTTCTAAATAAATTCTCCTAGAAGCCTCACATCTTTGATTTAGTTTGCCTTTAGGGACCACCCCCCTAAGCTAACCTAGGAGATAGCTTAAACGGAGAGAGTCGAGAATAGGTGACACCCTTTCTTTGAGTTCCTTGCCACCAACCACACCTGTGGGGTTGAAGGCTTTTTCCATTAACTGTAAGTAGGTGTAGGCGGCAAGTGATAACAGTTTCATCGCTCATCAATCACTTCCCATATAAGAAGTTGTTTCTGAAACCTCTCATCACCCTTGGGCCTTATCATCATAGTAGCTGCGAATGGATTCTTTGGTCCTATCCATGGGCCTCATATAAGTAGCCCATTGCGAGCTTCTCTCCATCAACCAATCTAAGAACCTTTACCAAAGGTTCAGTAATGTTGCACACCTCTTGCACTCCCACCTAGAAGCTTTCCTGATATGAAACCAACTTGCAGATGGTCTCTCCCTCTAGTTTGCGGCTGTATGTCAAAGCAGCCACTCCTCTGAAAGAAATATTATCTTCAAATCCCACATAGAATTCAGGAGAGATTGAAGAGATATAAAACTAGTGGCAAACTGTGTAATAACAGGGCACACCAACTCCTTGTTGGTGAATGTTCTCATCAAATGAAGCACACATGCATGATTATATATAAATTTTGTAATGCTATTTTTTGATGATTCAACAATATCTTTGACAAAATGAATCTTTCCTATGTCCTCCA
Source organism: Pinus albicaulis (assembly GCA_034641835.2). Lineage (NCBI taxonomy): Eukaryota > Viridiplantae > Streptophyta > Pinopsida > Pinales > Pinaceae > Pinus > Pinus albicaulis. The sequence goes on along the minus strand of CM076579.1, from coordinate 1,543,084,108 downwards.
ACATCACATCAATGCAATGTGCAGCACAAGGTGTTCAAAATATGTTCGGATGCCTCTCCATAAGCATCTTTCCAGCAACAACATAATTTGCAGCGTTGTTCATTATGATTTGGACAACATTTTGTGAACCCACCTCCAGAATGAGCACATCCAATAAATCACATAATAATCGTGCATCTTTGACATGTGCAAATGCATCAACAGATTTCATAAACATTGTCCCCTTGGGACAACTGATCAAGAAGTTAATAAGGGTCCTACCCTTTTGATCAGTCCAACCATCTGACATCACAGTGCATCCTGTGACTTCCCATGATGCCCTTAACTCCTCCAATCTCTTGGTGCAGTCAACTTTTTCATTTTGAAGAATGTGCTCTCTAAAGTCATCATATGAGGGGGCTTTGTATTCTAGGCCAACAACAATGATAACATCAATCGCAGCCTGATAAAATGGATTGTTCCTGGCAACACTGAAATGAATATCACTCCAAAGAAAAAGTTTGCCTAACAACTTGTCAGCTTCTTCCTTCTCCCTTTTTTTAATAAGTGAGGAGATGGATGTGCAATGTGAGTGGTTCTAGAAACAAAATATGAGGAGGGAGCTACGGGGTTGGGTGTAGAAGATGCTGATGGTGAAGAACCACTATCACTCTCATGGTCACCTCTAAACCTTGATATTTGACTCCTCAGAGCTGCTTTGCTGAGTTTAGTTGTTTCTATTTCTTCTAATGATTTGAGGGCTCTTTGGATTATTTCTGGATTGGTATTTGTGCAAGACGCTACTTCATGTCCAAGAACTTGAGCAAGGTGGTATTTCAATCTGTATAGCCCCCTATCATGTGTTGACCACATAACTTGCAATTCAAGTTTGATCGGTCAAACCCTTGATCAGGTTCACCAAATTCCCACAAAGGATCCAATTTCCTTGGCATGTTTGTAAATTTGTTGAACTCTTAAGTTTTACTGTTAGATGAAGTTTGAACTTTGAAATTTGAACCTAGGGCACAAGAAAAATTGTAAGTTAAAAAATAAAATAAAAAATTACAATTTTACATACAACACTTTGATTTTTTCACCAAAAAAAAAAACCTCAACCCAATGCAAAAATAATGGGAAAAAATACATATTGAAACCCAAGCAAAAATAATGGAAGAAACTAGGAGCACAAGAAAAAATATAAAAAATAAATTTAACAACTAGTTTTTTGCATTTTTGACCAAAATAAACCCTCTCCACTCAATAAAACAAAAAAAACACAACCAAATGCATTAAAAAATGATGAAAAATACATGGGTGATAGAAACCCATGGAAGAACAAGAAAAAAACAAAAAAAAGGGTCAAATTTGATGCCCATACCTGGAAAAAATGCTTTGCTGAAGAAACTTGGTCCAAATTTGAATTTTGTTTGCTTGGGTTGCTAAATTCCTTCACTGTTCTCCTCTCTTGCCCTTGTAGATGACTTCTCCTCCTCTTTAGCTCTATTTCTTAACCTCTGTTTGCAAAAATGAGGAAAAAAAAATCAAAATTGTTTGTTAAAGGGTCAATGTTTTATGGGCCAACGATTATTTCTAATTGGATCGTGATAAAAAATATCGCCGATTATATCAGCTGCGCAAAAAAATCACGATTTTATCGCGATGTTCGCTTCACTGGACTTCCACCCCTTTTCTCTCCTTTGGCCTAGAAACATATTTGCACAATGGGGTTTGGTTTGATTTGGATTTTGTGCCCTAATCATCTCCACTCTCCTCCTCCTCCTCCTCACCAAGGTACTCCTCTCTAGGATTTTCAAATCCACCACTACCCACTTCTTCATCCTCTTCATCAACCGTCCTTCTACTCTCCAACACCATAATAACAAAAGAAGGAACCAACATCAAGAGAATGCCAACAACCAAACTATATACCTATGATGTTTGTAGTTTTGATTCTTTGAACTTTGGTGGAGTTATAGTTTCTTGCCTGCAATAAAAGGGAGAAACGGGAATGGGAAACTTGAAAGAGAGAAGACAACATTTTCATTTAACAATGAACATATAAAAAACACAAATGTTAGATTAGAGTCTAGATCCTACCTCTTTGGCCTTCAATCCCAAGCTCCAATCTCCCTTGCAAGCTTTGAAGCAACCCTCTCAATCTTCTTCCTCAACTCTTGTTCCAATTCCAAAAGCCCTCTCTTGCTCTCTCATATGCAAATGGTGAATTATGGGAGGGGAGGAGAGCCTTTTATTTCTTTTTCCCCTGCCCTCCCTCCAAAAATTCCCCTACGCAGCTGCGTCTTTTTCGCCCACGGGGCGCGATTTTTTTTAGGCGGGAACAATCGCTCTTGCCTAAAAAAATTCACTCCCGGAGCGAACGAGAGCGGTCAGGGAGCAACTGCTCCCGAAAAATCAAGGAGCAAATTTTTTTAATGGAGCGTGCTTCGAGAGTGAATTTCGGGAGTGCACTCCCAAACCACCTGAGCGGAGTGCGCTCTGGGAGTGGGTTCGAGGGGGGGGTAGCGCTCCTTCGCAACCCTAGTCTAGCAAACAACAAATCATTAGGTACAATAATCGTTTTTACATCTAAGTGGACCAAGCTTGAATGTAAAGGGCCATTTAATGCTTCATACAAAGCTTCCCTTCCAAATTCAGGGTCTTGAACTTGCAAAGGTATTTCCTCTGTAGGTAGGATGTAATATTCCTAATTAGCTTTCAGCTAGTTAGAATATTAATTTTTGCTTTTGTTAATAAGATAGATGAATAAGAGGGTAGAGAGACCCATAAATCTCTTTAGTACGAATAAAAACCACCTCTAAAGTGAATGTGGTGTGAAAATTCTACTGCAGTGTATTGGTTTATTTCCTCCTACTTGATTTAATTTATACAAGTTATTTTCAGAAATTAGATTCAGAAAATACTGAAAATAAACACAACTACAACCTACACATGTAGATCATTTCCTGAATAATTCACTCATGCAACAAAGTGACACATGGATTTTTGGACATAAGTCCCCGGAAAAACCCAAAGCGGGAAAACCGATTCAGTAGATATGAGGGTTTTATTATTAAGTTGTTCTGAGTACAGCAAATTTGGGTTCCAACCTTGGAAAACGCAACAAAGAATAAAAGATATAAGATTTGCAGCTAACCTAAAGATCTAGTGTCAAATATCTGACTAATCCACACCCTCAAAAGGGATTTACAGGACTCAGCCCGAATCTAACCCTAGAAACCCTCAGCGTCAGCCCTGCTACCCTCAAATGCTATTGCGCTGCACCGGAAGGGACTGCGTCACCCCTGGAAGGGTCTCATAGCCTCACGCTGGCCCTAAAAGGCCCTCTGCGTGATTTCTGAAGCCTCCCAGTGCCTCTGCGCTGTTCTGCGTAGCGGCTGCGCAACACTTGCGTAGTTGCTGCCTTGCTTCTCTGCGCTGTCCTTGATCTGCTTTTCTTGCCTCTTGTTGTCTCTTGGCTCTTGGAATCAGATCATTCCCTCAACCAATACTACCTCTCACTACAAGAAATTCCACTGGAAATTCTTAGCAAACCCACCCTAGAATTCCAGATCTATTCCTCAGTTCTACAGAAATTGTGTGTCTTCAACATACCCTCAAGCCTTTCTCTTATACTTTTTCGTTGAACCCTTCAATGATCGAGATTAAATCATCCATCAACGACTGAGATTAAAAGACTGCTCGATCCATGTGACTTAAGACAATTTCAGTACGTGTTAATTAATTCACTTTAATTATTTTATTTTCTCAAGTTAGACTTAGGAAATCCATTAAAAATAATTAATTATTTGAATAACATCAACACAACTTGAAATTTTTCAAATCAATTTCTGGGTCTTATAGATCAGGTGTATTCTAGTCCCTCCACAAAATTGGGACCTAGAGCACAATTGATGCTACCCCAAATACACAAAATCTCAACACGTGGATCATTGCATCTGTTGAATAAAGCACTCTTGGGTGTGAATAGGGGCTAAAGCATGTAGATGGGGTCGAGGTTGACCAAATCAACATCGCTGTCATGGAGGTAGTGGGGAGTTATTGGAGGAGAGCACAGTTATGATGGTTTGTATGCATGAGAGCAACATCTTTAATGAGTTGGACGAAGGGTGAGGAAGCTCACAAAGCATATAAGGAAGGGGATGGCAACCATAGAAGACATTCTGAATATTGTTTATGTCTTGGTTTTTTATGACTTTCTGTACGCTTCAGCTGTTTAGCAGAGTCTGCTGTATTGTTTTGCACAAGGGTGTTTCCGAGCGGAAATCCCACCCTCATCCTTGGGGGACTTTGAGTGCCCACTTAGGAGAGGTTCATTTGAGCTTCATTCCACCATCCGACATCAGGCCAAGCATCAACCATCTTCAACAGCGCAGTCTCCTTCAGAAACTACGTTATTTTGCAGGGCAGTTGCAGTGGAGGGCTAAGTGCCCAAGTTCTTGAGTTTGTTTTCCAGTGAGGGGATCAACCGTTCATCCGGAGGATCAGTAGGGGGGAGTATCAACCATTTGCATCATATCAGCCACCTCCCGACAATTATCCAGTTGCAGTGCATTATTCAGCCCTAGGGCTGCAACTTTCATTTTGTGTTTTTCGGAAACCCCTTGTGGGTTGTCTTGGATTGGTGCTAGAAAGCCGACATCTCTGATCTCGGCATTTTCTGAGCACTATATCAGCAAATCCATGTACTCTCATTTGCAACAGCAGTTATTCCCAGCAAAAATTGCGTTGTCATAGCCTCCGACATTTTATATAGTAGTTGTTTTTCATATTTCATGTACTGGGTCTTTTGAGGCTTGTTTTGCCTAGCTTGAGTGTCCTTTTCCTCAATATCTTGTACTCATTTTTCTACTATAACATCTAATAAAGTGGCTCTATGATCTGCACATGTTGATGTATTGATATTTTATTGCATTTTCTAGTTTCATGTTCTATATTCCTGTTTTTCCTAATTTGTAATATTACATAGGAGTGGCTGAAGGACAACCCTATTACATGTTTCTAGCACCTAAGGGGAAGTAACATTTCCTCAGTTCATACTTCAATCAACAGGTGCTATTGAATAATGGTGGTAATGAAGGGGAGAATACTTCACGACCAAGTGCCATGGTCAAAGGGACTAGCATGATGGGGATCCAAACCCTGAGTGTATTGATGTGAGGAGGGAGCAATCATGGAAGCATGAGTTAACAACCCATCCTTTGTTTTTGCACCCCTCTTGTGCGCTTTTTAATTTTTCTTGGTTTTCCTTTGTATTATTGCTAGTAGCTGAAAGGGCTAGAGCTTGCTTTGTATGATGTATAGTTGTGTATCACCCCTCAATGATGAGGCAACTCATTTCCCATCGGGGTTAGGACATGCAAGGGTTCATTCCATGATGTATAGGAGTAGTGTGGTGCTAAGGAACTGGGTGATAGCCATAATGGGTGCGGTAGAGCTCATGCTAGGCTTTTGCCAACGTGCTAATGTGTATGTCCCAACCATCTTTTGCATTTTGATATTCTTTGATTTTTCTTTTGTGGCCATTATTTTCTCCTTCCTTTTCTTTTAGCTGCATCAATCACATAGAACCATGTTTCGGGCCCTACCTAGGCATTAGGATGCATGGGTTCCAAATCCCAAAGAACCAATGGCCAGTTGAACCCGAAGAATGGATACAACTTTAAAAAGGAAAAAGCTATTATTTCATACATTTTCACCCCAAGGGTTTGTTTTCTATTTTGTGCATTTTCATCCATTAAACCTAGTGTTGACCTACCTCTTGTTTCCCTGTTCAATAGCTTTGGACCTATTATTGATAATACCCTTAATAGGCTATTTCAAATTGTTGTCGTAAGTTCTGCATGTTGTAAAAAGTGCATTCTTCTAAAAGCCTAATCTATAACAACGATACATAAATTGATCGTGGCTAGTGGGAAAGCTAACCTGAAAATCCATAGAACTTATCTTGCCATCTTAAGCTTAACCAATAGTATCCTTCAATCCATCATATATGTTTTTCACCTTGAGGCTTTCTTTATTGAGGATTTTTCTAGGGTGCATAAATTAACAAGCTCCTTAGAGAGCCATTTGGTTTAAGATTCTTTAGCCATCTAACATATAAGTCTCGTTGGGGAAGCCTCCCTTGTGGGGATAATATCCAACTACAAAACAACAGGGGAGAGGCCACTGAGGTGATAGTGGTGGTTGATCTTGTTGTTGTCCTGGACCTAGTGTGCCTAGTGATTCTTTGCACTGGGTTGCTAGATTTTGTTGTAACAATCCTCAAACCTGTTGAAAAGTGTAACTAGGTCGGACTTCATGTTGACTATGTAATTATGTATTTATTCAAGGAAGATGTCAAAGATAATAAAATGTATTTTCGGTGTGCTTGCTTCATGGGTTTCATGAGCAAGCTTTTATTATGTAGATAGACTTCTTCTTGATGTCTATTAGGTTTATGTCATCTAGGAATAAATATAATTAGGGGTCATATAGACATGAAAGATTTAGTTTAGTATGCTCCAAAGACCTTGTAAAGGAGCTCACAAAAAACCCTCAAAGAAGATGGGAGACAAGCTCTAAAAAGCATTGAATGTCAAGCTCCTATACAGCGTAGACAACCCTCCAACATGCTGGAATAAACACCTTATGAAGTATTAGTTATGTCGGCATACAAACTGTGGACAAGTTAGCCTAAAGTCAACTTGATGAGCCGGCTTGAAGACAAGGAAACATACACCCATTTTTCATTTGAACATAGAAAAATTCGGATAAGTTCTGTGAGTTCATACAAAGTGCGGATTTGAAGGTTAAATAAAAGTGTTGAAGGGTAAATCAAAGTACTAAAGGTTAATCAAAGTGTTGAAGGATAAATCGAAACATTGAAAGTTAAATCGAAGTGCTGAAGGGTAAATCAAGGTACTGAAGGTTAATCGACGTGCTGAAGGATAAATTGAAATATTGAAAGTTAAATCGAAGTGCTGAAGGTGAAGTACTGAAGGTTCAAATCGAAGTACTGAAGGACTGAAGGTTAATGCAAAGAGTTGAAGGTTAAGACAATGTGCTGAAGGTTAATGCGTAGTACAGTATAGGACTAAAGTTAACAAAGAGATAGTATTTTATGCGGACTAAACAGCAGGAAAGGAAATTGAAGAAAGTATAAAGATACAAACTAAGTTGTGGACAAGTGCAGGAAAGTGTTAGCTCAAGACATTGTTTGAAGGAAATCTCAACATCTGAAGATAGTCATTATAATCAAGGGTTCAAGTACAACAACATTGAAGAAATGAAACCCTTGACTTCATTCTCAATCATCATCAAGGAAGCTGCAAGAAAATCCACTCAAGTAAGTATTCATGACCTTATCTATCAAAATGCCTTATTGTAAAGAAAGCAACAAGCTGGTTGGATCATCAAACTTCAGTGCATGGAAGAAGAGGACATACTTAAATTTAATTGAAGACAAAGTAATGGACTATATCGAAGGATCTACTGTTCAACCTCCAAAAGAAGATACTCTAGCCCATGCCAAGTACATGAAGGGAGAAATTAGAGCCCAAAGGATTCTCATAGAATCCATCAAAGACTCTCTAATTCCCTATGTATCAAAACTAAAGACTGCGAAACAAATATATGAGAAATTGGTGGAGCTATTCACTGTAAGTACTGCTGGAGAAGCAATCTCTTTGAGACAAGAACTATACAAAATGAAACTATCAAGGGAAGCAGGAATCACTCCATACTTTATGAGGATTTCTGAAATAAGAGATCAAATGCAGGAACTAGGAGAAGTGATTTCTGACACTGAGACGACAACAGTGGTGTTGAATGCTCTACCAGAGGAATGGGGAAACTTCACTTCTAGTTTATATGGGAAGAAAGAAGCCACTCCATTACATGATTTATGGTCTCTATGTAAAATAGAGGAAATAAAAATAAAGGCCAAAGCTGATACAGGACCAAGTGAAGAGAATCATGCCTTTGCAGCCTCATATAGGAAAAAAGGAAGATTTGGAAAATTTGGCCCTCAAAATAAAAGAAGAAATATGGACAATGTGCGATGCTTTGGATGTAATGAGCTTGAGCATTATAAAAGAGATTGTCCTAAATCTGGAAAGGACAAGAGGAAAAAGGAAGAAGCCCATGTCAGTTATGAAAGAGAAGAACCCGTTGCTAAAAGATCTAAGGAGGAAGCAAGAGATCTCTATTATGATTGAGATCATCTTTCTCTTTAAATGATCTTTGATTAGTTGTAAAATTGTATGATAGCAATGTACATTAAGAAGCATCTCAATAGAAGCATGGAAGGAGCTCTCAGTGAAACAATGTCTGGAAAACCTCTCTACTAAAAGTAAAGCAGTCATTAGATCAAGGGTCATCATGGAGACATAATTTTGGGATGTGATGACATATTGTTGAAGCAGGTCAAAGGAATGAAGCTCTTCAAAGTTCATTCAAGAGAAACCGCTACAGGATGACTCAAGGAAAATAGGTATGAGGTATGCAGACATATATGCTGATATTGGATGCTGTGAAGTCATGTCATATGGTCGTAGGTAATAGACCTCCATATTTAGAAGTATGATCTATGAAGAAGGATCTCTCAGTGCACTAACAGATGAAATCAACATAATATGACCTCATAGAATATGAGGTGGTTGTACATAAACAAGAAACTGGAAAATTTGTAATATCTTGGGAATGAAGAATGTGTAGAGAGGAAGAGATCATGAAATGCAACCATGTCAAGAGGCAGTTATCATCCGGAGGCCATGAAGATGTGACTAATAGATCTCCTGGGAAGATATGTAGACTCTGACAGAAGATTGGTAAAAAAGAAGACCCTTGGCAAAACATATCATTAAGGAGATGTGTCAATCTATATGAAGGATGCTTATGCCTACCGGAAGATGCCATGGTGAAAGATCATCCCTAATGTAACTTTTGTTTTAAAAGGTTCATAGGAATATGTTTATCTGGATGAATTTGTGCAGGACTACTAATCATGAGAAATGATGTATGATTCTTGGAGATGATTCGAAGGAAAGTAGCATGGCATAACAATGGACCAAATAAAGGAAGTTTGATGAATCACTTTCTAATAACTGACATGACTCAGGATGGAAGTGATGGATGATCTGTGCCTTATGAAGCAAAAGGTTGAAGATTCCTCAATATCGAAATCCATGACATCAAGGACAGGAATTATTCATGAGCAGCTAGTTGTCTCACAATTGTTGCTGGAGATGTGCAGGGAGAGTGATTGTAAGTTTCTTGCTTCAAGAAACTTCCCAGGAATTCAAAGAATGAGCTTGGGTACATTCCTTGTATAGGAATGAGTACATTCCCTTGCGAATTCGTCCTCCCTGGTTAAGAGTGGTTAAGAAGGAGAGATAGACACATCATTCGAGTCTTCACTTGGGAAGAGACGAGAATGAAGTTGATTAATCATCTAGCATTCGATACTCTTTGAGAATGTGTTAGAAGTCAAGATCAGAGTAGTCGGGGATCGATAATTCTTTGAGAGCTAACTACCCAAGAGAAGAATAGTCCAAGAAGGTCATACTTTGGGAACACGGGGTGGAGTATGTGCCACCTTGGAAGACGATAGCGAAGGTGTCTATAAGTCATGTGTCTCGCCAACATTGTAGCCCATTGTCTCGTTGAGAGATGGGGCTGTTAGTCAAGGCCTTGCACTAGGAGAATGCTGGTTGGTATGATGCTATACAGATGCAATTACCAATCCGATTCTTTTTATGAGATTCTTCAGTTTGAAAGTAACCATGTACCTGTATGAATACCTCCCTAGTTAAGAGGGAGTGTTGAAAAGTGTATCTAGGTCGGTCTTCATGTTGACTATGTAATTATGTATTTATTCAAGGAAGATGTCAAAGATAATAAAATGTATTTTCGGTGTACTTGCTTCATGGGTTTCATGAGCAAGCTTTTATTATGTAGATAGACTTCTTCTTGATGTCTATTAGGTTTATGTCATCTAGGAATAAATATAATTAGGGGTCATATAGACATGAAGGATTTAGTTTAGTATGCTCCAAAGACCTTGTAAAGGAGCTCACAAACAACCCTCAAAGAAGATGGGAGACAAGCTCTAAAAAGCATTGAGTGTCAAGCTCCTATACAGCATAGACAGCCCTCCAACATGCTGGAATAAACACCTTATGAAGTATTAGTTATGTCGGCATACAAACTATGGACAAGTCAGCCTAAAGTCAACTTGATGAGTCGGCTTGAAGACCAGGAAACATACACCTATATATAATTGCTCTATGGTTCATTTGAACATAGAAAAATTCGGATAAGTTCTGTGAGTTCATACAAAGTGCAGATCTGAAGGTTAAATAAAAGTGCTGAAGGGTAAATTGAAGTACTAAAGGTTAATCGAAGTCCTGAAGGATAAATCGAAACACTGAAAGTTAAATCCAAGTGCTGAAGGGTAAATCGAGGTACTGAAGGTTAATCGAAGTGCTGAAGGATAAATTGAAATACTGAAAGTTAAATCGAATTGCTGAAGGTGAAGTACTGAAGGTTAAAATTGAAGTATTGAAGGACTGAAGGTTAATGCGAAGAGTTGAAGGTTAAGACAAACTGCTGAAGGTTAATGCGTAATACAGTACAGGACTGAAGTTAACAAAGAGATAGTATTTTATGCGGACTAAACAGCAGGAAAGGAAATTGAAGAAAGTATAAAGGTACAAACTAAGTTGTGGACAAGTGCAGGAAAGTGTTAGCTCAAGGTTGCTGCCTCTTAAGGAAAAGAGGCAGCAAGCAAATGGTTGAAAAGAAGAATTAAAGTTGAAGGAGCAAGGTCTTGGAAGCATATCTAGGTCAAGGGTCTAAGTCTGGGTCATGGTACTTGTCATTTGAAGATCTATAAGAAGAATTCTTTGCGGGTTTTCCTCTTCAACAGGGAGAGGTTTTGCCTTGGCTCTAGGGGCCTAACTTTTGTGTCTTGGGCATTTTGATAATTGACTTGATGAAAGATTAACTAAACTAAAAGAAGAAGACATAAGTATCACAAGTAAGGTCACAAGTAATTATCAAAGAAGAGAATCTGTATTAATCACCAGCCCTCCAAATTCTCAACAAAACCCTGGGTTGCTCCAAAGGCCATTATATATAATTCCATGATCAATCAACTTGTCGTCAAAATCTCATCAACATCCAAGGCACCAAACAAATACCCCAATTGTCTGAGGCTCTTAGTGATTAAAATTACTTGGTTGTGAAAAAATTTGCTTGGGGTACCCCTGTCAAAAAGAGAGGTAACAGCACCCAATATAAAAATAAAGTACTTGGTCATTTAAATAATTGATGGTGAAAACCTTAGTGCAAACTTAGGAAAACTGAAAATTAATCCTAGTAATCCGAAATATGTGCCATCTTCACTAGGAAACCTTCATGAATAAAATACATCATATAGCTGCTGGAGTACAAAAATTGTGATCATGATAGCCAAATACCATGAAAGGGGTGACGTGAACACCCTGCTAGCCAAAACATCACCATGGGAGTTATCTATATGCTGAATATACTGAGGTACACCATCGCAAATGTCCAGAGGGGCATGAATCAATCACTTTGCACTCGCTACCTTTCTTGAAGGCACCACAGTACCTGCCATAGCAATTACTGCGAAAACTTGGGATTTCTCGGTCAACCATAACGGTAGTGCTTGGAAAGATAGGTGCTTCCATGGTCTGCCACAAAGAAAGTGCTAGCAATTCTCCTATGAACACAAATATATATGTTTAACAACTGATGGTCATACTTCAAAATAAAGTCATATACCACGCTCACTATATGTGGTAACAGTGACAATATGATACATGCTGCATTTGATGCAGTGGAGTAGATTAATACTGAAGATGTTGACTGGTATGCATCCATTTTTATACCCGAACTTTGAATAAATATCTGCTTACCTTAAGAGAAGGTATGGAGAAGTAAAAGCAAGAAACTATGTTTCAGTTATCAATGAAGGATCCGTTTCAAGATACAGGCACAAAAGAATTTATTTTGGTAGAAAAATATATGCCTTCCTATTTTGTAGTGAAAATAGAACTGCATTTGTCATAGCTGTAATATATTCTGTCAGCCTAGTCGTATTATTGTTTCAAAGAAGTTTTTGTGATACGAATTATCTTTATTGTTCACTAATTGTCTATATGTACAGATTACTCAAGTCTTTGAACACCTTTTCTGTTATTGAATTTATGATATTTCTGCATGCTAAAATGATCGTCTGACAATTTTTTGGTAGATGGGAAACTGGTCCAAAACCAGTGGATGGCCTTTGGGCTCCATGGTGGTATGCAAGTGTTCACAAGTCAACAGGTTTCAAGCCTCCATCAACATATCCAAAGGTAGTCCATTCCCATTTCTTGCTTATGTTCCTTTTCAATAAATCTGGCAGGTCCTGATCTTCATGCTTGATTCATTCATATATGTTTTTCTTCTGCCTATGCTAATTTCATTCAATGTATTCAGTGTTGCAACTATTTTTTAATTTTTCCAAGTTTAAAGGTTGCTGATATTCCCAGGTTTTTCTGAGTTTTCAGGTCCGAATTTATCCTTGCCGAAACTTTGGCATTTTTCAATAGTTTACCTGATATTTCTGATAAGTTTATTTCCAGACTTGTGGCAATAAATTCCCCAAAACAATATTTGCAACATTTGTTTTAACTTTTGACAAAGTCTTTTATACGAGGATGCATCCTTTTTTCAAGTAGTCACTTGTATTGAGTAATGAAAAATGAAATAGAGTAGAACGTTTCCCTCAAGTACTGCACCATCAATGTCACTGTTAGACTCATTTATGTCATCAAATGTTCTGTATTGCACCGCAATCAGTCCACAACTTCCTGCTATAATTCTACACCTTCATCCTTATCTGTATGTTAGACGTCCTTTGGATTGACACCCGATTGTGTCACTGGTCCCTTTACTTACTCTGTCTTCCAATTTTGAATATGGAAGGCATTGTGAACTACTAACTTCTTTCCTAGACGAACGTATCTTTATCTTAATAGAGTGGATGACACTAGAAGTGTATAAGTCTCACTCAGCTTTAGAGAATTTTGATATTATCTCAATTATAAGAATGTATGGATACAGGGTTCATTGAACTTGAACCTTGAGGTTCGAAGTTTGGCGAACCTCAAAACAAACTTTAAATTAGGGTGAAGTTCAGCTAGGGTTTGGTTCAGGTGTTCAATTCAACATCAGTGGAAAGAAATCTACCCTTGAACCTCCCGACAACTATTTTCAGATGGCATCATGGCAGTTGAACAAGATGCAACACAATGTGATCTCGAACCTCCAAGTAGTCATAAAATTTCCCTTTCTTTACCTGTCTGTATATGAATATGGGTTTCAAAATTGGGGTCGAAAGAAACCAAGATGTGGCCGCGCAGTGAAAAATGCTGGGGTCGAACGAAACCATGTGGCCGGGCAATGAAATGTGCCATCGGACCACAATGTAAATGTTAAGTTTGGTTAAGCAAGCCGTAATTCCCAATTACAAGTTTAGGAAGATATTTAAATAATTATCGTTCATTTTAATAAGCATGAATTATAATTATATTTTATAATGGTATATAAATATAAAATTTCACATTTAAATTTTTCATATAAACATAAAATTATATATTACTATAATATAAAATATTATTACATATGTTTTTAAATATTAATACAAATTTATTAATAAAATAATAATATATATCAAATTGGTTATAATATATATATATATACCCAAACTTAATGGCGAACCTCATTCGAACCCTATTAGAAAACTTAATGGCGAACCTCATTCGAACCCTATTAGAAAATTTGAATTTGAATCGAACTTAATCGTTGTTGATCTCAAATTCGACACTGAACCGTGTGACATAGCCCCAGAAGTGTCGAGAGGTTGATTCTGTCCATCCCATGAGCATGAGAGGGTCCAAGAGCTGCATGTGTGGGGTCGTACAAGCCGTATTTGCTAGTGTGAGGTCATGTCAAGTTGCAGAGGGAGGCCATGAGCTTTCTAGGGGTTAGATCGACTTGTGGAGGTGAAGAAACAATTTACGAGAGCTTTTTTGAGGTTTGGTAAGTACTATTGTAATATTTATCAATTGCAAAATTTGTTCAAGTAATAATAAAACCAACAAATCTAAAGAACCGGTTTTCCCTTCGAGGCTTTCTTCAAGGATATTTTTTCCAAAAATATTTGTGTCTAGTTTATGATTGGTTTTTCTCAATTTTCCGCAGTTTATTTTGGGTGAATATTGCAATCGTTTTTTTATTCAATATTTGCAATAAAATAATTTGGCTCATTAAATACATTAGATAATTACCGATTGATTGCAATAAGAGATATTTTTATCGATTTTTCACATGGTCAACATGGTCAAATTGAATGCAGTACGAAATGTTCAAACATGATTGTAAGGCTCTATACACAAACCAGATTTATCCCATATACGAATCCATTAGTGACCAATATGCCAATGAGCTCTATTTCAATGACAAAAAAATATAAGTATCCAAGCTACAATGTCGCAAAAATACAACTTTATCCACTTTTAAAATACTAATGAGCTGAAACTAGGTCAATATCACTTACCTAACTTGCAATAACTTCTCTCCCATCTACACCTAGTTTATTGATATACATAGGGTTTTCCCACTTGCATGCATTATTTGTTTGAATGCAAGTTTTCCCTATATGTAGTTTAGGGAACATATTTTACAACAAGAAAGAATTAAAAAATGTAAGAAGTAATTTTTAATTTTTTTTTTGAATTGTGGTATGAGAATGTAGATGAACAAACAGAGTCCAAGACCACTTGTTTTGGAAAGGCTTGCAATATTTTGCCTTCAAAGTTTTTCTAGATTTTCAATATAAAATTAAAATCTTAAATATATATTGAAAAAGTAAAAAATAGAATAAAATAATTAGAGTGAGTGTTCTAAATCCCCAATTCATAATTAAAAAAATAGAGTTAAAGTTCTAAACCTCTGATTCTTAATTTTGGGATGAGTGCCACACTCGCACTAGTATTTCCAGCCAATTCCAATCACGCCCACAGTTCATGTATCATTGCTCTTCACCAATTTTCTACTACTACACCTAACTAATACAATATAAAGGGTATGTGTGTATGGTCAACAACTTTTTTCTCATACTTGCATGCTTGTCTCGTTATTTGTTTACTTGTATGTGGGTATAAGTTCTAGCAATTCATACAACCCTCGTAGCAATCTTGTACGGTCTCCCCCTGAAAAATATGGCCTCCAGAAGAAATCTCGACTTCTCTTAGAGAAAACATGACCCTCTTGGAATCCTCACAGCCTCAATAACTCGACCTCCCTCTTTGCAAAAGAACTCTCGGAGAATTCCTCCTCTAGATCTCGAAACTAGAAGAATGTTGATGAAAGAAAACCCTAGAAAATATTCACTACTTTAACTGCCATTAAAACCCTCGCTGGTGTCAAACTTTAATAACCATGATCATAATCTCCAAGGTTGCCCATCGATTTCCGTTGAGAAATCAATGACCAAGATCTAGATTTGAAATGATCTAATCGATGGTAAGATCACTTAGAAACTTTTCTAGAAGTCTTTAGAGGAAAATCGACCATGTCTCAATTATTACTAATTAATTAATCTGTTTTCCTAACTTGAAACCTAGGAAAATCATTTAAAAACTAATTAATTTAATGAAGACATTTCCATTCAAATTTAATAACTTGGACTTTGAGATAATTTTTGCTCTTACGTTTCTAGCCTCACTATCACCACTTGAGGCTAGAACACCTGCTCGACCTGCATCAACCAATAGACCACGTTGATTATTTTGAATATAGTTGACATTGGTTGAGTATATTTAACGATGTAAGACTATAGTTGACAAGGCTCAACTATTATTGATTATAGTTGAAAATGCTTGACTATAATTAACTATGGTTGACAATGGTAGACCATGGTTGAGTACAGTTGACCATGTTGACTATGTTGAGCATGGGCAAGCATGGTTGTTTGTGGTTGACCATGGTCAACTATTGTTTACTATGGTTGGATATGGTCACATTCGATTGACAAGGGTTTACTATGGTTGACATATGGATGACTATGGCTCAATATAGTTGACCATGTTTAACCATTTTGACCATGCTTGACTATCATTGCTTATGGTAACCCATGAAAGACTATATTTACTATGATTGACCATGGTTGAAAACACTTAAACATGTCTCCCTTATTGACCATGATTGACTATGATAAATGTTATGAATACAAATATATATAAAATAATACAAATAATGTAAAACAATAATAATAATAAATAATGATTAATTAACTAGTTAATAAAAAAGGTATTTTCCTAAGGACATGACCGTGGTGAAGAGGTACCTGTGTAAGGTATATAAGCAGGTCCTCACCCTCATTGTAATCATCTCATATCAATTCTTTTATATGTTATTCAGTATACAATTACTGTCCTACAATGGATATCTTTGTCTTCAAAGTGTTTTGAAGATTATCGATGCGTATACAATCTTTGTTCGTTACGTTGGTATCAAAGCCACGTTGGCTGATCTCGGCCTTTAGCCATCAACTACTCCTTATCAAATCAAGTGTTTCGCTACATAATTGGAGGTTCTCAATCCTATTGGTTTTGCCATTTAAGCTTTTGGCCATTATTTAAAAATAATAATAATAATTATTAGAAAAAAAAAGAGAAAGTTAAAAAAATAAATAAAAAAAAGAGTATATATAAAAAGTTAAATAAAAAAAATAGAAATATATATATATAAAATAAAATCGATCTCTATTAAAAAAAAATATTAAACAAAATATAGAAAATTAATAATAATAAAAAAACAATAACACAACAACGTACCTTGCCCGATGGCCGATAGCCTTGCATTCGCTCGCCGCCATCATCTGCCAACCATCAACGTTGCCTAGCCGCTTGTCTCGCTTGCTCTTAGCCGTGTGCAGCTGCAACCGGTAACACCCACCATCGCAACATCTGCAAGCCGACAGCCATTACAGCTTGCCCAAGCATAGTCGTCCGACCTGATAGCAACCACAACAGGAAATGAAATTTTAACGTCCACGAGACTAAAAATAGTCTATGGGACTATGAGTTCCCTGTTTTTCACCTTTTGCATCTCAGTTCTTTTCTTATTCAAATTGATGATGAGCTGTCCCAACCTTCCAACACTCTCATCACTGAAAAGACAATGCCAAGAAACCGATGCTAACATATTCCCATAACTTTCTCTGATGTCTTTGAACACATCACATTCCAAAATGAAATGTTTTTCCGATTCCACTGCCTTGGACGTGCAAAATGTACACACTCGTTCTTCCCAAGCTTCTTTAGGCCTTTTCCACCGTCCTGTTTCACACCGAAGATGATGCGAGTTGGTTCTTAATTGAGCAATAAGAACCTTTGCCCTACACGGAATGTTAGCTCCAATGTACTCTTTTTATTGGAGATCATACATAGGGTTGAATTCTTCAATGTAGTACTTCTTCTTTCTACCCAACTCTTTTCTCCATACCTGTTTACGAAACTTCTCCATAACAAAATTTTTTAGCTCTTTGCTATTTGTGGGACAAGCATTGAGGTAGATATTCCATTTTTGCATCCATGTGTAGTTTTGTCTCATCCATGTTTTCTTTCTTTCACTCATGCCTTCCTTGAAGATAACATTAGGCCATCTACCTACTCCCATTTGCTCAATTATTTTTAGATATTTTATGAGCCGCACCATAGCAATTTGTTTCAATGGGAGTTTTCACAGAGGAAAAATTCGTAATCTTTCATTGAGTAGAAAAATTACATGTTACATTTTACTGAGTATGATATCATGTAGCTGCAAGATATATGATGACTTCATATTCTTAGTAATAATGCTAATAAAAATAGTATGATAATCCAGTATCCACAAGTAAGTTTGGTGCATAACTTACTGGACCGGAAAGTGCCAAAAATAAATAAGAAAAAAAACATGATAAATATACATATGTATAGCTGCCGAGATATGTCCTATAAATAACATACAAAATGATCTCTCATGAGATAAATCAAAATCCACTGTCATGTATCAACAACTCGAATTGCCTGAAGATCCTCAATGAAGGGCCTATGGAAAAAACTGTAAACCTGTTCGCTGTCATGTTCTGTGATATGCCAGGTACCCCATATCAGCTCCGCAGCTTCTTTGGATAGTTTGTCTGCCACTTTGTTCCGAGTCTTGTAAATATGATTGACAAAAATGGAGTCAAATTGTAATTTGAGGTGATGAACTTCCCTTAGAAGAGCAGTCAGTGTGTGCGTGTAACATAGAGCATTTGAGTTGAACCAGTTTATCACAATAAGAGTCTCCAAAAATCTGAATGGAGTTGCAGTTTTTTTCTCGAGCAAAAATCAGAAGGAGTCTTAAGCATTGAAGTTCGGCGAAATTGTTCGTTCCGGGACCCAAACCCATCTTAATATGATAATGGTGTTGTTCGGTTAAATAGAGTATAGCCCCCCCCCCGCCCCCCACATCCTTGTTGATTGGCCTCGCCATCAAAGTAGGCCCATGGTCGAGTGTGATCTATAATTTCGGGTATGTCAAACTTCTCAGGTTTTTGGTGGACCTCATCAGGTATCATGCTGTAGGTGGCCATGATCGCCGAGCAGATGCGATCTTCATTCACCTGTTGATTGTCAAAAATGTATTTTTTGCGGGTTATCCAAAGATTCCAAGCAAATATCAAAGGGAGATTACGCAATTTTGTGATATTTGCTGTCGACTGCCACCATGTTGTCCAGGCATCCAGTATTGAATTCCCTCTCCAGTGTAATAGACATCCCAAACCTTGAGTGACCAGTTCCCAAATACGTAGGATGGTATGGCATTCCAGAAAAAGATGCGAGGTGTCTTCCTCGTGCATCAGGCAGAAACAACATCTTGAGGGTCCTTGTATTGCGCGGTGTTGACCACTGGAGTGGCACCTGATGATAATGTGAAGACTCCATGCCCAAGGATGAACCAGAAGACACTTGTGCCAGCAGATATCATCAGATATCATCATGTTCAACAGAGTTTTTAAACTCTACTTCTTCTTCTCATCATTTTCTTCTTCAGTCTTCAGATTCTGCAGCCCTTCGGGGATATTGTATAAATGTCACTAGCATGATGAATAAAGCCATGTAATAGGCCTAGGATGTTGGGACTCGATCAGCAAGCGAGTACACCTTGGAGTGTTTTTTTTACTTGGTTAATTATTCCTTCTTTTTAGCGGCGAATAATTTTCTAGGTTTTTTCACTCATTGCATTACCCCAAAGCCGGGGTGACGGCTTGAAGGTTGAGCCCCTAACACATCTTAGTGTCTAGAGTCAATGCATATTACCATGCTAGGTCATCTCTGAAATTTCGCAGAATTTGACTAGGTCTAAGTAGGATTTTTTAATAATTAAAAATTTCCCGCAAAATGGGATTTTTTAATTATTTTCTATGTAATGATGTAAATAAGTGGTCTTCGAAAATGTCTGGGGTGTGTGACCAGTCGAAATTCATCCTCAGAGACCCAGCATTATCCTAGGACCCACTTTGAGGGTCAAAAAATGACTTATGGTCCCTCAAAAGCCGATTTTCCTAATGTCAGTGGAAAAAATGAGAAAAAATTCAAAAAAATTCATAATTGGAAAAATTTGGAAAATTTTCCAAAGTCAAAATAAATCAAAATTTTGACATGGCAGATTCAGTGAAGGTCAAAAATGATGTGGCAGCCATGTGGGGCCCACCACATGAAGCACAACTCTATTCAAAGTCAATCAAGTCAAAGAGGGCCCACGTTGAGTTAAAAAGGCAGCGTTGAAATATTAAGTATGGCTAGAGTTCAAATAATTTGATTTATTTCAACATGTGGGTGCACATTAAAATTAGAGGGGGACAAAGTGAATGACATGGCAGCCACTTCATCACCATGAGTGGGCCAAGTCAACATAAGTCAAAAGGGGCTCGAATTACCCACTCAAAAGGTGAAAATCAGCTTGAAAGTGTTTCACGGAATTGTTAAAGGATGAGTGGGGACAAGACTGCCACATGGGACAGTTCTTGTCCCCCACTTAATTTCAGTTGTCTCCCACTAATATCTACACATAGCCAATCAGAGTTAAATGTTCAGATTAACATGAGTGGGTGAAATACGTAGCAGCATGATAAATCTAATACGCAGATCTGTTTTGAAAGGAGGTACGCAGCTGATTTTGATAGCAGATTTCGTTGGGATAGTGCTGACACATGGGACAGAAGCTTGTCCCCTATTCATTAAAACAATTTGCAGTTAACTCCACTAAGATGATACGTTGCCCAAACACTCAGCCAGTCTTCAAGACCACCTACAGCAGTCTACTCCAGCATGTACGCGTTGATTAGAGGCAGCCAATCAAAAGCTAATACACAGATTTGTTTGGAGCTGTGGTTAGTAGTAAATATGCAGCAGTTAAGGATCAGCTTTGTGGAAGGTTTTGTGAGTTAATAAATATGCACAGGCAGTTAGAAGTGTACGCTGCCCATTTTGGAAGCCACCTACAACAGTTCACAACAGTCACCTACAGCAGTTGGTTCCACTTGGACAGTTCTTATGCCACTTGTGCAAATTCGTTTTACATTGGGATTATCTCCATTGCTACACTTGTCATTTGATTTTTTCATTGGGATTTGCTCCCATCATTCTATTTAAATGAGCCTTGGGCTCTCATTGTAACAGTGGATTTTTGAAGCTTGTGCTTATTGTTACTATGCCGAAATTGTTATTGAGCTGAATAAAGAAAAGTCTTTGGGGTTACTAGCTTCTCTTGTGGTGCATTCTTTGGTTGATGAGGTATACTTGTTTCATTTGATATTGTTATTTATTGTAATCTAGTTGTTTTTCTTTGCATTTGCCTGAAGGCACTATTGTCTAGGGAGGGGAGATTTGTAGCTATCTCACATCTCCTTTGGACTTGGTATGTTTTGTGCTCTTGTTGTAACTTGTTATTTTCGATGAAATGACAAGCTCAACGTGGCCTCTATATGCCAAGTTTCTTTTGCACTAACAATTGGTTTGCAGAAATTTGTTTGTTCAAAGGACAGGTTGCCAAGTCCATTGGAGTGTGAAGACTTTTTTCGATTCGAATAAGTCAGCTCCAAGGATATCAGAGGTCTCATAAGTTGTTCAAGCCAACAATCTCATAAGACGTCAAGAGATTTATCTAAAAGGGGGTTTCATGAGCCTTTTGCTTCTATTCCATCTCTAAAAAAAAATCTCATATATTTCTTCTCTCATTTGTGCACATATCTATTTTATCTAGCATTTGAGGCTAAGTTGTTGGGTTTAAATCCTAATTCTCACTCACTAAATCAACTCTTTCAACCTGATCTTAGTGAGGGAATTTGTAACATAAAGTGTATTTTATACTTGCATTTAGTTTCTAACTTTTTCCTTCGCATGCATGAGATTTCCTCTCACATATTTCAGCGATATTTCTTTTGCATGCTAACTCTTTTGCTTGTTTGCCTGTAGGTGTTCTTGGAAGCAATCTAAGTTTTTTGAAGAAAGGGAGCTAAAGCATAGGCTAAGGAACACTCTTCCGTTTGGAACCTCAAGTCCAAGTTCCGCTTTATCACTTCACCTCTACTTCTAAAGCCTCATTCTTTTGAGGAATTGTAGCCGCCGTTCACCTCAAGGCTTTAAGCCTTTACTTTGTAAACATCTCACAAGTAATTTTTTTTTAAATCTTACACTTGTAACTTTGGGAAAGAGCAAATTTAAAACGCATATTGTAAGCTCTTCCCAATCCCCTCATTTCTATAAGAGGGCCTCATTTTCATTAATAAAGAGCTAACTGTTCTTGAGGGAGCTTGGGAAGTTTTTCCCATGGTATCTCTCCTACTCATTTAGAGGGAGGAAATCTTCTTGAGTGGGTAACTTTCTTTTGCTTAGTTTTTCTTTTAATTTTCTCAAACTAAATCACTTGCATTCATCATTTCGTTTGCTAATCTAGTCTAGTTGCATGTGAGTAACTCATATGTTCGTTTCGTTAATTGCTTAGATCACATAGTCATTTAAATTTCCTAAATTGCAATCTCATTTGCCATCACTTACTTGTGTTTTGTGATCTACGCCTCATTTGGATAAGTTTCACAACATACTACAAGTAAAGAAGCATAGCATTTCAATTTATGGCAACTTGAGTTATTGTTCTAACTATGAAGCATATTTAATTGAATCATCTCCATCTTTTACACAACACTTGCAAGCTCATTTCCATATCATTTAGGCATTTCACTTTGCATGCTAGACTTGCGTCTCTAAAAATTAACCTCCAACTTAAGTTGGTTGTATAGACATTAGGGACCCTCCACCCCTATGGACTCCTCATTGTGAGATCCGAATTTCGAGCGAGGGTGAGGTCTGGGGACAGGAGTTCAATTGTAACATTGCTTTAGAACTAATTAATAAAATAAACCAAGAGCACGATCTCATCACATTTACATTGCAAAGTTCCCAAATTTTCTTTTGCTATCTTGACGGTCTAAAGATTCACGTGCAAATATTATCTCAAGAAGCACTTTGATGCAAGCATTTTTAAAGTTCCTTAAATTTTGCAACAAGTTTAATTCTATGGTACTTGGAAATTTGCTTATACATACAATTTCAGTGCATGTTTTCATTTTAATGATCATTATGCTTATGGATAATTGATATATCGCGTTTCATTGGCAAATACCCTTATTTGGTGTTGCAAATTTAATTGCATATTGTGATCTTGGTCTAACACTTCCTTTGTGGGATTATTGTCATTATATCTTGATTTTTATTTTTTGAGCAAGCATTTGTTATCTACTTTAAAGCACTGGTCTATATTTTGAACACATCATTGAATATTGCTCATATACTTATATGCTTGTTTACATATTGGAAATCAAGTCATCTTTGATAAGTAATTCCTTCTAATCAATTCTCCTAGAAATTTCACATCTTTAACTTAGTTTTCCTTTAGGGACCACCCCCCTTAGCTAACCTAGGAGATAGCTTAAACGGAGAGAGTTGGGAATAGGTGACAGCCCCTTCTCTGAGTTCCTTGCCACCAACCACACCTGTGGGGTTGAAGGCTTTTCCCACTAACTGTAGGTAGGTGTAGGTGGCAAGCGATAACACGCGGCAATGGAGATATTCCATAGTGGGAATGTAGAGATGAAGAATGCACTAGAACAGAAGTCTGCATTTGTGCAGTGCTTTGAGTTTCCAAATAGACAGCCACCACCAGAGTTTTTCTTGAGGTTCCTTGAACTGGAAAAGTATCAAGTATCCCATTTTAGGGGAGTATTGTCCATTAGGAGAGATAGCCCAGATCAGCGGATCCTCCTGCGTTGTCAAACGGATGTGCAACACTTGTAAAGCTTTGATGTAGGTTGCCCAGGCCTGTAGTCCAGCACGTGGTATATCCAGATCTTCCGCCGATAACCAAGATTGAGCATGCCAATTTGTGCGGGCCTGGTCAACTATCTGTGCAAGGTAGCGGATACCCAAATTAGCCAAATGCTCCAGGATCCAAGCAGGTAGCTTATAGTATTCCCCACTCCCCGACCATGAATCAGTGCCCACTCATACAGATTCACCAGTACCAATTTGCCAAGAGAGTCCTCTTTGTATAAGTGGGGCAACCTTTGTGATTGCTTTCCATATGATGGAGGCTCCAGGTATGAGCTCAATGCTACCTCTGATCCAATCAAGAGTGTTTCTAGGAGCAATGCATTTTGCAGTGATGACCTCCTTCCAGAGACTGTAGCCAGTAACTAAGTGCCAATACATTTTAGCTGCTAGAGCATTTGAAAAGAGGTGGAATTCCTTGATACCCCAACCGCCCCACTGTTTTGGTTTGCTGATACGATCCCAAGCAATCCAAGAAAAAGTGCTGTCCTTTTCTTGATTTCTCCATAAAAAATGTCTGCATATTCTTTTTATATGGTTTGTCACACCGATAGGTATCCAAGCCAGTGACATCCAATAGACAGGTATGGCTTCAAGTACTGATTTGATTAGGACCAAGCGTCCAGCCTTGGAAAGCCATCTATGGTACCAAACATTGATTCTGCGTTCCACTTTAACAATGAGCCAGCTCCAATCTTTGATTTGATAGTCGTTTGGTTTTAAGTGGAAACCCAAGTATTTCAATCCCTCCCCAATGTTGTTTGGGACATAGGCAAATAAAGTCGAGGCGATACCCTGTTCTTGAGCAGAGCATCGAGTCATGATGATTGTGGATTTGTTGTTGTTTGGGACCATACCTGTCGCTCTGCAAAAACTTTGAAGAATTTTTTCAAATTGTATAGAGTCCTGTCCAGAGCCATCAAGAAATATAAGCACATCGTCAACAAATAAGAGGTGTGTGAGATACATAATCTCATTAATGTAGAGGCCATGGATGACCCCATCCGCTTTAGCTTTTTTAATAAGCACAAAGAGGCCCTCCATAACTAGGACAAATAGTAGTGGCGAAAGAGGGCACCCTTGTCGCAGACCCCTTCCAGCATGAAAGAAATCCAATGCGGTGCCATTTAGGAGAATGCTGAAGGATGCATGGCATATACATCCCACAATCCAGTTAATGAAAGTGGGGGGGAAACCAGTTTGCAGTAGGATGAGGTGAAGATAGCTCCAATTGACCTGATCAAATGCCTTTGCAAGATCAATTTTAAGGATGGTGGATTTGAGTTTTTTGGTTTTGATAGAGTGAAGTGCTTCTTGAGCCGTACCAATGGCTTCATGGATCTGACTATGGTGGAGAAATGCAAATTGTTCTTAAGCGATGTGTGAAGATAAAAAGGGTTTGATGTGATTTGCAATAATTTTTGATATAATCTTGTAAATACAGTTGCAGAGAGATATGGGTCTGTAATCCTGAAAAATGATAGGGTGATCAGTCTTAGGTATGAGAGCAATGAAGGTTGAATTGAAACCATCATAGATCCTGCCTTGAACACGACTGTCTTCAATAGCAAGAAGGAGATCATTGCCCAGCAGCTCGAAAAAATGGATGAAGAATTCAATGGGCTAGCCATCAGGACCAGGGCTTTTATCTTTTTTCAATTTTGAACCATTTAAGCACCCCTTCAATCTCACCCTTTCTGACCAGAGCATTGAGGTCCTCCTCCTGATCTTGTTCCACATATATGTTGAAGGATCTGGTAATTTGCATAATATCTGGTAGGTCATAATGGAGAGGGGCTCGATAAAGATTGGAAAAGTGCTGTATTCCCATATCAACAAGTTGCGTATGAGTGCGAGCCACAAATCCGTGGTGGTCAGTAAGTTCCCAAATTCTATTGTAGTTTCTACGACCATTTGCATGTTGCTGAAAAAATTTGGTATTCTCATCCTCGGCCTGTAGCCAGATAACCTTGCTTTTAAGCCTCCAATCCGCTTCCTTTTGGCACAGGAGTTTTGTTCTGGTAGCTTCAAGGGAGATGAGATGCTCTTTTGCTACACTAGATCTAAACCCCAATGTGGAAAAAGTCGAAGTCGGGATTAAATCGGCAAGGGTCCAAAAGTTGAAATACTCAATAAAGTCGGGAGTTTTTTGAAAAAGTCGGCAAAAAGTCAGCAAAACTAAAAAAATACAAAAATATTCATTTTTGGAAAAAATCCTGATTTTTTCAAAAAAAATTAAAAAATTATTAAAGAAACTACCTCACTCAAGATTTTTTCGAAACAGTGGGCAAAAAGTCGGGACTTCGAGGATAAAATCGCGACTTTTTCAGGGATGAAAAAGTCGGCAAAAAGTCGGCCGATAAAGTCGGCTCCGAGAAAAATTCGGGATTTTTTCAAAAAGTCGGGACTTTTTGCCGACTTTTTCCACACTGCTAAACCCCAGCATGTCAGATTCATTGAGATGGGCGATCTCCAATTCGATCCTTTTTAGCTCCTCTCCCTCCTTCCTTCTTTTTTCCCCCACCCATTTGATGGTCAAGCCTTTTATCCGGTTTAGATTGTCATTTATAACTCTGGCAGGTTCTTTGTCAGGGAATTGGTCGCAATGTTGCCACTCCTGAACCACCAGATTATGGTATTCCGGATCAAGTAGCCATCTGGAGTTGAATTTGTATGGTGGACGAGCTCTTAAGGGGCCAATCTCAAATTCCAAGAAAACAGGCGAATGATCCGAAATCCCCCCATGACCCACCCATTGTCAAGCTTGATCTAGAGTCTGTAATAGAGGCTGCTTGATCAGGAATCTATCCAGCCTACGAGCCAATGCCGCTTCACCCATTCTTCTGTTCCTCTAGGTAGGCTGAATCTTGGTCATCTGAAGGTCAATAAGATTAGCTGATTCCAGTTTAGAAATGAAGAAGTCAGCCAACGGATCCGGGACAGCGTGTGTACCCCAAGATTCAGAGATTCCCAGAGAAAATTTTAAATCTCCTCCCATGATGATATATGGATGATTGATTAGAGAGCAGTTCAACAAAGATTGCCAAAAGTCCTCCCTATTAGTGCAAGGCCCATAGACATTTATCAGGGTATAGGGCAGCACATTATTTCCAAAGTTGATGTCCATGCCAAGTACACCTACCCGACTCCAGCAATTGTTCATCCGGGTGGTTCTGTTGTTTATGCCCAAGGCACAACCACCCGATCTACCCCGAGCATCCATAGTAATGAAAGTCCAGTTAGGAAGTAGTGAATTTAGTAAGGAGGTAACCGAGATACCATTCCCCAGTGTTTCCTGTAGGAAAAGTATATCAATAGGTTTCTGAGCTAGTAGCTCCTTGAGCGCCAATCTCTTATTGGGGTTGGCCAATCCCCTGCAGTTATAGGTGAGACAAATCATAATGGAACCCCTTTATTGGGTCGCCTTGCTCTAAGAACCCACATAAGGGAGGACTGAGTACCAGCCGCAACTTCAAAATTTGCGCGCTTGATGGCTTTTGCCAATTCGGATGGTCGGCCCCTCGTTTTGGTTGGGATACTGCACTGCCCAGGGCCGATACCAAAGGCATCACAAGGGTGTGGGAGGGAGGTAGATCTAAGAAAATAGGAGTGCTGCGAATTAGTAGAATCCGAGCTGTGTGAGGTGTGGCATAATGACTGGTCAACAGATGTGTGAGCTATGGTGGGAGTAATAGATGGAGGGGCCAGTGCGATAGTGCAGCTGAGATATGGAAGATTATAAACAGAGTGATGTGGAGCAGTAGACAAAATAGGTGAAATAATGGAAGACCAAATAGGCGAAAGAATGAAATTCAGAGAGTCGGGTATAGGAGAGGTACCCGGAACCATAGAGCGGTGCAGAGTGTCTGGTGCCGACGGAGCATGGGTTCTGGCTTGAGTGATAGGCCAAGTAGATAGTGGTTGAGTCAGCACCTCCGAAGAGACAATCGGTCGATCTGGCACAGCCCCAGTCATCCCTGCCGAAAGTTGGCATTGACAAGTGATAGGATCCGTCTGAGTAGCCATCGAGTGCATCTTCTTTTGGGTCGACTCTGCAAAACCCATCTTTGGACAATCTTTAAACAGATGCCCCACCTCGTGGCATTTCCTGCACCGGAATGGAACCCCCTCGTAATCCAGGACTTGTTGACACATCATGCCTTCAAAGAACATTTTATAATTATCATGCAAGCCATCCCTGGTGTCTAGGAAGATCAGGATTCGGGCCACAGCTCTGTTACACGTGACCAGGTAGGATCGATCGTGGTCAAGGTAGTGTCCAAAATTATCCCCAATGTTCCGAAATGCTGTTTCATTCCAGAATTGGATTGGTAGACCAGGGAGTCGCATCCAGATGGGTCCAGCCCCCGCATTTTCTTTGTTAGGATCAAAAAGCGGCGTCCATCACTTGAGAAGTACAGGGTGCATTTCAATATGCCAGTACTGATTGAGGACCCAAGCAGTCTGGTCTGGCAGAGCAAATGAGAGTGAAAAATAACCACGGGTAAGTAGAAGGACCTTCGGGAGGGTCTCAAGTAATCCACCCCAGATTTCCCTGGTCCATTGAATGAGCCTCGCAGTAGAATATTTATGGCCACGCACTTTTCCCACAAGCACAGTGGCAGCAGTATTCTCCTGATCATCCATGCCTCTGTCGTGCCCGAAGTTTGAGTTTCTACTGAGCTTATTCTTGATAGTTTTGTGCTTCTTGCCCCTGTCAGTGCGCACTAGTATCTGGTCACTCGAGCCCTTCGAGTCAGATGATGGTGGCTGTTTATTAGCAGCCGGAGCATCTGCAGGAATGTTTGCAAAGACCCCTGTTGCCGTGACTAGTACGCCCTCCTCAGCCATGGAGATGGATCTGTTCCTGCCAATGTTGAGGTTTTCGAGTGTCTGGGTCGTGGCTCTGTTGTAGGTTAATACCGCCTCCTCATATGGTGCCGAAAACCCCAGATCCACCCCGGGTATGCTTGATATACCTAGCGGTGATAAACCCCATAGTCCGTTAGTCGATGGGGAGGGGGCCGCGAAACTGATGGGCTCAAAGCTGTCACCAATGGGGGATGTGAAGCCTGCCACGGGGATGTGGTCAGTCCGAGAAGGTTCCGAAGTAACCGGGACAGGTACCATATCTATCATTCCTTCGACCGCCACATGTTCTTTGTGACCCCAAATGTCCACTCCAGCCAAAGGGTCATCGGAGTAATCTACAACCTCTTCATATGCACTCATGCTGCTGGAGTCGGTAGATAATCGCCCAGAAATAGGTCAGAGAGATCACCAGGAACCCATCAGATGTAGGATGAAAGTAATCACAAGGGCCCGCTCCAAGACAGTCTGCAGTGATACACCATAACCACTAGCAGACAAAGTGAAGCACAGAAAGTGAGGGCGATGTAGGAATAAGTCGTCAGGTGGTGATATTGGTCACTACTAGGGCCCGCTCCAATAATCGGGGAACCCGAGCCGCAAACAAATAACAACAGTCAGTCCGCAGATAGCGCGATTCACAAATAGAAACCCCACCCTGCTGCGGAGAATCTCAAGAAACACTAGAAAACAAGTTAATAAAAAAAATGATGGGCACAGATAATGAGACCACAGTCGGAGAAAACGCCGAGCAAGAGATCAGTGCATAGGTCATACAACTAGTAAACAAATGCATAAACCAATAGGGGCCATGTACAAGTCGAGCCAGAGTATTCCAAGGTCCAAGCGCAGGTAACATAGCACAATACGCGCCCCGATACACCAGAGGAGGTCCGCCGCCATGGCTAGGGTTGCCCCGTTTCGTTTCGATGGGAGTTGTTCTTGTTTCACTCAACATTATCTCATAAGGTACCGAACTTTTTATTTTGAACTTGCTCATGATCAAGCATTTTTGGATTTTCTCAATTTGCTTCCATTTTGGGACAGGGGTGTTGCTAGGCCACAATTCACACCCATATAGCATCACTAGACAAACTAGGAGTCCAAAAAGCACTTTAATCGTTTTCCAATCCCATAACTCTGCCTCTCTACATCTGTTTTGAAGAGCATATAATGCTTTCCACCCTCCTAAGATTCTCTTGTTTCTGCAGTCCTCCCAATTAAGTTTGTTGTTGAAATCGATCTCGAGGTATGACTTTTCTTCCTTTTATTAGAGAAAATCATTATCTTGGTCTTGCTAATATTGACTTGCATCCCCACTGCTCTACAAAAATGCTCAAGGGCATATAGGTGCATCTGCAATCCATGGGCTGATTTAGAAATCAATACAATATCATCGGCATATAAAAAAAACTTTATCACAAACTCCCCCAACCGAACACCATCGCCACCTTGCAAATTTAGCCACTCTTCCAGTTTATCAATTTACAAACCAAAAAGAGTAGGGGATAGAGGGCAAACTTGCTTGACTCCAATGTCACTTCTAAAGCTTTCTGAAATCCCTGCTGAGGTTCTAATTTTGACTTTCACCTCTTCATAAAGTCTATGAACATCAACTCTATAATGCAAAGGAATTTCAAGTTCTTCCATTCTACGCCACAACTTATCTCTAGGGACTATGTCAAATGCCTTTTTGAAGTCAACAAAACAACATAATAAATCTTCTTTACCCCCCCAAACCTTTTCGATAATGTGTCTCAACGTGATGCCGTGATCCACCGTAGAATGTTTCGGCCTAAAACCCGCTTGTATTTTTGCCCTCTTTTCTTTTACTTCTGCCCACTTACTAATTCTATTTTCTACCATGCTGCCGAAAAGCTTTGCAAACAAAGGATTGATCATAATGGTTCTATAATTGGACTGATTATTAATGTCTCCACTTTTAAAAAGGGGTGTTGCTAGGCTAGTAGTTGTCCAGTCTCTTGGGAATCCTTGTTGAATGATGTTGTTGAATATTTCCATGATGTGCAGTGCAAGTGTTCCTTCCCCATTTTAGATACTCTGCTTCAAGTTCAACCAAGTCTTTTGCCTTTCCTGTTTTTAGCTTTTTAATTCCAATCTCCACCTCCTGTAATGTGAAGAGCTTTGTAGTTGTGTTGAGCCCCGGGGGAGGCTCAACCTATGATTCTTTCTCATAAAGTTGTCTTGCATATTCAAACCATTGATTAGCTGTAATATTATTTTCGATTTGCTTCTTCCTTGGTTGAAGTTCCTGCTAGAAATTTTTTGGGTTATTCTTGCCTAGATATATTACCTCTTCTCACCTTGTTTGCATGAACTCGTCTTTTTTCCTTTTTAGTATCTGCTTATATAACTTTACATTCATCTTCTCCTTCCCTGTCTTTTTCATGGTTCTTCTTGCCTTTTTGCATTCCTCATCAAACCAAGCATTTACAGGAAAACAATTTGATTCTAATTTCCTATTTTTTGCTCTTTTGCATTTCTCAAGTGCCCTTTGAATTATATTTGTTAACTCATGACTGTTGAAGCTTTGGAAAACAGTTCTCTTTTTGAATTAATCTCTCCAGCATTGTCTTGAAGATAGTACAAAGTTTGTTAGAAGAATTTTGCCCCTTGGTAGTGATTGCCGAGAGCATTGGGTTTTTCTCTTATGTTGCATTTCTTCTACCCATGACAAATTCATATAAATTGGGTTATGGTCTGATTTTTAGTCCCAATTATGCTCTCCAATCTTAACTTCATCTATCTTTTCTATCAAGCTTTGTGAACAAATCACATAATCAACGACACTTGCCCCATTGTATGTGTTGCAAGTGAAGTTCCCAGACCTTTTCCATATGTCCAGACCATTGCAAATAATTAAGTTGAAAGCCCCACACAGTGTAAGCAACTCTCCAAAATGATTGCTAACTTTGTCATCTTCTGAACATCTCACCCATTGGGGATTCTCCTCTTCAGTGAGCCAAATAGGATTTTGATCCTCTTTGCAACAAAGAATACTAGCTTGCTGATTTTTTGTTCTAGCATTAAAATCACCCATTAAAAGCACTTCTCCATGCTGATAGTATGCAGCAATATCTTGCTTTAAAGCTACATACGGATCCTTGCTGTCTAGCCCCTTATTTTTTTGAAAGTTTTTGAGACTTGAGGGGCAAAATAGCATATTGCAATTAGTGGCCGAAGTAACGTCCACATTGTAAATTTTTGTAGATGTTCTATGCTATGAGCAATTTTACTTTTCTTACAGCAATCATACAAATAGTTAAGCAAAATGCAGATAGAACATATAAGTGGATCTTACAGAAGACAAATCAGAAACAGGAAAAATGTGGTGGTTCGTTACGGCGGTCAACAGGATGCTTCAACCAGCAAAGTCTCCTTGGTCAGCCAACCTAGCATGTGTCACAATAGTCCTCCAATCAGCAAACGAGTCAACCCAAGTCAACTCCAAAAAAGTCAACGCTGTCCTGAAAAAGTCAACGTAGGGCAGCAAGCTAAAAGTCAACGCAGCAGCAGATTGGTCAACCCTTTGACCTCGATTTCTGTGCCAAATAGTACGGCCTTCCAAAATCGAACTTCCCACAAATTTTCAGCCCAATTGGACCATGCGTTGACCAAAGTCAACGCTGGTCAAACTTTCTGCAAAACCCTAACTGCAGAAAAATCGTCCTTCAACTCAGCCATACTGTTTTGTCCTTCTTCTCCTTCACACGTGTGGTTGAACTCGTCCTCCAAGTAGCTCGTACTATCTCAGATGAGAGAAGAAGATGTGAGTTGTGTTGTGATGAAATGCTCTCCAACTTTGCCTGTATTTATATCCATCATTGGGGCGTGTGGCACATCTGCTGGGGGTGTGAAACCTTAAGGCCGACCTGCACATATAATTTATTATGAATAATAAATTCAAAATAAATGTTCTGCTCATCGGATTAAGACATATTATATATGGATTTTATACCTCTCCGAAAGAGGAATCCAACAAAAATTTTAGCCTCTTAATCTAAGCATCATAACATGGAGCTTGGACCTAGTTGTCCAAATTTAACACTCCCTCTCAACTAGGGAGAACTCCATCCATCAGTGCAATCAAACATCGTGCGTCATCCCGCCGTAACTTGCTTTGCTGGCCTCTTTATTTCAGAACAGAAGTGGGTCAGTCACAAAGACATCATCCGCCGACTGACATAATTAGTCCAGAGGTTCGAAACCTCTATCAAACTCATAAAGAGTATCCAACCAACCCAAAGTTGGTTCATCTGACCCGAAGTCAGGCAGAGGTCCTAGACCTCACTAAACTTGATCCCAGATCAAGTGGTTGGACTGTGCCATCCTAGATAGAGAGTACGGCAATCTCTGATGCGTCCATCAGTCTTTGCTAATAGTCTCTAGCTTTTCCCACCTCATTGGCCAAATGAGAGGTACCTCCCATGAGCCCTGAACTCAATGGGTAGGATGCATACGGGGCACAGATAAATGAGAGGCGAACCAGCTCAATAATCACAAGGGTGGGGCAGAAGCATTATGAGTGCTTATAGCTCCGAGAAGCTATCCCCAAAGCCCCCCAGAGCTCCCAGAGCTCATCGTCCAACAGGACCCTCATCATAGGGTCTTTCCACGACTCCAAGATTCTCACGGAAGGTTAGGAACTTGACCTTCCCCAGGGGCTTAGTGAGAATATCCGCGACCTGCTCATCAGTTCCTATATGATCGAGCCTTACGGCGCCTCGCTGTACCATATCCCGGATAAAGTGGTACCCGATATCAATATGCTTGGATCGGTCGTGGAACACAGGATTCTCAGTCATACGAATCCCACTCTGGTTATCACAGAGTATCACAGTGGTATCTAGCACATGTCCAAACAAACCGCTTACCAAAGAGCTTTTCGCAACCATTTCGTTTCCACAACAAAGCACATTAGCAAGAATGTATTCAAATATTTTGCGTGCTCAAAGTTACCGACTCCGTCTCTCGCTCATCCATGATCAAGCAAGAACCAAGATTAGCGCATCCCGATGTGGTTTCTTACGATCCACCACATCGCCGTGCCCCAATTCCGCACGTATATCCACTTTATATCACACTCCCTAAGAAGGTATCTCAACCCATGGTTTATCGTGCCCCGAAGATATCTCAGAAGATTCTTGGCACCAACCCAGTGAAAATGATGAGGCTCAACCATTTGTTGACTCAAAGTGTTCACTGCAAAACATATATCCGGTCGGGTGTTCACTAAGAACATCAAAGCTCCTATGAGTTGACGATACTCAGTAGGATTGGCCAAGATAGGCCTCGCAGCGCTGCCACACAACTTCTTAAAGTTGAGTTCCATCGGTGTCGACACGGACTTACAGTCCACCATCCCAAATCTTTCCAGAAGCTTCACAATGTATTTTCCTTGAGAAAGGAAAATCTCTCCAGGTCTCTGCCAGACCTCCAGGCCTAGGAAGTAGTGCATCAGTCCTGGGTCCTTCATCTCGAACTCAGGAACGAGCTCCCTCTTACATTGATGAATGAGAGGGTCAGCACCTGTCAGGAAGAGGTCGTCCACATACAGCACTAGAATGAGAGGCTTCCCCTGCACAACCTTGAAGTAAAGGTTCGGATCAGCATTACTTCGAGTGAAGCCCAACTTCATCAAGTAACTATCCATCCTCTCGTACCAAGCTCTGGGTGCTTGCTTTAACCCATAGAGGGCCTTCTTCAACCTGCAGACATGAGTGTCTCGATCCCGAACTTCAAATCCCAGAGGTTGTTCCACATACACCTCTTCCTTTATTGCACCATGCAGAAAAGCGGTCTTGACATCCATCTGATGAAGACTCCATCCTTGTGTAGCAGCAAGGGCTATGATTGATCGGATGGTGGTATATCGTGCCACATGTGCAAATATGTCATCATAGTCTATTCCTTCCTTTTGAGAGAAGCCACGGGCAACAAACCTTGCCTTAAACTTTTCAGCACTCCCATCAGATCCATGTTTGATCTTGTAGAGCCATTTTGCGGTGACAACAAATTTGTCCTTCGGTCTCGGGACCACATCCCAGACATCATTCTTCATTATGGACTCATATTCTTCGTGCATAGCATCCTTCCAAACTTGATGCTTTAAGGCTTCCTCAAAAGATCCAGGTTCAGATTGTACAATAGTACTCATGGCAGCTAGATACCCTTGGTATCTACACGGCTTCTTGCTTTCTCGGAATGTCCCCCTTGGGGCAGCATGACCCTCAGCATCTTCGAGGGTGTCCCCGAGCCATGATGGTCTCTTTCCCAGTGAAGGAGATGGATCAATAGGGTCCATTGGTCCTTCAATATCAGGCATTGTCTCATCCTGCGGTTCTTCCAGATTTCCAGGCCTTTCTTCATGATTTTCTCCAGATCTTGGAAGATCTACTACTTTCTTCAAGGAAGCATCTTCGTCAAAAGTGACATCATAGCTTATCTCTACTTCCCTTTGACCAGGTACATAGACTCTATAGGCCTTAGAAGTCTCACTGTAGCCCACAAACATTCCTTTCTTCCCAGTAGCATCCAGCTTACTTCTCTTTTCTTTCGGCACATGAAAATAGACAGGACATCCAAAAATTCTAAAATGAGAGACATCAGGTTTCTTACCAGAGAAAACCTCTTCGGGAGTTTTGGAGTCCAAAGCGGAATGAGGGCATCGGTTTTGAATGTACACAGCAGTATTTGCAGCTTCTCCCCACAGAAACTTTGGTAGACCCCGGTCACATAGCATGGCACGGGCAGCTTCCACAATAGTCCTATTCTTGCGTTCAGCACCATTCTCGTCGGAGCAGGCGTGGTAGTCTCCCTCAATGCTGCCTTTCTCTGCAAAAGTCTTTGAACTCATTTGACTCATATTCAGTGCCATTGTCGGTCCTCAAAATCTTGATCTTCTTTCCGGTCATATTTTCCACAAAGGCTTTGAAGGTATGGAACCACATGAAAGCCTCATCCTTCTTCTTCAAGAAATATATCCAGGTTTTGCGAGAGAAGTCATCAGTAAATGTCATGAAGTAAGAACATCCCCCCAGGGATGTCACGGGCAACATACCAGATAGATCAGAATGGACCAGTTGCAATATATCAAATGTCTTTGTGACACTTGAGGGGAAGGTCCCCTTGTATGTTTTCCTTCAGCACAGCCCTTACATACACCTTCATGATTATTTCCAAAGTCAGGCATCCCTGTCACCACCTTCCTTGCTTCGGGAAGGGCCTTGTAATGAAGGTGTCCAAATCTCCGGTGCCATAGTTCAGTTTGTCGAATAGTATCACAAGTCATAGCTCCCAATGGACTCCCTCCAACCTGGTAGAGTGTACCAACTCTAAAACCAATTGAGATAGCTTCATTGAAGCTCTCCTTCCACATGAGCACCTTTCCATCAGAGAAAGTTACATTGAATCCTTTGTCTTCCATGGCAGATACATACACAAGGTTCTTCTTCAATTTAGGTACATAGAGTACATCTTGCAAACGTAGGACTTGTCCTTGAGACAAGTGGAGGGTCACAGTCCCTGTCCCTTTCACGGGATATGTGGCATTATCCCCAAGGATAATTTCTAGACTAGTATCCCTTTCAACCATGTCAGAGAGTGCTTCCTTGAATCCAGTGATGTGTCTTGAGGCACCACTATCGATTAGCCAGACATCCATAGTGTCGGGCGGAGATGTAGCAGAGAGAGTAGATACAAGAATATACTCATTTCTTTTATCGACAACATTAGACTCCTCATACCTGGTATTTCTAGACCTTTTAGAAGGTTGATTGTTTCCACCAAAGTGAGCCTTCCTCTTTCCTTTGGATTTGTCATTTCTTCGATTCCCATTCCTTCGGTTGTTGTTGTTATCATCACTATCGGGAGAATCTTTCTTGAAGGGGCATTCTCTAGCATAGTGACCAGGCCTATGGCAAGTGAAACACTTGCCCTTCTTTTCTTGAGCCTTCGTTCTTCCTTTGTCCTTAGGACCACCAGAGGTCTTCTTTCGAGAATGAGCACCATAGGCAGCATTTCTGTCATTATCGAATTCCTTCATCCTTGTTTCTTCTTGCATACATCTAGACAGAAGCTCATCAAAGTTAGGAATGGTATTATTGTTGAGAATGGTAGTTGTGAATACTTCCCATTCATATGGAAGTCCTCCAAGTGCGGTGAGAACCATCTCACGATCAGCTATTGTCTCCCCAATAGCTAGCAGATTGTTCCTTGTTTCGGTCAATTTCAGAAAGAAAGTTTGAATAGACTCATCCTGGCCCTTCTTCATATTCTTCAACTTGTTCTTGAGGAATAGCACTTGGTTCACATTGTTTACTTTGAACATAAGGATCAATTTGTCATACATCTCCTTGGATGTGCCTAGTTCAGATATATAGGCAACCAGGCTCTTATGTATGGATTCCCTGATCAGCAGCTTTGCTTTGATCTCTCCCTTCTTATACTTGTTTCTAATAGCAGCGGTAGCATTGGATGGAGGTTCTTGAATTTTACCCAGCACATGATCCAAGAGATCATGGTCCTCCAATTTGAGATCTAATATCATCTTCCAGGCATGGAAGTCATCCCTTCCAGTCAGCTTGTCATTCTCCTTGAATTCAAGACTTGTGGAACCCACTTCCGGTGGTGATTGCTAAAGATAGAGTTTGTCTTCACCTCAGCTCTGATACCATGTAAATTTTTGTAGATGTTCTATGCTAGGAGCAATTTTACTTTTCTCACAGCAATCATACAAATAGTTAAGCAAAATGCAGATAGAACATATAAGTGGATCTTACAGAAGACAAATCAGAAACAGGAAAAAATGTGGTGGTTCGTTACGGCGGTCAACAGGATGCTTCAACCAGCAAAGTCTCCTTGGTCAGCCAACCCAGCATGTGTCACAACAGTCCTCCAATCAGCAAACGAGTCAACCCAAGTCAAAACCAAAAAAAGTCAATGCTGTCCTGAAAAAGTCAACGCAGGGTAGCAAGCTAAAAGTCAACGCAGCAGCAGATTGGTCAACCCTTTGACCTCGATTTCTGTGCCAAATAGTACAGCCTTCCAAAATCGAACTTCCCACAAATTTTCAGCCCATTTGGACCATGCGTTGACCAAAGTCAACGTTGGTCAAACTTTCTGCAAAACCCTAACTGCAGAAAATCGTCCTTCAACTCAGCCGTACTGTTTTGTCCTTCTTCTCCTTCACACGTGTGGCTGAACTCGTCCTCCAAGTAGCTCGTACTATCTCAGATGAGAGAAGAAGATGTGAGTTGTGTTGTGATGAAATGCTCTCCAACTTTGCCTGTATATATATCCATCATTGGGGCGTGTGACACATCTGCTGGGGGCGTGCAACCTTAAGGCCGACCTGCACATATAATTTATTAAGAATAATAAATTCAAAATAAATGTTCTGCTCATCGGATTAAGACATATTATATATGGATTTTACACCTCTCCGAAAGAGGAATCCAACAAAAATATTAGCCTCTTAATCTGAGCATCATAACATGGAGTTTGGACCTAGTTGTCCAAATTTAACACACATCCACTTGCATTCCGTAGTTTCCCCATTCGCCACTACTGACAGATTTGTGCCGCCACCACTCCTTTCCTTTAAACGGGCCGTTGTAACCTTCGCCGGGCCACATCAGGCCACATCAAACCGTCAGCATCTATTTGTTAGAAAATCATGAAGGCAGAAATATTTTCTTATTCTTGATAATTATTTTATGAGGTTATTGCGAAGATTGACCATTTCTACCACCGCAAGTTGAGAGAAGCCCTGGAAATCGAAAAAAGGCCTGTTAACCTCAACAGAGATGATGGATGGATTGTCAGCAGACGCTGGATTCCGACCCTTCATTCCCAATAATAATTTTTTAATGAATTTATTATTATTATTATTATTATTATTTATTTTTTTAATATCATTATTATTATTTATTTATTATAATTTTATTTATTTATTTGATTTTGATTTTTATTCGTTGTTTTTTATATTTTTCATTTTATTCGTTTTTATTTTTATTTATTAAATATTTATTTATTTAGTTTTATTTTTTATTTTTATTTTTTGATTTAGTTTTATTTTTATTTTTATTTCTATTAATATTATTTATTTATTTATTTTTATTTATTTTTAGTTTTTATTTTTTATTTATTTATTTATTTATTTTTACGTTAAATAAAATTATTTATAATTTAAGGTAACTGAGGTTTTGGGTTTTAATCCACTAACATATAATTATAAGAAATAAAATAATTTTTTTATATGTTTAAACTATAAATAGTATTTAATTATTTTAACATTTAATTTATTCGATATAAAAAACTAATAATAATAAAAAACAAATAAATAATTATTATATATATATATATATATTAAATAGTTATTTTATTCTTCAAAAATATATTAGATTAATAATTATTATTTTTATTAAAAATAAATATGAATATATAAAATTCAGATTTTAAACATTAATCATGGGATTTATTCTTTGTTAATAAATAAACTATTGTTTTGAATCAAACTAGCCGTTATTTTACAAATGGCTAGTTGGAGCTTTAAGATCTATTTAAAGGGGTTTATTGATCAGATTTTCCATCTTGTCCTGATGATGAACCACACTGGCTGGTTCGAAACGCGTCGATCAAATCTATTCTGATGTGATTTTCACCGAAAGATTTTTATCACAATTATTTGTGATGTTTGTTGTTATTACAATTCTTTATATTTTTTAGTTCATTAAAGAATTACTAAAGCAGCAACACATAAAACAATAGACACCAGATATAGGCACTATGCCAGGGAAAATTCGAAAATCCAGTCAAGATAATTCTTTTTTGCAATAGTATTTTTTGAAACTCTCACCCCAAGACATATACCAGACCTTCCCTCCACTTCCCTCCACACCAAGTCAGCCTCCCAGATCTTCAATCCCTTTCCAACAACTTCGACTAGACAACAACTACCAGCAGAGACGGCTTTCGACAACAACAAAACTTGGAAGACTTCGATCTCCCAAGCAGACGGCTTTCGACATTTCATATATCTTCTGTACCAAATCGTATTCATGTTTGCATTCTTATTCAAATCTTATTGCGATGCCCTCCACACACACTAGGACTTTCCATGGTGCCAAGTAGCCACCCATAACCTATATCTGAAAAATTATTCACTTTTTTTTCCTTTTACTGATGTGCTTCTTTATTTTGTGTTGTAATTTATTTGGTGTTCATGCAGCCGCTAATTAATTCATACTTTTCTGTATCGACTTGATACAGTGAGATGTACGAGAGAAATATTACTGACTTTTGTTTTTGTCCTTTGATCAGCCTTTTCCATTCAAGCTTTATAGTTTGTTGGAGCAATTCCTTCCTTTCTACAACATACTGAAGCGCCATGCTCTACGGCCTGATGTGTCAGTGCAACCAACTCTTCCTGTTCCAACTAATGAGCAGATACTTGTTTGGGTTGGCGAGGAGCTGCTTCCTCGTGAAGATGCAAAGGTGGTTTTACAATTTTGACTCTTTTTTAATTTAAATATCATGAAGTCTTGATTCAAGGAGTAATTTTCTTGATTTGAGATCTATATTTGAAGTTGTTAGTAAGTTATTTGCATATGATTTTAAATTATGAAATTTGTACAAGATAGCACTCTTGAAGCTGCCAGTTTTCATTCTATGATAGTTTACACATCTGTGCATGCACTCTCCCTTGTCCTTTTCATGTTGCAAATTCTGTTATATATATTTTGTGGCATATTTTAATAATCAAGCCAAATCTCTCTCCTAGGATGAATTACATTTCCGCTGTCTGTTTACATACCCTTATTTAGTAATTTTTTTTATAATCTTTGCCATCTTCTTAAGTACGAGCTGAGAAGCTTAATACTAAATAGCCTTCTTGTTTCCATAGGTATCTGTATTTGATTCAATTGTCCAAGGTGGTGATGGAGTTTGGGAGGGACTTCGGGTCTACGATGGAAAAATTTTCAAGTTGGACGAGCATTTGGACAGGTTTGTGACTAACATCCACAAATTTCAAATTGGAAAGCCTCTATATTTGGACAAACGTTATTTTTGTGAACAAAATGTCTCTTAATGGACACAAAATAAATTGATCTCTATTCATCACATATTGGAGATGCTATGGTTATTGTACATTATTATATGAAAAGGTGAATCTGATAATGAGTTTCACTTCCCCTTAAATTAAATGATTACACTCTGATTAATTGTTGTTCTGAACAGGTTGTTTGATTCTGCAAAAGCAATGGCTTTTGTAAATGTACCCGAACGTAATGAGGCACGTTTCTGACTCATTATTACTTAGACATACTAGTGCTCATTTTGAGAGGAATTTAGAAGCTTCAACAGGTCATTGCTTTTCTACAGATTTTCATTTTAGCTTTTGATGCAATATTTGCAGATAAAGCGAGCAATTTTTACAACACTCATTTCAAATGGAATGCGAAATAATGCTCATATCAGGCTCACTTTGACCCGTGGGAAAAAGGCAAGTTTGTTATTCTTTATGTAAATATTGGCTGTGAATGGTCAATACTCAAGTAAAAATTGAAGATAATGGAAAAGATACATTTGTAGAGCAATATTCACCCTTTCATAATCTAAAACAGTTTTGAGCATTGTTTAGTGATGCTATAATCTCAAATTCTTTATGTTTATGTGACGTTGTGAGTTTGACAATATTATGCAGGTGACCTCAGGGATGAGCCCTGCATTCAATATGTATGGATGTACTTTGATAGGTAATGATTTGACCTCACATTTCTGCTAAATCTTATAACCATAAAAGATGAACTACTCACCACATGGTTAACATTAGACAGAATAAAATGCATTTTGGGCTTAAATATATATGAAAAGGAAGACTGCTTGCATAAATATTTATTCAATTTTCAGTGTCTACCAAATTATTGTACTAAATTTTCTTCAGTGCCTTATATTTTGCTAGTCTGTTTTCCAGTTGGAAAAAATTAGTTAATATTGAAAAGAAATGAACTGAGAGGCTTACAAAATAAATTTTAGATTTGCTTGATTGATGAATAGAAAATTTTGAATTCTCTAGGCTTCCTTATTTAGACACAGAAAATATGGTATAGCAAAAATAATCATACCTTTTTGGTGAATGTATCGAGTGCAAAGTATGACCACTTAATCTATTATCTGGAATCCACTGTCTAGAGATATTTTATCACAATAGCTTTTACTGCCTAATATACATGTCAACATCTGTCTTCTCAAGGTAGACTGCAAAGACTCTTCAAGATAAGTGGAGAATTCACAAGGTTCAATATTTTTTAACTATGATTTGGATTGTTGAAATTGTAGTTCTGGCTGAGTGGAAGCCACCTGTCTATGACAATGCTGGTGGCAT
This sequence comes from Pinus albicaulis, assembly GCA_034641835.2. Classification (NCBI taxonomy): domain Eukaryota; kingdom Viridiplantae; phylum Streptophyta; class Pinopsida; order Pinales; family Pinaceae; genus Pinus; species Pinus albicaulis. The sequence goes on along the minus strand of CM076579.1, from coordinate 1,543,042,363 downwards.
TTCCTTGATAACAGCTTCGACACGCCGCAATTCTCCAAATGTAAGCTTTACTTCGATTTGTTTTATTCCTTTACTTTCAGAGTGTGAAATAGGGTGCTTAATATGATAGAATGTCTGCAAATTTTCTTCTACTGTCTATGACCAGTGACTATATGTAGATATGCATATCAAAATTACCATTCTCAAATCAAAAGTAATGGACCTCAATTTTAATAACTTCCCATCTACCTCTTATTATAGGGACAGCTCTAGTCAGATCATTACTATTGAGAAATCAAGGGCAGCTAGATTAGGGTGATTTCTCTTACTTTGATAATTTCTTGTGATGTTCTTTTACTTAACTTTATATACTTGTAATTCATTTCTTTTTCCACTTGATTATTATTGTGTTCTTATCGTCAAACAGCTACCAAACTATGAAGATCAATGAGACAAGGGGACACAAAATATAGGCTACTAGCCAAGGCCAAAACCTCTCCTCTTGTGAGGAAAACCCACAAGAATTATTCCCTTCTTATAGAATCTTCAAATGACGAATTTCAAGACCTAAGACCCAAGACAAAGAGCCTTTCAAGATCAAGTCAACCTCTCCTTTGATGAGCTACTCTTTCACAAAGTCAACGCCAGTCAAACTTGCTTCAAACCTGCTGTGACTTCTCCTTTGACCACAATTTTGGACTTGCAACTTTTTACTGTAACTTTCGGCCTTCCTGCAGAAACCCTAGCTTGCATGTGTGGGTGGAATATGGTAGATTTGGTCTCGTTCTTCCTTCGCTTAGGGATTTTCTCCTTTCTTGTTAACTTAGCCTTCCAAATTGATTCTTTTTAGCCCAATATTTAACCTTTAAGATGAATGTACTTTTTCAGTCTTGCTGCAGCAGAATGATGCCCTAGATTCACACGTCTGAGATGATGCAGCCCTAAAAACAGTCCTTGGATACTTCACTCTTCCTTCCTTTGTTTCTCCTCTTCTTTGCTTGTCTTTTGGATCTCTTTCTTGTCCCTTGTATGAACTTCTTGGATTATCTCCCAATGAGGTTGAATACCTTGTATATATAGCCTTTCCTTGGACCCGAATTGTCATCATGAGGCCGACTTGTCCTCCCTTGTAGGCTGACTAGTTGATGGCTTGGCCGACTTGATCTTGGCCGGTCTTTATGACTCAAATTGACTTACATAAATTCCTTTGACTTGATACATGATGTCCAATAGGGTCTTTACATATGGCAATGACTCTTTGACTCCTAGACTTTATCACAAAGCCCTAGAAAGTTAGAAACACTCAATGGGTGCTTGACCTATAAATAAAATGACTTTGAACATGAAACCCATGGTACAAAATAACAATAATAAATTTCTTTTTCTCTTTACATCAAATACATAAAATCATGATTACATAAGACATTATCAAGTCCGAACCTAGTTACATTTTCCAACACTCCCTCTTAACTAGGGAGGTATTCTTAATACATATGAGGTACATGGACATTCTCATACTGAATAATTCTCATAAGAAGAGTGAGATTGGTAAGCCATCTCATAAGCTATCCTATCAGCTTTTATCAGTGCATCTCATCATATCAACTAGCATTGTCACATAGTAAGGCCTTGACTAACAACTCTACCTCTCCACAAGATTAGAGCACAATACTGGGGAGACAAATGATTTATAGACACCTTCATCGTTGTCTCTCAAGGCACATACCCCATCTGGATGTTCACAAGGTATGTCCCTCTAGGACCATTCCTATCTTGGATTAACACATCCTCAAGAAATTTCCTCTTCGACTACTCTTTCCTATTGGATGTCCTACCTCATCCTCAAAGAGTATCGGAATTCAGATGCTTATCCAATCTTCCATTCTTTCTTCGTAACATGAAGACAAGAATGATGTGTCTATCTCTCCCTCTCAACTAGGGAGGATCTACTCATTCCTATAAAAAGAATATTCCCAAGCTCCCTCTTACCTAGGGACGTGCCCAAGCTCCCTCTTAACTAGGGACTTGTTTACAACAACAACTATTTGCTCTTCAGTGGAGATCATGTTGAGAAATCAATGCAAGTAGATTAGGGTTTGATTTCTTCTTTCTTGATAGTTACTTGTGAATTATGTTAGCTTCTTTTACTTCTTTATTATATTACCTTTAATCAAGAAATTACCAAATTATGTGTGTATGAAGATCACAAAAATAAGAGACACAAGAAGTAGGCACTCTTCCAGGGCAAAACCCCTCTTTAGGGGAAAACTTAGTTAAAATCTCTTCCTTCAATAGTTTTTCCTAAGACTCTTCAACCTAGACACAGACCTCCTCCACACCAAGTCAGCCCTCTCATCTAGTAGCTTCTATCCAGACCTTCGACCTTGTAGCTGTGAAAATTCCATAAATCTGGAATCCTATTGCAGCAACTAGAAGATATTCACCTAATTGTTATTTTACTTAACAACTTATTTGCAGTTTCCTATGAAAAATACTAAATACATCACAATGCAACCTTCACAAATAAACTTCGGGAGAAAATACAAGTGTGGAAACAAAAATGAACAAGAATAGATCACACACACATCTAACACAGTTATTTTTGGACCAATGTCCCCAGAAAAACCCATTGCGGGAAAACTGATGCAGCAGTTGAGGGTTTATATATTATGCAGAAATTATTTCTGAGTACAAGTCTATGATTGACAGATCCATCAAATCATGCAGGGAAACATACAAGAAAGATCTTGTGAGACAAACCTCACTCTTCCACGGGAACCCGACATTGATAAACACCCAAAACATGCTGCCCTGCGCTGCCTCTGTGCAGTGACTGCATCACAGCTACAATTGCTCTTTGTCTCTACATTGGTCTCTTTGCTGGCTAGAAATTGAGGCCTTCTGGCCTCTGGAAAATCTCTCCAGGATCTGGCACTGGCCAAACGTTGTCTCCTTAGCAAAAATACAACTTCCCTTCAGGATTTGCACAGTGACAACTTAAGCTCTGCATCACTGGCTCTGCGCTGCTACTGTGGCTCTCTCTACCTCCTTTGCTATGCACTCTTCAGATCAGGAATGCCTCCAACCAGAATTACTGCCCCTCTCTGCAAAAGATCTCTCGATCGAAGTTTCTCTCTGAGGACTGCTCACTAAATAAATCGATCTCTTGATCCTTACTCCGCCAAATGTATTTTTCAAATGACCCTTCAAGCCATTCTTATAGTGTTCTCATTGAAACTTCAACGACCCATATTAGATCTCTAATCAATGGCTAAGATTAACTTTTGACTTGATCCGCCTTTTCTAGAATGATTTCTGGGTTATCTGGAATACATGTGTCTAAGTCTCTCTACAAATTTTGAGACTTAGAGCACATCCGATGCTACCCCAAATCAACAGTAGAAACACTTCGATCTATGCAACAACAACACTTTGACCAGTAACTTCGATTTGAAAAAGAGACTTCGATCTCCTAAAATAGCCCACACGAGAGAGAGAGAGAGAGATAGCCCAAAACTTAAATTTTGTCCTTCCCTTCTTTGCCAACTTCGCACTCCTTTTAGCCTCCTTCAACGTCGCACTTTTTCCTAGCTCTTTCTAGGATATCGAACTTGTGAGAGAGTGCGCATCCAAATGAGTTCAAACTGCTTCAATATATAGGCTTCTGATGAGGTCGAATTGCCCAGTTTGAGGCCGACTTGATCTCCTTGAGGCTGACTTTGTGTGGAGGTGACATAATTCATTTTTGACTAAAAAATAATTCTTTTTACATGATTCAAAAGCCCAAGAAGGGTCTCATGAAATGTACAATGACTCTAAGGACTCAATATTAATCCTAGGAGTCCACAATGGGGACTTTGACTAATAAAATGATGACCCAAGCATGAAACCCATGCTTTAATAAGTCATTGTAACAACTATAAAAATTATTTTGACAAGTACATTACATAATGACTCAAATACATTTATGAAGACCGAACCTAGTTACGTTTTTCAACACTTCCTCTTAACTAGGGAGGTATTCATAACAAGTAGAAGGGAGATATCAAACTATATGAACTATGAGGAGTTTAGGCATCACAATTGCATGGACTAGATTCCTGACCAGGGCAATCTATCCAGGTGGGACTAAGATGGACTAAACCTTTCATCCTCTCTAGGTACCATCAGGCTTACCTGCTAACCATCGACCCAGGGATCCAGGTGGGTATCCGAGGTCAAAGCTTTAAGACCAACGCCACCCTCCCTACTTTGGGATCTAGACATCAACACATATTGCTGACTTGATGTCCTCCCAGGTAATGTTTCACTCACAAAGCCTCAACAAATCTCTTCCAAATTTTTATCAACAAGATCAACAATATCTATTAAACCAAGCATGTTTCTAAGATATTTAAACTTCTTATTAGAAAGAGACTTTGTTAGTATGTCAACTACCTGATTTTCTGTCGGGACATACTCCAACTTCACGATCCCATCCTGCACCAAGTTCCTGATGTAGTGGAACTTATCATTGATATGCTTTGTCCTAGCATGAAACACGGGATCTCCAGACATCTTGTTGTAGCTTTGGTTGTTACAGTTGATCATAATAGGACCTAGAGGCTTCTCGAACAAATCTATCAGAAGCTTCCTCAACGAAACTATTATATGGGATTCTCGATTGCGGTCAAAAGTATCTCCCCTAGGTTGGTGGCTAACCTAGAACAATAGAGAGACAAGGAACCCAATGCTTTTCCTTAAAGTAAATAGATGACGGAGTGAGGCATACCTGGAATCCATTGCTCGCTTCGCTCCTTTAGCTTGGAAGCTCTAATCCCAACTCTGATTGCCAAAATTAGAACCTGCACAGTCAGATAACACAAGCCAAGAAACTACGATATTTATGCAATATCATCTAAGTACTCTATTCAATAGATCAACATGGTATTGAAATACATGAAATAACGATATAACATATAGGAAAATAGAGAATTATTTGCACTAATATAAACAGAAGGAGATTACAACCATAAGTAGCAATTGATCTTGTAGAAGAGCTCCTCTAAGTTGTTGAATTGTTCTTTCCTTGTCACAATATGCACCTCCAATCACCCTAATGCATGAGATAATAACCACTCATTACAATAGCATAAGGGAAAACTCTCTCCAAAAGCCAACCATTCATTCATTCTAACCTTTGCATATGCAAGATGCTAAATATATAGGAGAGTGGGGTAAGTTGGGAGTTTTTATCCAATTACCATTCTAAGGTTTTAGATCCACCTTTGATAGAGGGATAGGATCAAAGGATAAGTGGTGAAAAGTCCAAAGTATGCTAGGATAGGATCTGAATGTTTAATCCAAGGTAAGGAGTTGAAACAACTTCTGGAAAATCCTAGAAAGTGAAGCTTCCGGAATCCCGATCATTCTCTTGGATTTCTAGAACCAACGCAAGTTCAAAGGGGAGCAACCTGTTGGTGACCAATGCTGGCCACAGTGGATCAACCTGTAGGTGGTCACACCCCAGTAGGCATACAGGGAGCGTTGGTCCTAAAACTGGCTCAAATGATTCCGTTTAGGGTTGAAACTCTGGGGGATGAAAGGAAAATGCTTAGGGCTTTGTGCAAGATGATGACAAGGGGGAATAGGATGTTTATTGATCTCATTAGGAGGCTCACTGATCGAATGTGACAAAATGGTCTATAACATAATGCCCCCTAAAGCACAAAGTCAGAGGTGATGAAAGATGACTGAAATGCTTTACCTTGTGATAAGTAGAGATCAAGGACAACCGGTGAGCTTCATCCGTTAGAATACATTTATCATGACATCTTGTCACTGAGGGAGGCATACCCATACTCAACTCATAAGCTAACATAACATGTATAATGATCAAAAGACGCATCCACAGATGCAACTGGTGGACCCATGACTAGATGATCGTCTATATGATCACAACTCGGATGGATGAAACTAGATCTGGGGTCTTTTATCTCGTTCACATGACCAACTAATGTACGAGTTTAACCATGTGAATCAATGAGGTGGAGTCTAACATGGTTGACACCATCTGATTACCGGCCAGTGATGTAAGTTGTTAACAGACGTGAGAGAAACCACCGGTAATGATAATGGCTCTCAAGGTACTACGGTACAATCGTTATGGTGCAAGTAAATGAGCTGATGTCGACAGGAAGTGACCCGTCGTAGGAGGGCCTTGATGTATCCTCCATCAATTACATGAAATGGGTATCATGATTGAGACAGAGAGATCAAAATGGTGTTGATATGGAACTGGATCAGGAAAGACAGACATGAAATGAAGGCTTAAGAGTATTGTAGTGGAGATCAATTGAATGACTTCTCTTGAACACCAGTGACATTGAATGGAGTTGGCAGCATTGACCCAAAACTGTAATGGAGGCTTTGAAAACGGTATGATAACCAAGAGACAAGTAGATTACCCAACCCAATGGCCACGGAGATGAAGTGGAAAAGTGTCGTGTTCAAGAGCGACTCATTGGGATTAACAAAATGGAATCGCCTATTTTTCCAATTTCCCCAACTATACTGGTCAGTACCTCTTTATTTTTTAACAAGCTTGAGGAGGATAACATATGCTTGATCTGTAAGTTCATCCTTCGGATGAATCTCTCCAAGTATTTTTAACGAACCCTGAGAAGGAGCGGTTTGGCCTTGTCATGTTCGACAAGTCCATCAATGTTTGATGTTTTAACGAGTCCTACGAAGGTAATATTCAACATCTTTTTCATGTTTAGAGAGTTTGAAAAAGAGGCAGAAAAGAAAACTCCACCTGTCCCTTTTTCATAGATAGTCTCTTAAGTCCGAAAAGGTAGAAAACAATACTCAAGAGAACCTCTTAGCCATGTTCGACTAAGGTATTACTTTTTCATAGTTAGTCTATTTTAGTCTGGAAAAGGGTTAAACTTATACTGAGTAGATGCCTTTTCATTTACTTTTACGAGTTCGAAAAGACAAATGCTCAACAATATTTTCATATTTTGGGAGTCTGAAAAGAGCTAAAAGAGGGCTCCTCCTGGAGGAATGAGTGGTATAAAGAGTAGCAATTGGTTCCGGTCATGATGGAACTGCTCAAAACATGTAGAGATCAAGAGGCTAGCTAATAAGACCACCCATTGCAGCGGTTCCCCAGACAAGAATAAAAAACCAAGTGAAAACACACACGGAGTCAGAGCTGAGAGACTAAGCTGGAATTCTAGGGCGGGTTTGCTAAGAATTTCTAGAAGAGTTTCAGCTGCAACAAATGGTAGTATTGGCTAAGGGGATGATCTGATCCCAGATCCAAGAGTCAGCAAGAGGCAGAGGAGCAGCGCAGAGGAAGTTGAGGCTACGTAGCAGCTGTGCAACACAGAGGGTTTCAACTGCTACGCAGGCCCAGGAGGGGCAGCGCTAGGGCTTTAGGAGGCCATCAGGGTTACGCAAAGGCCATCCAGGGAAGCGTAAGGACTACGTCACCTAGTCTGGGGTTACACAGTCTCCCTCTGAGCAGCGCAGAGGTTAGCAGGGCTGACGTAGGCAGCTTCAGGGCAGCGCTGGGGTTTCTAGAGGCAGAACAGGGTTGAGTTCTGTAAATCTTGTTTGAGGGTGTGAATCAATCCAGTCTTCAGTCTCCAGAACAATAGGTATTGCTGCAGATCTATTTTTTCTCTGTCGCGTTAACCAGTAAGGTGCCCAGATTTGTTGTACTTAGATTCTACTTAATAATAATAAACCCTCATATCTGCTGCACCGATTTTCCCGCATTGGGTTTTTCCGGGGACATTTGTTCGAAAAATTTGTGTCACTTTGTTGAATGAGCGTAATATTCAGTAAATGATATGTATGTGTGTACGCTGCTAGTTGTGTTTACTTCGGTATTTTTTGAATATTTTCTGAAAATAAATTGTATAATTAAATCACAAGTAGGAGAAATAAATCAAGATACTGCGGTAGGATTTCTGTATTGTTGTATTAAAAAATTTTCACATGGTATCAAAGCGATTGTAGATCAAGATGAATCTCTAACAAATCAGTTGAAGACATATTTTTTGTAGGGTAGCAGCAGATCTGGAGAGGGTAGCTTAGCAGCAAGAGGACGTAGTCCCAGCATAAACTACGCAGGGGCTAATGCAGTCCCATCTGGGTGACACAGAGACAACGCAATGCCTTCTAGAGGGATGTAGGAGTAGCCTGTGCTGGGCCAGTCTGCTCACGCAAAGGCTAGCTAGAGGGGTGCAGACCAGATTACTTTTCTGTTGCTGAGAGGTATTGCCGAGATCCGGAAGCAGTGCTTCAGATCTTCAGCAGTTGCTGGTGTGGTGGAGATTCTGCCAATGCAGAACTGTGCCTAGCTAAGTTGACAAAGAGCAGGAGGAAGACAGTCACTCAGCAGATCTGAGCCAAATAGATCTGAGATTCGATCAAGAAGGTGATCGTAGAGAACTGTTCGATTGTTTTTGGCTGAAGATTTCTAGGAGGGAAATCAGTTGACAGAGGGAGCAACTACTATAGAGGGTTTTTGATCGCCAAGAAACCCAGATCCAACATTTTTGCTGAGTTTTGCAGCAGAAAGAGGGAGAAGAGTAATGTTTCGTCATATTTGAGCTAGATGGCTTCTCATGAGCTAAGATATCAGGACAGGTTGGACGGTGTATCCAACTTCGTCATCCTGGAGATCCAGGATACTTACAGTCCTGGATGAGTACGACATCAAGAACCATGCAGAGAATGTCCTAGCTGAGCCTGCAAATCCATATCCCCTGAAGAAATTCAATGAAAATCAAGCGTCAGCTAAGCATTTGATTATGGATGGAGTAAAAGATCATTTCGTGCCACATATTGTCGGGAAGAAGATGACAAATGAGATGTGAACCGCCTTGGAGACGATGTATCAGGGAAGCTTTGTTCAAAGAAAATTGCTTCTAGAGAATCAGATGAGGCTTTCCTAGATGCAGAAGGGTGAGGAGATAGATACCTTCATTTTCCGACTTCAGACTATCCGGGATCAACTGATTGCCATGGGTGTGACTCCGAATGAAGGAATTTTGGTAAGTACTGCCCTAAATGTAGTCACCGAGGAGTGGCAAACGTTTATCCAGAGCATATTGGGCAAGGCAGCATTACCATTCTGGGCAGACAGGTGGGCAATCCTCCATCAGGAGGAAATCAGGAGATTCACCAAGAGGCAAAACAGCGGTAGCGAAACTGTCAAGGTGAAGAAAGAAGAGGAAGATGATGCAGCCCTTGCATCGAAGGAACGAAAGCAGCAAGGGAAGAAGAAGAGGGACCTATCCAAGGTCCAGTGCTTTAACTGTGGCGAACTTGGACACTTCGCCAGCACTTGTCCTAAGAAGAAGGACAAAGGAACTTTTGATTCCAAGGTAGCGACAACAAAGGACGATGGGAGTGATGATGGCGTAGCCATGAGTGCTCATGAGCCATGTAAGTGGGGCGATATGGATCTATAGAGAAGCTATAGATGAGAAGGCGGGATCCTTGAGTAGCCCAACTCTTGGATCACATACGAGCTATGGGAGCCTTAAGACAATAGTGAGACAAGAAGAGAGATGGTTGCAGAAAATCACAGTGAAGCAGAGGGCAGTGCGGAGACGTTGTAAAGGGAGCAGCGCAATGCAGAGGCAGGAACAACCTAGAGGCAGCAGCGCAGAGAGGCAATGCAGAGTTGTAGCAGCGCAATAGCTTCAGGAGGACAACACAGAGCAGCAGCCAAGGAGCTTCAGTGATGGGATGTAGCCTAACTTGTCTGTCAACGATTGGGCAGGAGTCTTTCTGTAAAGACTCTATCCCATGATTTCTTACTTGTACCTATCTGAACTTTGATTTTAAGTAAAACAAATCCAATGAGAGGAGTGTAACAACTAAATTGAAATTTCAGCTTGCAAAATTAATCTATACATAGAGGAATACCTGAAAATCAGCACAAATCCTGAAGCGGGCTGGAGATTTGTTGAGCGGTGGTTCTCCTTGTGATGTTGTGAACAGATTACCGAAACAATCAAATCCTCCCAGCCAATCTAGGAACAATCCTAGACCCAGAGGATGTCTCCTCTGCCCCCGTGCCCAGAATTCCAAGAACCCAGAGACTCCCTTTCAGCACAGTTCCTCTCCCTCCATAATATCACTTGGTAATCATGCAGAATTTCAAAGGACAAACCCCCCTTTCACCTTCGTATCATCCTCCTTATATAACTTTTTCCACCGCCATAACATCCTCCCCCACCGCCTTTTCTCCATCAAGATTTGATCTTCATAAATGAAGGTACGAATGTTATTTATGGAGATGTGATTGATATTTAAAAAGAAGATGTGATCTACGGTTATCAAATTTGTTTAGGGGGTATACAACTTAAATTTTGAGTACCTTTATGATTAAATCTTATGTTGGAATATTTATTAATTAACTTTATATATATTTTAATTAACTTAAGTTTATTTTCTTTTTATTAGTCTTTTTCATATAATTTATACTTAGTTAATATGAATATTAATCTGAAATCTTAATATTAATCTCTAACTCCGGTAATCTTGATATTAGTAGATAGGTGTACTAGTGCGATGTGTGCGAGATAGGTAGGTGTAGCTATCATATGCATATATCGTACACATGCTAATATTATTGTGTATAACTTGGGAATGGGTCGTTACATACTTCCTCCCTTCAGAAAACTTCATCCCGAAGTTTAGGGTTTTATATACTCATATCAATATTGTGTTTTTAGAGATTAGGGTGATTGTAGAATGCTTGTAATTTTAAGATTGAATTTCCATTTGAATAAGTATGTATCTGTAATTTTATTGTTACTTCCCATCTCAACCGAATCTCCAAACTATTCTAAAATCATCCTATCCTTCCTAATCTCTTCCACTCCCATCCTATCCGTCCTTTACAGGAATATGCCATGGTATCAGTTTTACTGATCCATTCATAGACCTTAAGGATATCAGTGTCGATTACGTCGACCTGACATGCTTGTAGGCATCCGGCAGTCATCATCACACGTCTAGGGGAGCGCGACTCACACAGTCCTCCCATGACTCCAGGTATTGGAGGATAAACAGTGGGCAACACCTCCACCCGTCCCAGTAGGACCAGGGTCAACGCCCTATCGTGGGATCTCAGTGAGTCTCAACTGTTCTTGGAATTTTGTCATCACGTAGCTTGTTTCGGCAATCTGTGTCCTGCAAGGTAATCACTGGTACATAATCTGCAATGTAAACACTCGTACACATATTACAACATATGCATCTATATTGTTCATAACAAATTGTTACCTATATAACAATCTCTACACATTCCAAATACATTGTTATCCATGATATTGATCCTAGAACTTATATAACATACTTGGTTTAAAACATTTGTCCACATAGGTATCAATATGTCTAATACAATTTCTCGTTTAGATACTGCTCCTGTTTAGTTCATACATGTTCTATCTAGGATGCATTGTTTTAACCATTTTCAACCTATATAGCAATATGTTTCACTTTGATATTTAAAATGTAGTTATTCATCTATTTATTTTCCTTCAATCATATGGAGATGCAAATAAAATGAATTGATACATGATGTCATTCATAATGTGATCTATGATCTAGATTTCATATTCCTGCAATGATAATTTAAATGACACAAGGCATGTTGGTATCCCTATACTAGTAAAGTCAAACAATAGCATATATTCGGTATCACTAGAGTTAAGCAACATCCGTTCTTTATGGATATTCATGTAACAACAAGTAAAATTCATTCTTACGAGATAATTCAAAATGAAGTTTACAAATTCATGGATAAGCTATGACCACTCTCTATACATGACCAGTAGGTCGTGTGATTATGATTACAAAACTGTAAGTTAGGTTAGTAATTGATTATGTCATACTCTTCCTAGTTAATAAAATCAATGGGAATCAATGAAGATAGTGATATGTTGATAAAGAATATGGAACCTTAACCCTTAACTCCATATTCGTACAATACTATCATGTTTGTTATGTAAACATAGTGGGAGATGAACCTCTATACTAATAGAGCTTTTATTGCCCTTATAAAAGGTTAACCAGTGTGAATCCATTGAATAGTATAGCTTATATGACACTGATCTTACGAACATGTTGACTACTAGTATCTTATAACAAGCCCGTGTATTACTATTGGCCAAGTAAGGCTATTTCCGTAATAAATATACCATGTGAAATAGGTGAAGCAAGAAGGTCTCTCTTATATACGAGTAGAAGTTATAGCAGATAGGATTCCACCTTTATCAAACCTATGATTGCCATTACTTCTATCCTTATTCATACTTAACTAGTGAATGGTATAGGTGTTACTAATAGTGATGGAAACAACATAATGTGTTAAAGCAGATACATGTACAAGCTTATTGATGTGGAAACACACAGGTCAACTACATGCTAGGTCATGATTGGAACCATATTCAGACAGACTAAGTTAGCATGATTACTAGAATGATACGAGGTTACGACTTGTGATTAGCTTAACTAGTTAGATAGGGTCATATCTTAGGCATAATACGTGTCACTACCACCTTCTCTATTATGGAGCTTGCTTAAAGGTAATGATATACTAGTAAATGAACACGAGATACAAGAGCTTAGTACATATACGATACAGGTTCATTACGGGATCACTTAGAGCACTTGTAACCATGCTTTTATGTGTAAGCTCTAATCCAAATAGATATGGTATAATACTTAGTAAGCTATGAAGATCATACGGTTCAATGTCACCCATATATTGCACTCACTCAGATTATGGTTTTACACTCCTTGTTATTACCAAATACACGTGTTACTTAAGCTTATTGATCGGTATTTATTATGAATACTTATTAATTATAACCATTGTTATAATCACAGTTGTAATTAACAGAATCAAGTAGATCACAGTTATTGCACTAGTAATGAGTAGATACGTATGTTATTAAAATACCTGTATTTTAGATAATGAGTGCCATTTGTGAGTATCCATCCTATCGCTTCCCTTTTGTTCCCATAGATATGGAACATAGTTAATCTCATAATGGTACTGAACAAATTGGCAGATAGTATAACCACCAAGTAATGGTAATGATTATGTTATCCCAATCTTATCCCTTATATATGTAGTAGTAAACCCATTACACTGTTATGATAAGCTCTATTATGAGAAAATCCACTGAAGTCTTAATTACTATGCACTTAGTATCCATATATGCCTAATTACTCCTATATGAGCACTGTGAATGTTCCCTTACCTCATCTATATGCATAGAATCGTACAGTCAATCTATGATATGGAACTCGGTCAATGGTAGAGACAGGTAGTACTAAGGTCATTAAGAGGATAGGGTCACTCCTATTCCATGACCATGAGCTTGTATCCTTATTGTTATATGAGATGGTGTTACTCATTCAGATCAAAGCTTAGAGAATCGGTAACAGAAATGAGAAAACCCATTGTACTAGAAATATGCTACAAGCTTATACTACTAATCAAAGTAATGGGAATATCGTAATCAAGCATTCTAATAATAAGTACTAGTTAGGTATTCATGTATCCATAATGTTGAACAAGTGGGTAACTTATTTAAGCATGGTGAATCAATAGGGATAGTAAGCACAGTGTTGATTGGGCTAATATTAGTCAGAAAGTACAAGTGTAAATTCAAGTAATGTGATACATAGAACAAACAAGGTTACTAATATAGCTTATACGAGTTTTAGATCAGCTAAACTACAGAGAAAGAGAGATATCTCAATAGTAAGCATTCACCTAATTCTTTATTCACTCAGATTAGTATGAGTAAGTTATTCAATAAACTTGAAATCATCTATACCACTTAGATATGGCACTCTAACCTATTCACTTGTACCACTTGTACCAACCTAAGTTGAATATTATTGCATAAAGCATGTAAAATATAAGACATATAGGGAATATACTGAATATAACATATGTTGGTCGATGTGAAAAATACACGTGTCGTATTTATAATTTTATACTACAAAGCCTGTAGGAACACATCCCTGTGTAAGGATAATATTATCTATTATTATTATATAACATATATTATTTATAATATAGGGTATATCACAGTTTAGCATCCACAAATGGTCCATGGTGAGTTTTTGATAGGTAGCAGAGTTTTTGGTCAATGCCGAGTTTATTTTACTTTTTCAGTTATTGCCAACACAGTTACCCTGCACCAGATTCTTGAACTCAAAAGGAAACAACTGAGGATCATTCATATCTATAGTTATGATTGCCACATTTCACATGTGATTGCCAACATCCAAAATTGCTCCAATAGTCATACTTCTCATAGTTTCTATTAATGTTGATATAATTATGATAGTCAATAGATTTGCTTATATGTGTTCAATCTATAACCAAGATGTGGACATACGAAAAAGCGTCTCTATATTTAATAATTGATATAGATCCTATATACACCATGGTCATCCAGACGTCTGTACACATAGCAATTGCTATTAATTCCATGAAATACCAGAAACTTAGATTAGCCAATTTAGTTTCTTGATGCAACAAGGCCTGTAAGGTAGCACAATCTCTAATAAAGAATACAGACTTGTTTTTACATGCTAAGGCTCCCAGTTGTGTTAAACACAAATGGTTAGCAAAAATACCGGATTTAGCATTTTTGGTTTTATAGATGTTTTAAGACGAACAATGTACCTAAAAATTAATAAAATACTCAAAAGAAAACGCTGAGCCACCAAACAGCATGCTAATTCAAGATAAATGTTTAATATACTAGTTACAGCCTTGGCATCTGTTATCCTAGACATCATGATTCATGCGAATTGTTTCATGTTAAATTAAGATCTGAAATGAAAAAAAAAACTGAAAATGTCCAAACTCACCATTTACGAAACTGCCTCCACATTCTGTGGCAACAAAATGTACTCACGCCCTTCCATTAACGTGTCATGAAGCTCAGACTCCACATTAGAGTCTTCACACTTGACATCCACAACTAAATCTGAATTGTCAATACTGGTAGGCATTTTTGGCGAAGTCGAAATAGTAGACAAATGCTCATATGACTTTGGATGGTGCACAGTAGTGTCCTTGCTTGTGCTAGTCCAATCCTCACAAACATAATTTAATCAGTCTTTCCACCATATGAAGTTTAGAAGATAATATGTGTCGCCCTTCTTCATGTTGGCTTCTGCAGCTTTTGTAATCTCCCTGATTACTGCTTTCTCTTTTTCCGGTGTCAATGCTGGGTGCTCCATTGTACAATTTGAGCGGGGAACGCCATCCTCTATAACAAAATTCTTATTTATCAGATATAAAAACCTGTAATTTCTAACCCTGCAACAGCCAGAGGCTCCGAGCAGAAATTTTCCGAGGTTGTTGGAGACTATTTCCTGTACGTTTTTACAAGTAACATTATGGGGCATATATATACGCTATATATATATATATTAACCCAAATATTTATATATTAACCCAAATGTGTTTTAGAAGTCATAAACTCTGCATATTTTATGATCATAGGCCCCTACTCCTGATTCAGCATTTCATCCCATGTGACGCGTTATCATGTACAACTTCTACAGCCTGCAGTCTAGAATCTGCCGATAAGTCAACAATTAGTCATCAATCAAATTTTTTTTTTTTTTTTTTCCTGTCGGAAGCATCACTGAAAATCTTCATTTCGCCCTGACTTTTAGAATTACAGATTGAGTAAAGGGAAGAGATAAAGAAATATCTAAATCCTTAATGTTGAAACTTTAGCTCTAAAGTCTAAACATATATAATTAATTCAATCTAGTAACGCCTAAGGACAGTGGCACTTGTTATAGCTTCCACCTTTGGTTTCTTGTTCACCTCGGACTTGAACCACGACTTCTACCTTGTTATAACTTATAAGCTTATCTGACCATACTTGGAAACTCGTATCCCATTCCTCTGGAAAACAGTGCTATACCTTCATTGGCCTATTCTCTTACTCCAAAAGGGCAACTTAAACTAAGCACGAAACCTATACCTTGGGCTGTATAAATCGCAGTAAATGGTTTATTTCCAGTTAGGGACTAGCGCAGGAAGCCCACTAATGGTAGATACTAAATACAAACATACTTTCATTCAGCGGATATAGTTGAAAGACCAGATTTTAAGGGATAATGCAAGACACAAACTGGAAGCATATTCAAGGCCTACCGAAACAGGGAAAGATATATTTTAACTCAAACAAGATATATATATTAAACCCTACGATATATATTTATATATATGTTATGTCGGGACCAAACTCGTATGAATGGCATAAAGGATAGTCGTGGTGGACATCGAATAAGCCATATCGCATAATATTTAACTAACTGATATGCTTTCTTATACCTGAATGACATATATATTTAAAACCGCATAATATATATTTCCACATGCATCCGAAACCCACGACATACTTAAGCGGTGGCATGACTTTAGCGTGGCTTTACCTTCGCTACCCAACGAATTTTGGGATTTTTGACAACGAATCCCATGAAACCCAGATGGAAATTTACGCCTAGGATGTATTTACGCTTAGATTGAATTCAGTTTTAGAGGGCTTTCGATCCTGTTTGTATCATATTGACTGAAGGGCGGCTATTTTCGCGAACTAACCTTTATACACAAACTCCATTCCTAGATATTCCGCTTCTTTCAGCTTCTTCTTTATCTGTTTTGTGTATTCATCCACCTCAGGGGACTGTGTAACTGCAGAAACAGATATTGTTGTTGTAGCCTTAGCATCATCATCCTCTAGGCGTCTTAGGGCTCTTGTAATTTTCCCGTCATACTCACCAATATGCCTTTCAATAACATCTTCTAGCTCTATGTCATAATTATCTTTACCTTTTGCCTTTGCACTTTCATATTCTTTTCGTAGTTGCAAGGAGTGAACTTTTGAGCAAGCACCTAAATCCATTTTAGTTAATTGAAAGTGGTCGTGAGGGCAAAGTCCGGCTAAATAGAGACGGCAAACATCCCGATCATAATAGTCGCGTTTGATTTCTATTACGTCCCCATTGCGATTGGTTCCCATTAAAGCATCTAATTGCTTGCGAAGCGAATCCCTTTTTATTTTATTTTATTTATTTAATCCTTCCTTCTATATTACACAACGGCTATGAGAAACTGTCACTCGATCAATACCAATACACAGAAAATCAGCTTCGTCAGAGCTTTAAACGCGAATTCACGACGGATACATCTACATTCCCTTTCGCATTTCAGGTTCGCGATTCGAACCCTTCAGATGTGTGTTTTCTTTTTGTGCAGAACGAATGGAACCATTTTCATCCACAGTTTCTTCGAGACAAATACACCATGTTGCCTGGAACAAGGGAATGGATATTAGCCACCGAGGTTTCTGCTAAATGGAGGGCGGTGGAGATTCCGGTGAATTTTTGGCATCTTCTAGCAATGAAACAGCATGCACAACATCCGTTGTGCTGGATTTATGAACTGTTAAATTACAGAGTCAGAATTATTATAGCACAGTTGCCATATTTATTCAATTATATTTCTTTTGCTTATATGCTGGTTGCAACAATTCAATGATAAAAAGAAAGCATGAGAAGACTGAAGTACGACATATAATAGTGTAAAAATATATATCTGTAGTTTGTGAACTTGTCTGAACTCAAGTATTTATAATTAAACTTTAAAGAATGTTGTCTACCAAAGAAGCTCCTTAATCTCTTATGGATGACTTATATTCAGATTTCTTATAATAATGTGTTGAATAACCATCCTGGATTCATTCATTCAATTCCATTACTGATTAGCTATAAGTGAAATGTTACATTCTGTCCTTGATTGGACTCTCCACATTCACCAGCCATCATAATATGGCGAAAGCAATTATGATCCTTTGGATTTTGCATTTGAACCAGGCTTTGATATGTCATAAATTGCAGATTGAGGGTTCAACTGTAGAGCTATCTATTAGATTTATAATTGAAGAGCGAAAGAAGCATGAGAGAAACACCACTCTCCCCACTGGCATCATCGTTAACTATAGTGATAGCCATAATTATTTCATCATATGCAAAAGGAGTGATTCAATATGCACGAGTTCAGTACAAACTGTAT
The DNA here is from genome assembly GCA_034641835.2 of Pinus albicaulis. Lineage (NCBI taxonomy): Eukaryota > Viridiplantae > Streptophyta > Pinopsida > Pinales > Pinaceae > Pinus > Pinus albicaulis. The sequence goes on along the minus strand of CM076579.1, from coordinate 1,543,024,248 downwards.
TAGGTTTTATACTAGCCTTTGACTGTGGATCCTTGGCAGTAATCGAATAGTACTACTCTGGTCCTCAACAGGTCATGTTATTGGAACTGTTTGCCGTAAAATTTGATACAACAAGGGTAATAGACATAACTTATAGAAAACACCATTTGTATCTCTTTTCTCATTGGGGATTGGGTAATGCTCAAAATTGAAATCGAATTGAGAGGTGGTGCCGGACCTAATAAAACTCAAACATCTTGTGATTGCTGCTTGTATAGCATTTTAGAGTTTGATAATTCGGACATGGGTGTTTAAGCAGGTTTGCTGGGTGGTGTATCCCGAGAGCTTGGTCAGAATAATACTTGAAGTATTTTGGAGGTCAGATAGAACACTTCTGTGGAAGACTTGGTCTAATATGTCTGTGGAGATTCATATCTGTGGTTTGCCACCATCAAATTTTGTTGTGGACATCTAATGGAGGTCTGAATAATCAACAAGTAAGGCTTGAAGAAAACCCTTTTCACACTATAAATATTCTGCAACTTAGCTCTACATCTAGAGTGTTTGGACAAAGGTTTACTTAATCCCCAAACAACGCTGTTAAATAGATCATAACAACCATGAAAGAGAGCCATGTGAATGAATGAATGCATACAGAGATTGAAAACAATACGTACATACAAATAATTTGGCCCCCTTTAAACTTGGAAACAACCATAGACTGGTTTAAACATGCAGAAGCTTAGAAACGAAATTTAATGGGCCTATAAGGTCGAAAAAGGGTTTGAAGCTACGCTCTGATACCATATGTAAAGACTCTATCCCATGATTTCTTACCTGTACCTATCTGAACTTTGATTTTAAGTAAAACAGATCCAATGAGAGGAGTGTAACAGCTAAATTGAAATTTCAGCTTGCAAAATTAATCTATACATAGAGGAATAGCTGAAAATCAGCATAAATCCTGAAGTGGGCTGGAGATTTGTTGAGCGGTGGTTCTCCTTGTGATGTCGTGAACAGATTACCGAAACAATCAAATCCTCCTAGCCAATCTAGGAACAATCCTAGACCTAGAGGATGTTTCATCTGCCCCCGTGCCCAGAATTCCAAGAACCCAGAGACTCCCTTTCAGCACAGTTCCTCTCCCTCCATAATAATATCATTTGGTAATCATGCAGAATTTCAAAAGACAGGCCCCCCTTTCACCTTCGTATCATCCTCCTTATATAACTTTCTCCACCGCCATAACATCCTCCCCCACCGCCTTTTCTCCATCAAGATTTGATCTTCATAAATGAAGGTACGAATGTTATTTATGGAGATGTGATTGATATTTAAAGAGAAGATGTGATCTACGGTTATCAAATTTGTTTAGGGGGTATACAACTTAAATTTTGATTACCTTTATGATTAAGTCTTATGTTGGAATATTTATTAATTAACTTTATATATATTTTAATTAACTTAAGTTTATTTTCTTTTTATTAGTCATTTTCATATAACTTATACTTAGTTAATATGAATATTAATCTGAAATCTTAATATTAATCTCTAACTTAGGTAATCTTGATATTAGTAGATAGGTGTACTAGTGCGATGTGTGCGAGATAGGCAGGTGTAGCTATCAAATGCATATATCGTACACACGCTAATATTATTGTGTATAACTTGGGAATGGGTCGTTACACTTTCAGTTGCTTACCTCTCAGTAACTGAGTTGCAGTGTAGCAGTTAGCAGTGGCAATGCTATGGGCAACATGATGTAGTAATTTGAGAGGGAGCTGTAGTACATATGTGGCAGTGACATGGGCAATAGTACAGAGAGCAGCAACGCAGTAGATGGAGGGTAGCAGTCCAAGCATCAACAATGCAGAGAAAAATACCGAGATCTTGTGATACATGGTGTGGATGTATTACTAGAGCACACTTCGTGCTAAGAGGGAGTGTTGAGATTTTGAGTGTTGGGTTAGCATCGAGTGTGCTCTAGCCTTGAAACTTTGTGGAGGGGCTAAGACACACAAAAACTCCAAAACCTAGAAAGCGTTTGGAGAAATTTCATCTTATGTGTGAGATATTAAAATAATTAATTTTTTTAATGAGGACCCTAAGTCTAACTTAGGGAATTAGAAAAATTAAAGTGAATTAATTAAACACTTGTGATGAAATGTTCTAAGTGATGTGGATCAAGCAATCTTTTAATCTTAGCCGTCGATAAGAGATTAAATCGCGGTCATTGATGTCTCAAGGAAAAAGTATAAGAGAAAGGCTTGAGGGTCAGTTGGAGACACACATAGGAAGGTAGAGCTGAGAAACTAAGCTGCAATTCTAGGGCGGGTTTGCTAAGAATTTCTAGAAGAGTTTCAGCTACAGCGAGGGGTAGTATTGGCTAAGGGGATGATCTGATCCTGGAGCCAAGAGTCAGCAAGAGGTAGAGGAGCAGCAACCAGGAGCAGCGTAGAGGAAGTTGAGGCTATGCAGCGGCTGCGCAACGCAGAGGGTTTCAGCTGCTACGCAGGCCCAGGAGCGGCAATGCTGGCGCTTTAGGAGGCCATAAGGGTTACACGGAGGCCATCCAAGGCAGCGTGAGGATTGCGTCACCCAGTCTGGGGTTATGCAGTCCCCTTCTGAGTAGAGCAGAGGCACGTAGAGGCTAGCGGTGTTGACACAGGCAACTTCAGGGTGGCGCTGGGGTTTCTAGAGGCCGAACAGGGCTGAGTTCTGTAAATCCCATTTGAGGGTGTGAATCAGTCCAGTCTTCAATCCCCAGAATAGCAGGTATTGCTGCATATCTATTTTTTCTCTGTCGGGTTAACCAGTAAGGTGCCTAGATTTGCTGTACTCAGATTCGACTTAATAATAATAAACCCTCATATATGTTGCACCGGTTTTCCCACATTGGGTTTTTTCGGGGACATTTGTCCGAAAAATCTGCGTGTCACTTTGTTGAATGAGCGTAATATTCAGTAAATGATCTGTATGTGTGTAGGCTGCTTGTTGTGTTTATTTCAGTATTTTCTAAAAATAACTTGTATAATTAAATCACAAGTAAGAGAAGTAAATCAAGATACTACGGTAGGATTTCTATGTTGTTGTATTCAGAAATTTTCATAGCATGCCCCCAGCATAATGACTCAATTCATGGTACATGCCCCCCAAAATTCATTTCATTCACCTAAGTAGACTACTGGTTGCTAATAGGTGGACAAAATGAAGGTTCATTTACAAGATCAAGTGAAAGACTCGACTGGGAATTTACGAGATCTTATCAAAGACTCAAGATTTGTGCTCCCTCTCTTTAAGTTCACGAGTTGTGAACTGTTATATTCTTCTCTGTAAGAATTTACGAGATCTTATCAAAGACTCAAGATTTGTGCTCCCTCTCTTTAAGTTCACAAGTTGTGAACTGTTATATTCTTCTCTGTAATGGATCACTGAGTAGATGATGGAGAAATGAAGTCCGAACACTGTATATATAGTGTTTTCTATGAAATTTGAAGGGACGCGTGTTTTATGAGGAGAAGTCGACATGTGTAACTGAGGATAGGTCGGCTAGGGTGAAAATTATATTTTTCTATCTTAAAAACTCATTCTCTCCAACCACCGGGAGTTTGAGTGTAAGTTAGGGCTTGTTAGAAAGAGGGAAAATTTTTCTTTAAGATGGTCTAGGATTCTTTGTGAAAGGATTACTCCAAGGTATCAAAAGTTATTTTTCTTGTGACTGTTCTTGAATTTTTCTATGCATACAGCAAGAGGTCATTAGGGATTCTTCATTGTCATGACTCCAACTATGTCATTATATTATTTCCACGTCATCATGTGGTCCTCCATGTCATCATATGTTACCAAGTGCCTTTAAGTAAGGTCTCCACTTGTCATGTGTTCAATCATCATATGTCATCAAGTGATCTCCAAGCCCTTCATTGTCCATGTCATCAAATGTAATGTCACCATGTATGTCATCATGTGTGATAGCGTAGCAACAATCATGTCATATGTCATAGAGCAGCATCTATCAATTTCCATCAAGAGAGCCCATCACGAGATTTATATTTCATCAATGTGTGGTCATTCATGTATAGTCCTCCATATGTCATCAAATATAGTATTCATCAAGGGCTTATATATTAGATACATCATTGGCACTTAAAGGTTAGATCACTATGAACATCAATCAAGGCACATGATTGGTACTTGGCATCTTTAGACACCTTTATTAAGAGTATATTAAGAGTAAGGACATCATCCGGGTTCTAGGGCTTCTTCATGGCTAGTTTAAGCACATCATCTCTAGGGTATTATGATCAATGGACATTTAGGGAAACATCAACCATCATAAGAATTTTCCATCAAGAACAATGCCATATTGACATCAATGACAACCTTGACTAACATCCAGCCTACAAACAAGCCCCAAAAAACCTGAAACAAGCCTCCCTAGCCTCAGCCTTCGAGAACAGGTCCTCGGCCCAGCTGTAGCTTGCATAACCCTCCACGTAGTCATCAAAACAACCCTAAAACAACTCATTGGTCTGTCCTTTCTCCTACGACTAAACAAAGTTCTTCTTTTCCCTTCTACATTGCCCTTTTTGGGTGAGTGTTGCACTTTTTGGATGGTCAAATAAGTCCTCCATCACCAACTATAAATACACATAAGGAGGGCTCCCCAAACGTCACCTTTAGGGCTTAAACAACTGTCATAAGCCTAAATTACACTAGGTCGACCTTGACACTTCTTATGCAAACCCACACATAACATTCAAAAATTCATATCTCATTAAGGACAACTCGGAATTCGACGATTCTCGAAGCGTTGGATTCTCCTTTCCACCCTCTATCATCTCATGCCATCACATGTCCAAAGTGCTCCATGGAAATGCCCCAAACACGATTGGTGGAAAACCCCAAGCTTGGGTTCCAACCCCACAAGTGACTCTTGTGGCACTTTTCCCTCCAATCCCCGAACCCTAGGTCTTGGAGTACCTCCCAAGCTACTCAAATATCAACACATGCTTGGGTGTATAAATGTAAGAGGGAGCAATCGAGGATATATGAGTTACCTCTGCCTTTGTTTTTCCAACCTTCTTCATTAGTCTTTTGTCTTTTTTTATTTTTCTTTGTATTACTACTTGTGGCTCTAGGAGATGAGAGCCTGATGTGTATGATATAAGTAGTTATTACCCCCTTAAGGTGGGGAAGTTCATCGCCCATTAGGGGTTTGGATGTGCATGGGTTCCCTAATGATGTGGGGTGTGAAAATTCCTAGATCAGGAACCCTATTGCAACCACTGGTATTATTTCTTCTAAGTGATAAGTTAATTATTCAGTTTATTGCTACGGCAACCTCGAATTAAACACACTGCAACCTCTACTGAATAAACTGCGGAAATAATACAACTGCGGAAACAAAACTGAAACAAGAATATCATAAACACATTTGACACCGTTGTTTTTGGACTAATGTCCCTGGAAAAACCCAATGTGGGAAAACCAGTGCAGCAAATCTGAGGTTTAAGCAGCAGTTATTTCTGAATACAATCTCTGAATGTCTTGTTGGCTATCCAGTATAGAGAATATCACTTAGTAGAAGAAATTAGTGATATTACCTCACTCTACATTGCAAGTCTCGACTAATCCGGTAGCTGAAACAACGATCTCTCGGCATCCTCTGTGTTGCCCCTGCGCAGTCACTCCGTGGTCCTGCGTCAATGCCTCTAGGAGACTGCGTCACCTCCTCTATCAAATTGTTTAGCTCTCAAGAGCTTTGATTCCGGCCCTTCCGGCTTAGAATTTCGATCTCCTAGCTAGAACTCGGACCTCTGCTCGAAAAGCACTACGCTGCTCTGCATGTGGCCTTCATGGCCATGCATCACCCTCACTGGGCACTACTCTACCTCCTCTGCATATCTCTCTACCTCTCTGTTGCGTATTCTTACCTATGAAGAAGATCCTCTGACCAAAAATTGTCTCTGCCCCTCTCTGCGTAGAATCTCTCGATCAAATTTTTCCTCTAAGCACTGCTAACTTCAGAAAATTCAATCTCTTGATCCTCTCGGTGTATTTTTCCAAATGACCCTCAAACCTTTCTTATAGTCTTCTCGTTGAAGCCTCAACAGCTGATATTAGATCTCCAATCAACGGCTAAGATTATCTTTTGACTTGATCCGCCTTTTCTAGAACATTCACGCGCATATTCTATTAATTCACTTTAATTATTTTATTTTCCTAAGTTTAGACTTAGGGTCCTTCTAAAATAATTAATTCAATAAAATACAATCTAGATGGAATTTCCCAAAACGATTTCTGGATCATTTGGAATACACGTGTCTAAGCCTCTTTGCAAATTTTGAGACTTAGGGCTCATTTGATGCTACTAGAAATCAACATGTGGGCACTCATGGGCCCTAGGAACCAGGGTGATGGCCATAACGATAAGGGGTAGAGCTCATGTTTGGCTCTTTCCCACATGTTATTTTAATGTCCTGACCATCTTTTGCATTCTATAATATTCTTTTCTTTTGTTTCTTGCTTGTGGCCATGATATGCTTTTAACATTCTTTTCGCTGCATCAACCTTCGAGGCAACATTTCCAGGATCAACCCAAACATGTGGACAAGGGCAGGGGGTGTACCAATGCCTTCCGGACCTAGTGGTCATGTAGACCAAGGGTAAGATGATGAAATAGGGTTTGTAATGTGTAGAGGGGAGTGAAAAATATGGAACAGGAAAACAGAGCCGCGCTACCCAAATCGAGGTTTCCTAAGTAGTTCAATTCCTAAATCCATAGGCCAATAGAGGAGATCCCACAAGACTCGGATTGAGGATTAATCCCCCATTTAAGGTGAGGGAACAAAACTACGGTCAAAACCCTTCCTTCTTCCAAGTCACCTAGTAATCTATGCCTAATATGTCGATGGAAAAACAAGCATAAGCAACCGATTGCATAATGAAAAACATACCTTTAGAATTGGAATGCCCGCCTTTAAACATATGCTCTCGACAAATGGGTGAGGGGACATATGATTGTTGCAGGGAGTGGAGATCAATTGGCACTATGAATCGGCTACACTGGTGGTTGTGAGAGCATGTTGAATGTCGGCTAAAGAGATGTCATGGAGAAAAGTTCTCCTATGGGGTCACCCTCTTTTGGTGGGTAACAAGACCTTTCTAGGTTCAAATGCTACAACTGTCATGAGTTTGGTCACTATGTCAATAATTGCCCGCAGAAGAAGAAAAGCGAGTAGAAGAGCAAGAAATAGATGGCATATTTAGCAAGTGCAGATGAGCTCTCTAGCAGGATGGGCCAGGAATTTGCGCTCATAGCTTGCCTGATTAGCTCAACCTCACAGGGTGTTTAGTATATAGATAGTGGGGAATCATTTCATATGATAGGAGTTAGGGAGTATATCATATTTCAGATTCAAATGGGGAACAAGTCTAAGTGAAATCCAGTCAGGAGAGGGTCTGTTCTATTTTAGAGGGAGTCTGGCAAGCCAATTCTCATCCATGATGTGACTATGTGCTAGGCTTGGGCATGAACCTAATTAGTGTATCTATGATTCTATCCTTTAGGATAAACGGTGCAATGTACTCTTTAGAGGGCCGCACGTGTTGATCAAGCACAAGGATTGGAAATCATCCATAGTTATTGGAGTTAGGAGCGGATGGCTTTATAGGTTGCAGTTTGATACTCCTAAGGCACTAGTGAGCAGTTGTGATCCTAGAGATCAGGGAGAGCTATGGCATGGGAGGATGGGCCATATTCATCATGGAGCATTCAAATTGCTTCGTGAGATAGTGATAGGTGTTCCAGAGGTGAGCACAGAGGATGATGATGTATATAGGGGATGTGTGTTGGGGAAGTTTGCAAATGCATCTTCTCCAAGGAGTGACACCAAATCCAAGGGTGTTCTTGATCTAGTGAATTTAGATATATGTGGACCGATGTCGACGAAGTCTCTCAGAGGGTATGAGTGCTATGTTAATTTTATCGATGATTTCTCCAAAAAGACCTAGATATACTTCTTGAAGACTAAGGATGAGGTCTTCAGTCATTTCCAAGAGTTCAAAGGTCTTGTGGAGAATGTGTCATGCAGGAAGATGAAGTTTCTTTAGTTAGACAATGGAGGCGAGTAAACAGGGAAATAGTTCCAAGAGTTTTGTACATGGGAAGAGTCAAGAGGGAGTGGACGGTTCCTTATGACCCGCAACATAAATGGGTTGCTGAGAGGAAGAATCGTACAATATCGGAGGTCGCAAGGGCTATGTTGTATGACCAGGATATGCCATGTCACTTATGGGCAGAGGCATGTAGTACGATAGTATATATACAGAACAAGGTTCCATAGCAGGCGTTGGGAATGATGACACCAAAGTAGGCATTCTCGGGGAAGAAGCTAGATGTCAGTCATTTCAAGATATTTGGTAGCTTAGCATATTGTCACATTTAAGGAGATACACATTCCAAGTTGGATCAAACTACAGAGGGGGGTACTTTGTGGGGTACAATGAGACGTCAAAGGCATATCGAATATTCATTCTAAGGGCCACGAGGATTATTGTTAGGCGTGATGTCAATTTTGTTATTTTTTGTAGCATCAGAGGTGTTCTAGTCTTGAGATATTATGGAGAGGCTAAACTAGAGGAGTTCTCCATAACCCAACAATCGTTTCTGGAAATTCCACCTAGAAGTGTCTCAATTAGATTATTAACCAATTTTTTAATATTTCCTAAGTCTAAACTTAGGAAATCTAGTTAATTAATCAATACTAATTGAGAAAGGTGAGAATTATCTAGATACTCACACAGATCGACTAGGAAATAATCTCAGCCATTGATTAAGATTTAATCTTGGTCATTGGAGAAACAACTGGTGATTATAAGAAGTCGATGGGTAGATAAAGAAACACACTTGCGACACTTGAGATTGATTTCCTTAGGCAGTTTGATTTCTCCAAGGAGTTGCAGCAATTACCACAAGATTTTGAGCCAGAGAGGTGAGGTAGAGAGAGGCAAAGACAGTGAGTTCAGAGGAATTTTTCCAGTTCCGGAGAGTCAAAAAGAGGAGGCCGATATTTTCTCCAGGAAGCTGTGTAGAGGCAACGTAGAGCCTCAAAAGAGAAATTCGATCCAGCTGAAGAGGAAGACGTTTTTAGTTCTAGAGGTTGCGAAAGTTTTCTAGAGGGCTGGAGAAGCATCTGCCCAGTCAATAGCAGGTAGGGCGGCTAGATTGGCAGCCAATTCAGGCAAAGCGTCAAAGGGACTATGCTAGGGTGATGCAGGGCCTGCGCAAAGCTGGTTGTATGGCTAGATTTTTGGAGGCATTCAAGTGTCGGGATTGCTCGAAGAGGGTAATTTTCCTCAGATGATTTTTGCCAGTATTTCTCTTGGATAGATTCGCCAGTTTGGCGATATTTATTGTACTCAGAATTTGTCACTGCTGCTTAATAAGAAAAGCCCTTAATTGTTGCACCGGTTTTCCTAAGTTGGGTTTTTCCAGTGACTTTTGTCCAAAAATAAATGTCATATTTTGTGTGTGCCAACATTTTCTTAGTTTCTAGTTATCTTCCGCAGTATTTTTTATTATTGAAGATTGAATTAATTCGTTATTGTTGTAGAAATAAACCGATAAATTAATTAACAGATAGAAGAATGAATTCCAATTGCTGCAATAGAATTTCAGTGGTGAAATTTTCACATGGTATTAGAGCGATTTTGATTAGATGGGGAAGCTTAGAAGCGGAAGCAGAAATTCATTGTTTAGAGGGAGTAGCAGGACGAATTTCTGGGGTTGCGCAGAGCCTAAGCTAGGTAGTGCAAGTTGTTGCACAACCCCATTTTTCAGTGCAAGTTGGAAGAAAATTCCAGCTTGCCAGTTTGGGTGATTCTAGCAAGCACAGGGAGCAACTGTCCAATATTTTTGCTGGGAAGATGCCTTATTTGGACGTAGAAGGGTTTTGCAGCAGCAAAATCAACATCGGGTCGAAGAGAAAGTGCACACACAGAGAGAATTTCTCTCAAAGGGTTTCTAGTTTAGAAATCTGATTTTCTAGTTGCAGTTGGCAGTAGCTGCAAGCAAAATCTCACTCCAAAAGGGAGTGCGAATAGCAGCTTCAGCAGCCAAGCAGGAGGGAAGAGGGAGATTTCGTTCCAGATTCAGAGATGGCCACAGCTGGGCTTAGAGATCAAGATAGGTTGGAGCGAACCTCCAACTATGTCATCTGGAAGGCTAGGATGTCCTTCCTGCTGGACAAATTTGGCCTGAAAGCCTTTACAGATAATGTGGTGGCAGTACCACATGATGTAGATCAGTTGAAGGAGTACATGAAAGAGATGGATAAGTCGAAGCAGATGATCTTGGACGGAGTTCAAGACCATATAGTCTCAACGACCAAGGAGATGTGGGATGCTCTTGCTCGGTTATATCAAAATCCTTCCAAGTAGCGAAAGATGTGTTGAGAAATCAATGCTAGTAGAACTAGGGTTTGATTCCTCTTTCTTGATAATTACTTGTGAATTATGTTGGCTTCTTTTACTTCTTTATTAGATTATCTTTCATCAAGCAATTACCAAATTATGTGTGGTATGAAGATCACAAGAACAAGAGGCACAAGATATGGGCATTCAACTAAGGAAAAACCACTATCTAGGGGAAAACCCATTCAAACCTCTTCCTTCTATAGTTTTCACAAGACAAGACAAGATAATCCAAGACTCTTTTACCTAGACATAGACTTCCTCCAATCACCAAGTCAGCCCTTCCTTCTAGCAACTTCAATCTAGATCTTCGACCCTGCAGCAGTAGAATTTCAACCTCCCCAGCAAGAGAACTTTGACCTCTCCAATAGCAGATCTTTGACCTCTCCACCAGCAGAACTTCGACCGCAGCATTAGCCCAGTAACTTTGTACGAATGAGAGAGAGATAGCCCAAAACTTCAACCTTGTCCTTCTCCTGCAATTCTCCTTCTATTCTTGGAACTTCACACTTTTTTTGCTCTTCCTTGTGTATTGAACTTGTTGAGTGAGTGAGCAAATAGATCGAACTATACTTCTATATATAGCCTCTTATGTGGGTCTAATTGCTCTAATGTAGGCTGACTTCATCAGGAAAGGGTCGACTTGGTGACAAATGACTTATTTTACTCAATAATAATTATTTTCACATGATTCAAAAGCCCAAGAAGGGTCTCATAAAATGGACAATGACTCTAATGACTTAACTTAAAACCTAGAAGTCCTCAATGGGGACTTTGACCTAGAAAATTATGACCCCACCATGAAACCCGTGCTTTAATAAGTCATTTTAATAATAATAAAATTTTCTTTTTCTTTCTTTTGATAAATACATTTCATCATGACTCAAATACAATTATGAATACCGAACCTAGTTACATTCTTTAACACTCCCTCTTAACTAGGGAGGTATTCATAATTACACACATATATACAAGTACATGGAAGATCTCAAAACACATGAACTACGAATAGTTGAGGCACACATGGTGCCACAGACTAGATTCCTGACCAGGGCAATCTATCTGGGTGGAACTAAGATGGGCTAAAGCTTTCAGCCTCTCTAGGTACCATCAGACTTGCTAACCATCAACCCAGGGAACTAGGTGCATAATGCAAGGTCAAAGCTCTATGATCAATGCCACCCTCCCTACTTCGGGAACTAGACATCAACATATAGGTCGCCCAAATGTACTCCTAGGCATTTTGTATTACACAAGATGCCTCATCAAATCTCTTCCAAACAGTTATCACAACAAAAGCAGTAATATCAACCAAACCAAGCACGCTTCTAAGATATTCAAACTTCTTATTTGGAAGAGACTTTGTTAACACATTAGCTACCTGTTCGTCGGGGGGACATACTGTAGGTTCATGATCCCATCCTGTACCAAGCTTCTAATGTAGTTATACTTATTGTTGATATGCTTCGTCCTTGCATGGAACATGGGATCTTCAGACATCTTAATGCTACTTTGATTAACACAATTTATCACAGTAGGACTTAGAGACTTCCCAAACAAATATGACAGAAGTTTCCTCAACCATACAACCTCCTTTCCTACTTCACATGCAGCCATATACTATGCTTCAGCACTACTTAAAGCAACAGGATCTTGCTTTCTACTCATCCATGAAATCATAGCAGATTCCAAACTAAAACATCCACCTGTAGTGCTTCTTCCATTGGTCTCACTGCCACCCCAATCAGAATCTATAAAACTTGTCAATTTGACTTCCTTATTGTCATACTTTAGGCAGTGATGTATAGTGCCACTTAGATATCTCAATATATGCTTGACAACTATCCAATGATCATGATAAGGCTCCAACTAGAATTGACTAAGAATGTTCACCGCAAAACATATATCTGGTCTAGTGTTTACTGCATACATCAGAGAACCCACCAACATACAATGGGTAGTAGGATCTAGGAGACTGGAGTTAGAGCTTCTCAACTTCTTGAAATTGGTGATCATGGGAGTAGTCATGGGCTTGGAATCCATCATACCGAATTTCTGCAATAACTTGATTGTATACATTCCTTGCCCTAGATATATCTCCCCAGGTTTCTGCCATACTTCCAAACCTAGGTAATAATGCATAAGTTATTGCCATTTGGGACTTATGCATTATTACCTAAAACCGAACTACTCAACTCCAAGGGTACATGTGTCATGCTCCAAGGTGATGTTGTACACAATAAGGGTTCCAAGATGATGTAGCTATACAAGGTGTGTCCACACTCCTCCATCACAATCCCACATTGACTCCATTCCTAATCCATGTACTCCTCTAAGTCCACTCCCCCTGCATGAACACCATTGCAGCCCAAGCATCCCCGAGCCAACTTCAAGCCTCCATATCCAAACCCAAATTTCCCTATGCTATCTAGGGCTTGATGCCCACTCCCGGATATTCAATGCTCCTCCTCCTAAGTAGGGCACTCTTCAAGTGAACCTCTCCATGTGGCTATCATGAAGGAAGTCCCCCAACCTGTCAAGAAAACCCCCACACGCTCAGGAAGAATGCCAAGCACGCACCCAATTAAGGCAAGCAACCATTGAGCAAGCAATCTCCAATGTGTAAATCCATCACGAACCATCTCACATTTGTCATTCCATCAGAAATCATCCAGGTCTAAACATATACCATGTGCCCCAAATCCCATGAAGCACCCTTGAACATGTGAAAATGCTTTCTCAGATGCTAACAGTATTATGCAAACATTGTTCTTTTGTTGTTCTTATTGTAAATCGATTCCCATCGACTTTAGGAAGCAACAAACATGAACTGACTGAAATCTATCATTATCCACTTTTTCCATTATACTTCAATTGAGTTGACTCCATTCAATAACTTTTTCACCGAAAGAATTAGATGGTTTGCCGTCATGAATATCTGTTCAAATAAGGGACTTGGTTTTTGGCAGTGAAACAAACATCGCGATTTTATCGCGAGTTTTTCGGGCTGCCGATTTTATCGGCGATTTTTTCAACGATTTTTTGAAAAAATCGCGATTTTTACGAAAAAATCGCGATTATTTTGGTAAAAATCATGGGTCCATCAAATAGAAACCCTATAAGTTCAAAAATCGATTTTTTTTTTTGTCATTTTTGCAGCCCTCTCATTTTCCTGACACACCCTGTTGGCAGTTCATGGTAATGTTAAATTCTTAAAGTAAAAGTGATATTTCCTTTATTTTTAACATTACCATGAAATGACTCAGGATGTTTAAGAGTGGTTTCGACCTCATTGGATTTCATATGGAGAAACTAGAATTTTAGATTTCACTCAAAATTCAGCAGACTTAATGGTTTTCAGGGTTTCATGGTTTGGGGATTTGCATTGTTTCCATTTGATTCTATTATGTGTAAGGGTATGAGATTGGTATTTGATCAAGAGTATGAAGTCCTTTAAGAACCTTGATGTTGGTGGCATTGATTGTTGAACTTTGTTGATGTTGGTGGTATTGATTGTTGAACTCCCCTACCGTGGCCTTAACAAGAATGTACCCTTCACTCAAAGGAAAACAACTGGTTAGGCATGTTAATCTTTTTCTACCGCATTTTAAGGTTGAGCAATCCAAGTCCGAAGACTTTGAGCTAGATGATGTTTATGTATCTCTTGTTGATGATCCCATTTCTAGTAGCGATGAATCAATGATGAGTTTCATGAGGAGGAGGAGGAGGAGCAACAATAGGAGGAGGAGGTGATACCACCTACCCCTGCTACTGGTAGAGGACGTGGTCTACCTCCTTTAGCTCCTAGTGCTTCAGGATCTGGAGCACAACAGAGTCCATTGCCAGCCCCGCCAACTTCTTCGTCTAGAGGGAAAGCTGTTACATTTTCTCGCAAGAGGGGCAAAGGAAATCAGTAGTATAGGTTATTTGGTGCATTCCTTTGTATATAACATTATGACTCATGATATGAGATACATTATTATATTTTTTGTTGATATTTTGAGGTTGAGTTGAGACTCAGGACTTAGTATTCAGGACAGGATTCAGTTTTATGTGTGATGTAACACTAGACATGATATTACACATCTTATATATGAGTTTTTTTTTCATATTTATGTGTCAATGCATTTATTTTATGCTGTAGATGCTTTAGATATTAAAAAAATTGAAAAAAAATGAATATTTTTGTATGTGCCGATTTTTTCCCGATTTTTACGATTTTTTCCCGATTTTTATGATTTTTTCCAATTTTTTCCCCTCGGCGATTTTTTCCCGATCGCGATTTTTGTTACTTTGGTTTTTGGAGAATGGATTATTCCACAGTTGGGCGTATTGGTTGGCAGGTTTATGTTAAGGTGTAGGTTGTTGAGGGGGTCCCAGGGTCAAACCCCACGGGCTCCCATTTCTTGGTTAAAAACCATTATATTCCAACAACTTGCACATTGAAAATCAGTTTCTATCGATAGCTGGTAAAGTCAATTTGGGTTGATTGATGGAAAATTGTTTCCGTTCATTCATTCTATTCTTTTTCAGTTCTCAACTCACTGGAAAGATTTCTTCTTTGTTTTCTTTCAATTAGGGTGCTAATTCTTGTTAAGTTTTTGTTGTAAGTGTTCTCTGTTGCATTTCTTAATAGTTTTAAAAACTTGTTTAAAAAGCAGAGGTGATTTGCAAGTTTGCACTGATCATGGTATTTGTGGATTCCTTCAGTCATAGTTGACTGATATTAACATAGAGGGTTTCCATGTGTTTTTTTGTTTCAGAACTTGGATTCCAAAATTCACCACAATAATCTTATCAATAACATTCTGGCAAAGGTCAGTCTCCTAAACCGTATAAACTTCTTATGTTTTGTACTACTTCATTTGATCTAGTTTATGTAATTTTTCAATAGGTTTATTCCTAGTTGGTTACACTGATGAAGATTGAAAGATGTTTATAATACAGATAGAGGGAAATCTTGCAAAGGCTGATGATGCAATCATGCTTGATCAATATGGTTTTGTATCTGAAACAAATGCTACAAATATTGTGAGTATTTATTTGATTTGATTTTTATTATATATATATATATATATATATATATATATATATATATATATTGTTTATATGTTTATGCATATCAGTAACAAGAGGGCAACTTGGCTGAAGGCTTCTTCACTACTTCTCGAAAAGGCTTATCTAGCTATCACAATCTTAGGATGTACTCTACTTTAGAAGATGCCTTTCACATTTGAAGATATTTTGTACTCTAACAATGAACAAACCGTCAGACCAATTATTCCATGCCGCTCTATTCTTTTACTGAAATAGGGAGGAAGATATCAACATAGTTTGACAGAAACCAAGAAATGAAACACACATAAGCACAAACAATATGAAAAGTAAAATGTATTACACCACCATCTATGTTGATGTCAAATGAAGAGCTACCTGCACATATTTAAATTGTGTTAGCTATTACAAAAGGGAACCCATTCACACAGTCAACCAACAATTAGTGTCTTTCACCCTAGCCACTAGTGAACCATGCAGGGATCCACACAATTAGACATTAACTATTCTAACATACCCTCTTACCATTTTATTTAATACACAAAATCCTAGTGCCCCTGGTTATCCTGCATGTCAGCAGGGGTCCATACAAAAACTTTGCAGTATTTATCACCACCATTGTAAGCCCAAGTTCACAAGTCAAAGCATTGTATCCCCGTATCCCCGTATCAAGGAGTGAGCCAAAAAATGTAAAGGTGTGCAATTCTTGTCCCATCTGCTGACAAGAATATCCTGTATGACGGTGAAGAAGGCCTCAGGTGATGTCTCATACTCTGGGCACTGACTCTGTAAAATAATGGTCCTCACAGACTCAATCATGGAATCCCATCCCTCATAAACCTCTCCTAGGATGGGTTGGTCTGTATCTGCAAATCGGAGCAAGGAAATGATAAGGTCCACGATCTGAATAATTAGATCTACCTTCTTCCACCATATATCATCCAACACTGTGTCCTTCACCTTCTTTGAGGTTGCTTGATCCGTCTTTCTCCAAAAAGACCAAAACTCTGAAATAACCATGGACCCAAGAGCGGTCTTGACCTCCCTCAACCTCTTCAACATGATGAATGAAGAGGCAAACTATGTATCTGCAATCTTCAACAATGATAGATTGTTGTAATCCTTGTAGATAGTGAGGGTATTTGTATGGTTTTGTAAAAAGTTGCAGATATGTCGTGCATCCTCAATAATGGCTCCAATCCAAAGCACATCAGAAGCAATAGATTTCAGTGCCAAGTTCAATGAATGGACAATGCAAGGTGTCCAAAATACTTGTGGATATTTTGCTTCCACAATCATGCCAGCAGCCTTTCAAACAGGTGCATTATTTGTAATGATTTGCACACAACAATCCACACCTACACTTTCAATAACTTTGAGAAATAACTCACCCATATATTGTGCATCCTTGTACTCTCCAAATGCATCCACTGCTTTCAAGAAAACTGCACCATTCGTGGATGACACCATGAAGTTAATGAGTGGGTGGCGAGCTGGATCTATCCATCCATCAGAAACAATGCTAACCCCATATGTTGGCCATGCTGATTTAATAGGCTCAAGCATTTTGTCCACCTCTTTCTTTGCCTTTGTCAACAATGTGGTTCTGAGCTTCTCTGACCCAGGAGGCACATACCCTGATGGAGTCCCATGACAAAGAGCTCGACACATCTCAATAAATAGAGGTGACCGTGCAACATTAAAGGATATGAAGTTCTGATAGAAAAAAAATGCAATGGTGAGGTCAAGCTCTTCCCTTTTCTCTTTTTGGAAAATCTTGTCCATTGGACCAACTGCAATTGCCTTTCTCTTTGCTAATTCTCCCCTGCTAGAAGTCTCAAAAGGGAACTTGCTGCTGCTTTTCCTCAAGAATGGAAGGGGGTCATCAGCCTTGGATTTTTTTTATTTTGCTGCCACATTTGCCTCACCAATACTCGCCTCTTTCTGCAATTTCTTCTTATCTGGCAATTCAATTGCTGTACAACATTTAACGCCACAACCTGGAATACCCAACAAATGAGCTTTCACACGGAAATATGTGCCATTGAAATGGCCATTGCAAAAATTGCATTTCCATGAACAATGTCCTCCTCCCTTTTTTGCTGCCCCTTCCTCTCTTGTCGCATATTTCCACAATGGGTATTTGGGGTCAACAATTTGTTTTCCCTGCACATTTGAAGCTACTGTTGCAGCCCCACTTCCAATGGATGGAATACTTGCAGACCCTGATGAAAGAGGGATAGGAGGGGCATCTCCAATGGAGATATTCTTCTCCTTTCTTTGCCCCTGTCTTGTTGCCTTTGATTGAGCCATGAATACTGTAAAAAATAAACAAAAACAACTAAATATATAAAACATATGCACATGCAAACACTAACAACAAACTAAATGCAAAATATAGAGGGACAATGCACTTACCGGATGCTCGAATCTCTTCGAAAGAACTTCCTTTCCCCTTGCTCACACTTGCTCCTTGCTCACACTAGCTCTCCTTCTCACTTCATAAATGAAATGGATGAGAAAATAGAGAAGAAAAACCGCACTTTATAAAAAAAATAGCGCGATTTTGCTTGCCGCGGGCTCGGCCATACCCGGCTGTACGGGATACGGCGTATCCGACGAGGTACTGTCGGGATACGGCGTATCCCTTTTCGGACACGCCGTATCTCGACCATACCCCATATGGATACGCTGTATCCTTTGAATTGGGGCCGAATCCGGTACGGGTAGGTGTCCGATACGGGGATTCGGGGATTCGATGGCATTTTAGGAGTATCCGGTGACTTAGGTCTCAGGCCTATGTCTTGCAATTTTTGTTTTTATCTTATTGTCTTGGTTAGACCATGGCTGGTCCCTTGTAGTTGATTTTAGGTTTCTTTCATCCAGTATGGAATTGGAGAGCCTTAGGTGAGCCTACTTGAGTACTTGTGGTTTTATGGGAGCCTGCTTTTGTAGGAGTGATCACCTGTGTATGGGCTAGTCCAGTCCGCACCAAGTTGAACTCATGTTTTACCACATCGTTAGAGTTTATAGAGTCTGTAGGTGGCCTTGGCTTTGGTGCAATATATCTCAGATACCTCTCATGCATGGCAGTCTCATTTTGACAACTTGTCACACTTCACAAGGCAATTCACAGTTCCCAATGCAAAGTGGTACCAGTTGTAAAAAATTCAACTTGGTCTCAATTTGTTCAGCTTGATGAGAGGAATTCATACCGTGTAGAATTTTTCTGATCAATAAAGACAGTGGCTTGTTAAAACTTGGTCGAACTTGGTCAACAGATGAAATAGTCTTCCAAGTAGCAAAACAGGGTCAGCATTTGGCAGAATGGTGCATTATGTCATAAATGGTCAGCAAGATGAGAGGAACAATACCCAATTGTTTGAGTTTCCAAATTCCTCATGGCATTATGGAACAGCATAGTGGGAAGATGATGTGGCAGAGTCAGGGATAAAGTTGCAACAGTAGGCAAGATATGAAGATTCTTAGATACCTAGTTTTGATTATGGCCGGTTTAAGCATACATAGGTGCTAGAATTGTCAAAAGGTCAAGGGCATTGGAGATCTAGTGAGTAGGTGGTCAAGTTGAGTTAGTAAACAGAGAAAAGTCAAGTCAAGCTAGTCGTTGGAGAAGTCAACTAGCTGTTGGGTGGTCTAACTAGCCATTGAGGACTTCATGGATTGAGAATTTGTGTCATGGACCAAGAAAGTAGCCATTACAAAACAAAATATTCTTCCCAAGGACCAAGTCCAACTCCCTAGTCAAGTCAAACTCTTCCAAGGACCAATGAATGGGACGTTGAGCTACTTAAGTATACTATTATTCATTGTTGACCATTCTGGGCCATTAGTAAAGGGAATTATGGACTAAATTGGACATTGTAAGCTAAGTCGACCCATTAGCGATCAACTTGTGGATGACTAGTAAAAATAATTATCGAATGTTCAATTCCTAGGGATATATATATATATATATATATATATATATATATATATATATATATATATATATATATAGCAGACACTCCTGGGATGCTCCAATCCCAAGGTCTTTTGGAAAATGACACTCACGCTCCCAAAAACACTCCACTCCCAAGGTCTCAGATCTGTTCTTGGGAGATAGATTAGGTCCTCCAGACCTCAACAGTGTACGAACTCCCCTAGGCAACGATCTAGCGGACAATCCGCACTTTCCACCGACCCTTCATCGGGCCAACAGACTTTGTGGAGTTTCTTCAGTGTTCATTCAACCTCCGATATTAGGAGAGATGGATTTGATCCTCAGACCCATTAGCTTCTGTGTAATATTCCTAATAGGAAATAAATAGCAATACAAAGCAACATAAACAAAACTACAACTAATAGAGATGCACCATAAAAATCACTACAAACATTTCAGGAAAGCTGAGCCATTTTATTATATATCTGGAAATAGGGAATAAGTACAGGAAGGTGATCAGAATGATGGCAACTTGGATTGCTCAAGGCAAGCTGAAATATCTCTCCAGACCCTGCTCTGAATGGTTGCTTCTCCTAGTGACTGTGTAACTCCCTGAGTTGCTGCTGCTGCTGGAAAGTGCTACTACTAGCTGGAATGGAGCTGCTCTTTGGGGCTGTACCCCTACTCAGAAAATTATGAAACTCCGGCTATGAACTCTCCTCCCAAAACCCGGAAAAACCCAGGAAGGAATTCCGGAAAGGTTGATCCTAGAATTTGATCCCCTTGGGAAAATTATGCACTCCAGGTGAGTATGTTGGCCTCTGGAATGAATGACTGGAAATGCTGGCCTCTCACTGCTCCAAAACACAACTTGTGAAGGGTTGATCCCCTCACACTTCTCCTGGACTGAAATTCCTGAATCTCCCTCATTCCCGAAGTTGCCCTTCTCCAAGACTACGTAATCTCTCCGAGTGATTGTGCTACCTGATGAACTGCGTAACTCTTGGATGATGGCTCTGCGTTCTCTGCTCTGAAAACTGATGGTAAAGCTCCTCACCTGAGCGAGCACTCAAAGTTCCCCGAGGCTGAGGTTGGGATCTCCGCTCGGAGACACCTGCGTGTTGAACAACACTTGCAGACTTAGCTAAAAAATATAAGTGTGCTCAATATCCGTTAGACAGAAATTCTAAAGATGAATCATAGAATGGATGAGAAGCTAACATTCCCTTTTATGCTTGAGACCCTAACATTCCCTTGGGCCCCACTGTGTTGCGTTGTCCTCCTTGCCACGCTGTCCTGCCTACTCTACGTTGTCCTGGCCCACGCTGCCACTGGGTTGCCCGACCCACGTTGTCCCTGCATTGTCCCTCTCCCTGCGCTGTTACTTGGTCCCCCTGGGCCCCACGTTGAAAGCAACATCTTTGTCAAGTGACTTTAGGAAGATTATTTCTCCTATGTTGGGTTATGGGTCCCAACACCCTTTTTATTTATGGCTAAACATTAGAAAAGAAAAATCTGAGCAAAATTAATATTGCCAATTAGCTGCTGCTAATTGGGAATATTATAGTCCTCCTCGCCAAAATGTTGCTTGTCCTCAAACAACTGCAAGGATGGATGTTGTAGGATCTTCTCACTCTCCCAAGTGGCATCCCCATCTGGAAGATTCCTCCATCTCACCAAGTACTCCCTGACTGTCCTGCTCTGCAACGGTCTCCCCCGGGTATCTAAATTAGCTTCTGGTTGTAACACCAGATGCCCCTCATCATCTGTGGGTGGGAGCTCCCCTATCGCAGTCACCTGCTGCCCCAAAGCCTTTTTCAGGCATGATACATGGAAAATGTTATGTATCCTGCTCCTAGTCAGGAGTTCCAACTCATAAGCAACTTCTCCTACCCACTTGATCACTCTGTAAGGCCCATAGAAGCGGGGCTTAAGCTTCTCGGCCCTCTTCTGACTTCAGCGTGTATGGCTGAAGTCAGAGGTAGACCAAGTCACCAACCTCAAACTATCTCTCTACCCACCCTCTATCTGCATACAACTTCTGCTGGTTCTATGTTGTGGCTAAGTTGTCCTTAAGAGCCTAGAGTATATCTTGCTTCCCTTGGATCCAGTCCTTGGCCCTGGGGGCCTTGCTAGCTCCAAACATAACATCATCAAAACTCAGAGCATGATATCCATACAAAGCATAAAATGGAGACATACCGATAGACATATGGAAAGTGGTGTTGTAGCAGTATTCTCCCAGGTGAAGCCAACACAACCATGCCTTCTACTTCCCTGTGACATAGTTCCGCAAGTAGCCTTCCACCCACTTGTTCACTATCTTTGCCTACCCATCCGTTTGTGGGTGGTAGCTGGTACTAGGAGTTAAATCCGTACCCACCGAAGGAAAGAGCTCCTGCCAAAAGTCACCCATGAAACGACTGTCCCTGTCACTGACTATGGTCTTGGGAAGACCATGCAACCTGAAAACATCACGGAAGAATAGCTCGGCCACCTGTAAAGCTGTGTACCATGCTGATATGGTGAAGAAATGGGCATACTTTGTTAATCGATCAACAACCACACATATGCAATCCTTGCCCTGCACTGTGGGCAACCTTGTGATGAAGTCCATGGAGATACTTTCCCGTTTTCCTTCCAAAATGGGAAGCAGTTGTAGCAAACCGGTAGGGTGGCTCATCTCCCCCTTATTCCTCTGACACACTTTGCACTCCTTGACATGCCGGAGTACGTCCTCTTTGAGGCCTCTCCAAGAGAACCTCTCCCTGATGGCCCTGTAGGTCTTTGTGAATCCCTGGTGGCCTGATAGCGGAGAATCATGAGATACGCGTAGTATCCTTTCCTTGAGCTGGGAATTCCCAGTCAAGAAGATCCTATCTCGGTAATAGATGACCTCATCCATCACTTGATACCTGTCATCTGTATTCTGGCTGTCCAACACCTCACAGGCAAAGCAATCCTTTTAATACTCCACCAGCAGTTGAGACCTCCAGTTTGCATCTAAGCTCATCAACGATAACGTTGTTGGCCTGCGTGACAAAGCATCTGCCACCACGTTGTTCTTCCCTTTGACATACTCAATGTCAAATTCATAGGCTTGAATCTTACTGACCCACTTATGCTGCCTCTCCTGCAACTGCTTCTGCTCAAGGAAAAATCGGAGGCTGTTGTGGTCAGTCCTCACCCGAAACCTATTACCTACCAGATACTGTCGCAAGTTGGTCAATTCATGCATAATGGCCAGCATCTCCTTGTCATATATCGGATACAAGCTCTCATGTGGCAGTAGCTTCCGGCTCTTGAAAGCTATAGGGTGTCCCCCCTGCATCAACACTGCGCCTACTCCTTCCCCTGAAGCATTACACTCCAGAATGAAGGGTTACGTGAAGTCCGACAAAGCCAATACTGGACAGTTGCTCATCACCTCTTTGAGTTTGTCAAAAGCCCTCTGTGTAGTATCAGTCCAGACAAATTCCCCTTTCTTGGTAAGGTTTGTGAGGGGTGCAGCAAGTTGAGAAAACCCCTTGACAAATTTCCGGTAGTAGGTGCAGATGCCTACAAATCCTTGGAGCTCTGTCACATTCTTTGGTTCCGACCAATCCCAGATGGCCCAGATCTTCTCCTCATGGACTCTTACCCCGTCCACACCAATGATGTGCCCCAAATAGAGCATCTATGTCAGCCCAAATTCACATTTGGAGAGGTTAGCATAGAAATGTTGCTCCTCCAAAATACGCAGTACAACCTCAATGTGCTCCAAGTGCTCCTCCCATGTGCAGCTGTAGATAATGATGTCATCAAAGAACACTAGCACGAACTTCCTCAACTGACCACAGAAGATGTGGTTCATGCAAGACTGAAAGGTGGCCGGTGTGTTGGCTAGCTCAAAGGTCATTACCAAAAACTCAAAATGGCCATAGTGGCACCTGAATGCAGTCTTGGGGATGTCCTAGTCCCTCACCTTGATCTGATGGTACCCCGACCTCAGATCGATCTTAGAGAAGAATTTCGATCCCCTCAGCTCATCCATCAACTCATCAATCCTGGGGATGGGGTATCGGTTCTTCATGGTCTTTTTATTGAATGCCCTGTAGTCAATGCACATCCGCAATTTGCCATCCTTCTTCTTCACCAAAACAACAGAAGAAGCAAATAGGTTAGTACTAGGTCAGATGTGTTCCAGTGCTAAGAGCTCATGGACATCTCTCTCAATCTCATCCCTGTAGGCCTTGGGGTGCTATAAGAGGTGGTGATCACTGCCGGATCCCCTGCTCCAACTCGATAGTGTGCTCAAACCCCCGGTCCGGTGGTTGCCCCAGTGGTATGTCCCCAAAAACCGTGGAGTATCCGTCTAGTATCGACTGCACATCGAGGTGTATTGGCTGTCCTGTGACTCTTGCCTCTGAAATACGCAGCTCTAATTCCCACTCTATGTCCCCCTTCTGGAAGTCTGCCTCCATCCGGTGTGCTGAAACTGTCTGAGGAGGGTATGTGTGCATGCCTCTGATCATCACATGCTTCCCACTCTTCTTGTCTGTCCACTCCATCTCCAACGTCTCCCAATCTGTGGTGACCTTACCCAGCGTAATCAGCCACTGCACTCCCAATACCACATTGGTATCTGGGATGTCAACTAGAAAAGAAGTGGTCAGTCATCGTGTATGTACCCATGGTCACTGTCAATGCTGGAACATACCTCATACATTGCATGGTTCTGGCGCCTGGAACCAACACTGAGAACCCATCAAAACTCTCTGTCGGTATGCCCCTCCTTTGCACTAGCTGGACATCGATAAATTTATGAGTGGCCTCGCTATCCACCAGAACTGAAACACGTTGTCCTTGGACTATGCCTCAGACACGCAGTCTCAAATACTTAGGAACTCCTCGCAAGGATGCAAGGACTCCTCCTGTGGGTGAAAACGCTACCCCCCTTGCTCTTGGGGGAGGTGGTGGTGGATGATCTCCTCTCGGTGCATCCGCGCTAACATCTCCCTCCAAGCCCTCATACACATCTTCTTATCCCTCGTTGTCGAAGAAGACCTCGATGTAATGTGCCGTTCCTGCGGCACATCGATGACTTGGAGCCCATGGCTCCTGTCATGTGAAGCATAGCTTCCTCCATCTCAGATTTTTCCGAGTATCATCGTTCAAAGGCCCTCGGCCTTGGTTCCCCTTCGGTGGTGGAACTCTTGTGTCTTTCCCGTTTGGCTGGAATGCCAGTCTCTGGGGGAAAGGAGCTCTAGTCCTGGGTAAGGCATCCTGCAAGTCTCTTGTCCTCCCAACTGCATACTGAAGTGTAGGAGGCCTAGTAGACCTGTCTAGTCCACGCAAAGCCTCTGCCAACCCATCAATGAACATGTAAATCCTCCTCGTTGCGGACAAGTCTGGCACCATCACTGAAAGTCTCAAGAACTCAGAGATGTAGGTCGTTGTGTTCTCGGTTTTCTTGAGCTTGGTCAGCTCGACAAAATGCTCTTCCGGATCCTTCCGGTAAAATCTCTCTGCCAATCTCCGGGTGAACTCTGCATACGCTGTCACTCCTGAGTGGCCCAGCGTAGCCATCCCATGGAACCACTCGTGTCAACTAGGTCCAAACTCCATGTTGTACTGCTCAGTTGATGATGCTGATATTTTTATTAGATTCCTCTTTCAGAGAGGTGCAAGATCGATCTAAAGATCATCTTGATTGGATGAGCAGAACATGTATTTTGAATTTAGTCCACATGTGCAATGTCGGCTAGATTTATACCACATGCCTAAGAGATGTGTCACACACCCCTACAGATGGTTATATATTGGAGAGACTTGGAGGTCATTTCACACATATATTTTTGGAGGCATTCTCTTCTCTCTCAGATGGTGTTGCGTGTAGGGCTTTTCATGGTGCTATGTTTAGGGCTTCTCATGGTGTAGCGTTAGGGCTTATCTTGATGCAACGTTTTGGATGCAGCGTTTTGATGAGATGTCTTGGGATTGTGTGACACATTCGTTTGGCTGACCTTATGGAGACTTTGTTGGTTGAAGCATCCTGCTGATCGCCGTAACGTCGCCATTCTACATCTTTGTTTGTCAAATCGATTAATATTATTGGCTTGTCTTCCATCGATCTATTGGTATGTTCTATCAACATTTTACTTTCATCATTCATGTGATTGCTTTTTGGGCCCTAGAAATTTAAAGTAAATTTGCATCTAGCATAGAACATCTTCAGAAATTAAGCTGGTATCAGAGCGAAGGTGAAGACAAACCCAACTTGTGTTGAGAGCAATCACCGATCTATTGGGAAAGATCCAAGATGCAACACAAGCATAAAGAAGCTCGTTGAAGGAAGAAATATCTATGTTTGGCTGTAGATAGAAAAGGAGGACCAACGAAGAGGGAAAAGGCTTGGAGAAGCACTTTTTCATGACTCTTTGGGCACCGTACCTACCTAGCAGGAAGGCCGAATAAGAGAAGGTAAATCTGGACTGCTTTTCGATATCTTTATGTGTGGGTGATCCTATGAAAGTATGCCGCAATTCTGTACCAGACTTTGAAGGAGGAACGCAACCCAAACAAAAGCTTGTTAGGTGTTAAACAAGGGCTGGAAATAGCCCAGAATTTCAGCGTATGGAAGGAACCTATCATATGATGGAACCCGCAGCTGGTAGGAGGGCTTAAGTGTTGTAATGAGGGGCTGAATTGGGAATGGTTTTTTGCCCTAACTAGGTCGTGGTCAACAACAGCGAAACCTACCCCAAACAGTGAGCAATTAGATGTGTAAATTGCCATGTGTTGGGTCTGGAATTAGACCAATTTGGATCATAATTATTGAAACTTGTGGAAGCCGAGGAAGGGCTGACGTGGAGGTTAGAAGCCCTAACCAGTGGGCAGTTTCCACAATGAAGATTGGTGCTTGGATCAGATTCATATACGGCCTGTATGGAAGTGTCGTGGGTGTGAGGAATGGCAGCGTATGTTGCTGTGGTGGGCTGCAGTTCCTACCTTGTCTTTGGAGGGCAGCATGGAGTTGTTTAGAGGCTGTTTGTGCCCAGGACAACAGTCAAGGGTGCCAACATTTCTCCAAGTCAAGGCCGCAGCAAAGGAGCATATGACAACATGGAGAGTTGTGAGATCAGCGAGGAAACTTCTCTGATTGGGCCACAGTTCTGAAGGTGACTCTGTGTGGATTGAAGGGTTGTTTAGGTGCGTATTGCTAGGCAACTCAGGCCAGAGCAAAGAGGAGCAAGATGTTGTTGTTTTGAGTGCGGATTGATGCAGAAAAGAGCACACGCTAGGCCGAGGAAGTTAAGAGGACATCGTAGCTATTAAGTGTATTTGTTTGGGCCTATTGAGGAGACCGAAAGGCTACTACAAGTTGTTGAGCTAGGCCGCAAGCCATAGCTAGCAACTTGAGGTTGTTTCCGGGTTGCTTTGAAGTAGTTAAGGCAGAAAAAGGGAGAACGTGATGTTGGAGGGTCTCACCTTGGAAGATTGCAACTCTAGAAGCTTGTAGTACTGAACTGTGTGGAGGTTAAGGGTTGTGGTTTGGATCGGTTTATGAAGGAGACCTATTCTAGGAAAGGCCGCAATCATTTAAGGACTTTTTTGGTGACTGTTCCAAAGACAGTTGAAGTTTATGAGTGCCCCAACTAGTCACAAATAGAAGCAGACTTGTTGCAGCAAGATCAAACCGATTTATGAATGTTTTTCTCTAGTCTGCTTGAAGGCCGAGTTTTTGCCCAGCGACGTTGGAAGCCTGTTCAGAGGTTTGATATATTCACTCTATATTTCTGTGCAAAAGAAGAGAGGGCTGAGACCCTATGAGCTGACATTTAAGTTGGTTCAGACATGTGTTAAGAAGCTGCAGATCCTCAGTCATTAGAGTAGGGTTCTGTGATGTATGTGATCCTTGAGAGGGCCGAAATGTGCTCAGATTAGTGTACAAAAGTGTGAGTTGAAAGGAAAGAGGTGAGGGTTGGTATATTGTGAAGAGATAGAGGGCTAATCGTTGGAGAAAAGTGCTGAAGTGGGTGTCACAGTGAAGTCCTAATCAGAAGGCTTAGATCTCGTTTTTTTTCGAAGCATAGGACCAAGTATTGGAAGACAAAAGAAGAGGTATGTATAATTGTTCTTACATGAAAAGCTTGTTAAAGTATGTCTGATTGTTGTTTAAGGAAATCTAAGGATAATGTCAATGACTGGTCGATGAGCCTTAGAACAATGAGATATGGCAACATACCTATGGTTTCTTCAGTGACATATGGAAAAGTATATATGACCATGAAGTTTTATATCTTCAGTATTATATGGCAGTATAACAGTGATGAATATGATAGTGATGTGTATGCTATGATTATGGCAACGTTGTAATCAATGATATGACAGTGTGTGGTAATGATACTTGTCAAGATGTATGACAGTACATGGCTATGATACTTGTATGGCTATAAAATAAGCCTTGACAAGTGGATAAGTAAGATTTAGGCCTATGATTACAAAGCCCTTTCCGAAGCAAGGAAGTTGGTGTTTGGGATGCCAAAATAATCATGAAGGCGTATGTCAGGGTTGTGCTGAAGGAAATCATTCAAGGGGACTTTCTTCATTCCTCAAGTGTCACAAAGACATCTGATACACTCTGACTTATCTGATATGTTGCCCGTGAAATCCTTGGGAGGATGTTCTTATTTCATGACTTTTGCAGAGGAGTTGGCATTAAGAGGGAGACCACAACCGTGTATGCTCTTGAGAAAATGGCGTTGCTGGAAGAAAGAAGAGAAGACCCTCATGACTCAGAGACACTGTCAAAGATGCCGAGAGACATATGGCCCCAAGGGGGGGGGGCATTCTGTGTAAAGAAAGAAGCCGAATAGATACCAAGGGTATCTAGCAGCCATGAGCATAATCGTACAATTTGAGCCTGGATCATTTGAAGCAGCCGTAAAGCATCAAGTTTGGAAGGATGCTATGCTCGAAGAATATGAGTCCATTATGAAAAATGATGTCTGGGATGTGGTCTCGAGACCGGAGGACAAATCTGTTATCACCTCGGAATGGCTCTATAAGATCAAGCATGGATTTGATGGGAGTGCTGAAAAGTACAAGGCAAGATTTGTTGCCCGAGGCTTCTCTCAAAAGGAGAGCATAGATTA
The DNA here is from genome assembly GCA_034641835.2 of Pinus albicaulis. NCBI lineage: Eukaryota > Viridiplantae > Streptophyta > Pinopsida > Pinales > Pinaceae > Pinus > Pinus albicaulis. Next base: position 1,542,995,664 of record CM076579.1, on the reverse strand, counting down.
TGATGATATATTTCCACCTGTGGCCCGATGTACATCCATCTGATCTATTATTGCCCTTGCTGCTACGCAAGGATGGAATCTTCATTAGATGGATATGAACACTTTGAGTCAACACATGGTTGATCCTCATAACATTCACTGGGTTGGTGCCAAGAAAATCTTGAGATATCAATGGGGCACGATAAACCATGGGCTGAGATACATTGTCGGAAGTTTGAGACTCCATGGATATACTGATGTCGATTGGGTTGGCAGTGTGGTGGATTGCAAGAGCACATCTAGATGTTGCTTCACACTTGGGTCTGCTTTGATATCTTGGATGAGCAGGAAGCAGAAGTCAGTGGCTTTGAGCATCGTTGAGGCCGAATACATTGCTGCGAGTATGGCCTGCTGTGAAGCTGTTTGGTTGCGAAAGCTCTTCAGTGAGCTATTCGGGCATGTGCTAAATACCATCGTTATCCTTTGTGATAACCAGAGTGGGATTTGTTTGTCAGAGAATCCAGTGTTCCACGATTGATCCAAGCATATTGATATCAAGTACCACTTTATCCGGGATATGGTACAGCAAGGCGCCGTAAGGCTCGATCATATAGGAACTGATGAGCAGGTCGTGGATATTCTCACAAAGCCCTTGGGGAAGGTCAAGTTCCTAACCTTCCGTGAGAATCTTGGAATCGTGGAATGACCCTATGCTGAGGGTCTTGTTGGACGATGAGCTCTGGGAGCTCCAAGGGGTTTTGGGGATAGCTTCTTGGAGTTATAAGCAACCACAGGGCTAGGCTTGCCGAACCTTGTTGGTATGCGTCTGCCCCACCGTGATGATATTGAGTTGGTTTACCTCTCTTTGATCTGTGCCCTGTATGCATCCTACCCATGGAGTATCGAACTGATGGGAAGTACCTCTCATCTTAGCCAATGAGGTGGGAAATGTGGATAGAGATCGATAGCAAGACCGATGGAGGCATCGGACATTGTCGTACCCTCTATGTCTAGGATGGTACGTGTCCAACCACTTGATCTGGGATCAAGTCTAGTGAGGTTTCGAACCTCCAACTGACTTTGAGTCAGTTAAACCAACTTCGGGTTGGTATGAGACTCCCTTGAGTCCTATAGAGGTTTCGGATCTTTGAGCTGATTTTGTCAACCGGGAGTGATGTCTTTGTGACTCACCTTTTGTTCTTGTTGTCTCCCTGTAATTTGCAAGATTGGCAAGAGCAAGTAGCAGGGAACCACATCAAACCACTCTAGAGTCTAGGACCTAGCCTTCTTGGGCACAGAGAGGGCTCTCTCTATGTTATGATTAATTGATTTATCTTTATGATTTATGTTTTCTGATTTTAAGCTAGTTATGAAGTTTTGGGGTTGTTTTGTTTTGCTTGATTGATTGATTGATTGTAGATTGGGCAGATAGAATGTGGGAAGCTTAATCCATTGGGCTATGGAGTCATAAAAGGTTTTAATTGTACATCAACTCTTCAAGGGTTTTCATAGGGGAAGCTAACTATATCAAATGGATCCTTTAGATAAGATAAAATATGAAATGACAACAAGTTGTGAATCTAGTAAAACTAAAGGGCAATTAAGAATCCTGTAACTATACTTCAACAAGAAGAGCCTTTAAGATAACAGTTTGGTAAAACTAAAGAGCAGTTAAGAATTCTTTAATTATACTTCACTAAGAAAATCTCAAGACAACAATCCAGTAATCATAAAGAGCAATTAAGAATTCTCTAGTTATTACCTTCAGACAAACAAAACATTCAAGATAACAATTCAATGAAATTAAAGAGCAGTTAAGAATTCTTTAATTAAACTTCAGAGAAGGCCTTTAAGATAACAGTTTGGTAAAACTAAAGAGCAGTTAAGAATTCTTTAATTATACCTCACTAAGAAAATCTCAAGACAACAATTCAGTAATCCTAAAGAGCAATTAAGAATTCTCTAGTTATTATCTTCAGACAAAGAAAACATTCAAAATAAATGTTCAGTGAAATTAAAGAGCAGTTAAGAATTTTTTAATTAAACTTCAGAGAAGGCCTTTAAGATAACAGTTTGGTAAAACTAAAGAGCAGTTAAGAATTATTTAATTATACTTCTCTAAGGAAATCTCAAGACAACAATCTAGTAATCCTAAAGAGAAATTAAGAATTCTCTAGTTATTACCTTTAGACAAAGAAAACATTTAAGATAACAGTTCAGTGAAATTAAAGAGCAGTTAAGAATTCTTTAATTAAACTTCAGAGAAGGCCTTTAAGATAACAGTTTGGTAAAACTAAAGAGCAGATAAGAATTCTTTAATTATACTTCACTAAGAAAATCTCAAGAAAACAATCCAGTAATCCTAAAGAGCAATTATAAATTCTCTAGTTATTACGTTCAGAGGAAAACATAGATTTAATAATGACAAATAGAGTTAAGGTGCTAAAACAACATATCTTAATTTAAAATTTTTGTTCTATAATCAGAGAAAATTGATGTACAATTAGGAAAACAAAGGAAAAACATTGACAAAGAGGGATAACATCACCATTAACATAGCTCAAGAATCTTGTGAACGTGCTTGTATTAGTGATGTCCAAAACAGTTACAATGCTCTAGTGCAATAATCTTTGCAACTCAAAGGCTGTTCAAAATCTAGCTTAGCAACCAGCCAACCAACCAACAACAATAATGAACAATACATGCAGTATTTAACTACAGATGAGGAAGTTGCCCTAATCTAGGGTGACAAATTTGTATTTACTACAGAGTAAATGATGTTTTACAATTGAGACCATGCAAGGTCCAATGCCAAAATATCTCTGACTGATTCACTGTAATAATAACTTTCGACTTAACTTGCTGAGCTAACTTTAAGATATTTTCGACTTTTTGCCTTTAATATTAACTTTTACAATAACTTCTGAGTCGCTGTTAAAATATCTCTGACTGTAACATTAACTGTAGCTGCTTTTAGCAAAATTAAGCTATAGGTGGCCAATGTGACCGTGAAGAAGTGAATGCTGAGTGGCCTTGTCACCTAGCTCTATTTTCTTCGTTGATTTATCCTCTGATTTGTCTTTAAACCTTGAAACTATTTTTATCTGTATTCTTTTATCTATTTTTATCTCTGATCTCTCTTTGACTGCCTTGGGTTACTGTAATCTCTCCCTTAACCTCTCTTATCTGTCCTTTGTCATTAACTCTGTCTTCTAACCCAGTCTTTTATCTTTAACCTTTGACTGATCGTTTTATTCCTTTACCTTTGACTGCCATGGTGAATCTTTTAACCATCACTGTTCTTTAACTGTGTTCTTAACTTGTCTCCATTTTTTGCCTGCGTTGCTACTGTAAAGCTCTCCTTTTTCTTATTCTGTCCTTTACTGCTTAACAAACATTGTTGTCTTTGGAAGAATTGAATGATCCTTATTGATCGTGATGCATTGCTGCTTAGGATCTTTCTTGTGCTCTTATTCCTCTGATAAATAAGGCCCCTGGATCGTCACCCAGAGAGCTTATTTTAAATAATTTTTGGACGTAGAAATGAAAATTATGCGTTTTCTTATACATCGATCACCTGCACAATTAAAAACAACTCGTTAATTAAACACTGGATTCCGCAGGGTGGGGTGCAAATGGGGGCTTGCAAGTAGCAGGGCAATTTATGGACAGAGTCCAGAAAAACGAAGGTTTTTTTTTCTTGGTTTCTGCGTTTAGCTGTGGATTCCGGGTTTTTAGAAACATTGCAGGGTTTACATGGTGGCTCGGGGCTTATCGCGACAGCACAGGGTTTTAGCATGTTTGAACGGGGTCAACGGTTTCATGTCATGGCACGAAGGTGGTTTCGGGGTTTTCGCATGGTGCGTGGGCAGTGAGGCGGTAATTTTCGTGGGGATGCGATACACTATGATGGCGACGTGTGGCGGATGGGATGGTTGCGAAACCACCCATTTCACAACCCTCAAGGTTTTTAACCCTCGAGCTTTTGGTCTTGCGATATGGAGTTGGGGCCGTTAGATCGGGCAAAGTGGATCAAATGGTGGTCAGGCAATGTTTTGATCATGGGTAGGCTTAGAAGGTGGGGTCGGGATTTTTAAACAGCGCGACGGGTTTAAATAACAAGGTGGGGCCTGGGATTTCAAATGACATGGAGGGTTAATATAATGCGGGACCCGGGGCAAAATATTAAAGCAGTTGTGCTTAAATATAAAGGTGGGGGCCAGGGTTATATGAGAGCGGAAGGTAAAAGGTTTTAAAGCGAGTTAGATATATAAGGGGTCGGGAGGTTTTAAATAAACAGAGTTTATTCAGGTGGGACTCAGGCAAATATTTATTTCATAAACAATGTAAAAAAGGTTTTTTACATCGTTTTGAATAAAAATAGAGGGAAATGAGTGAAGGGGAAGGGATTTTAGTGAGGAAAATGGGTTTTTTAGGATAGGGAAAGAGGTTTTGAGAAAGGGGACAAGGCTAAATGAGGGGATTGGGGTTAAACCTGGGATTTTTCAGAGCGTGAGATTGTTAGAAAGGTGAAATGAGAGATAATGGATAGGCTTAAATGGAAATAATGAAAACAGTGAGATTTCTAAAAATAAATGATAGTCAAGGAATGCTATTTTTAGCAAACTGTAGAAAATCCATAGTCATCTAGTGATATTGTAGAATGCATGAGACTAACAATGGCTCCAGCTGGGGAGGACAGCTCCTTTAGGATGTGTCAAGAATCTCAGATCTATGGATTTCGTAGATCAGTGTCCTGTTCGTATTTGGCTGATTTTCATCCTGTAATTGTTGATCTGCTGCAACTTCTTGTGACTGTGACCTTCAAAAATTGAAAACCATGCTTCCTGCAAATTAATTCTGCGTACCCATTATTCTTTTCTAACATTTTTTCCTCACTCATTGGGTGCATTTATACTTGCAAACCCTTGACATCATTTTTCTTTTGAAAACAAACTATCTATTTCTAACCTTATAACTTCCAAAGGCTCAGATTAGACTGATGAGCTCTTTTATTCTCTATCTAGCCACTTATCTGCCAAGATTAAACAGTTTGACAGATTTTTTATTCACTAACTATCAACATGAAATTTAAAGCATGACTGAATCAAGATTAAGCAGATTGATTATCATGAATTGTGGCATTTTTTGGACAAGCTACAAGCAATATTATTTTGCAAGAAGTAAACTAAATTAAGGGTTATGATCTTGAATCTTTCATTTATCACTCATCCTCACTTTTCTTATTGGTTTCAGATTTAGGCTTTGGAACCAATGTCATTTTCTACCTACCTACTGATAAGCCAAGATTTCACAGTTTGACAAACCTTCATTTTCTAACTTATCAACAAAAATTCAAAATTTGTACAATCATGTTTAGACTGTATGATTTAACAAGGCCTTCTTAAAAGTAGTGGCATTTTGACTTGCACACTTTCAGAACATTTATTTTTTGGTATGGGGCTTCCCTTTTTCTTCTTATCTGCCCTCTTTTCTTCTTTTTGTTTCTTTCCTTTCTCTCTTTTTGGATAATTTTTCTTTTTTTTTTGAGATTTTGTTTAAGCAATTTTATATACAATGAAGAAAACTTAAACTGAGATGCATTAACTGAAATAATGCTTGAGCATCCTGCCATTGACAGGACCTCCAAACAACTCTATTCCTTCCATTTCTTGTAAAAAGAATGTATTATTACCTCTTGCAGAATGAATGATGAATGGACCTTTCCATAGATTATCAAAATTTCCATGTTTTCCTTTGTCCTCTCTTCTTGAATCCCACTTCAACACTTTGTCCCCAATGTTAAAATCATTTGCCTTGGTCCTTTTGTCAAAGAGTTTCTTCACATTTTCTTGTAACAGCTGTGTTCTGCTATACACTCCTTCTCTGGATTGCTGTAGCTGGATAGTTTGGTTTATTCTTCTTTGTATATCATTCTCTTCAGACTGCACCTCTTGAATGAGCTTCATTACTGGCACTCCCAAGCTTGTTGGGAAGACTGCATCTGTTCCATAAACTAGCTGATAGGGTGACACGTCAATTGACTATTTATTTGTCAGCCTGTCCACCCATAGTGCATGTACCAATTTGTTGTGCCATGATTTCTTGCTTTCTTCCAACAACTTTTTAATAATGTTCACCAATCTCTTGTTTGAGGATTTAGCCAACCCATTACCTTGAGGGTAATAAGCTGTAGAATGTCCCAAAGTAATGTAATATCTGTGGCAAAAATCCACCATTTTCTTGGATTTAAAGGCAGCAACATTATCAATAATGATTTTTCTAGGACAGCCAAATCTAGATAGAATGTTGTTTTCAAGAAATCTGATAATTACTGAGTCTGTGACAGTCCTGGAGGGAATAACTTCTATCCACTTAGTGAAATAGTCAGTTGCAGTAAGGATCCATTTATGTTGGGCAGATGAGGAAGGGTGGATTTCTCCAATGAAATCTAGACCCATTGTTGAAAATGAGTTTCAACCGAGATTCGCTGTAATGGAAAAAGCAATAGCTTTCTTTTACCCTAAAAAATTTGACATTTATGACAAGCAACTACCATTTTGTGGATGTCTTGGAAGATGGTAGGCCAATAGAAACCAGCCCCAAGGATTTTATTTATAGTGGTCTTCCAATAGAGGTGACCTCCACATTCTCCTTCATGAAATTTATGCATAATCCTATCTGCATCTTCTTCAAGAAAACATTTAAGCAATACACCACCAAATTTTTTCCAATATAACACTTTGTCCAGAATGCAGAAATTTACAGCTTTTAGTTTCAGCAATCTGGCCTTCGTTTTGGAAAAACCGAGAGGAACATTTAGATTAAAAAGCACATACAGTATGTCTGCGTACCATGGAGAGTTCAGGAATGCTTCCTCAATAGGTGGAGTCGCCATCTCCTCTTGTTTATCCAATGAGTGAATCATATTGATGTCTAGTGCTTGAAATTTGTTTCAACCATTAGTTTAGCTAGTCCCTGTCCTTTGATTAACTTGGTGGGTTTGATTTCCAGATCATATTCTAAGATGAAAACAATCCACTTCCCTCTTTTTCCATCAGGATCTTGTGTTAGGATGTCTTTGACCACTGTGTGAATGCAAAATGTGGACTCGGAAATATTTTAGTGCTTTGACCAAGGCAAAAGCCTACTTTTCCATGATATTATATTTCAGAGGTGCATCTCTGAGGGCTTAAGAAATTTATCTTTCCAATGAAAGATTGCAGCTCTTTGATATTTCTTGGGTGACTGATTTGCAATGTTCCCTCAATCCTCTTTGGGTCAATTTTGATCCCTTCTTCAGATATAATGTGGCCCAGAAGCTTCCCTTCTTGAAGGCCAAATAAGGATTTCTTGGGATTCAAAGATAGGCCATACTTTCTGCATTTCTCAAAAAAAATTCTCAGATGGGCTAGATGTTCCTCATCTGTTTTTTAATACATTGTGATGTCATCTAGATATATCACAATGAAGTAGCCTATTTCTTCTGAGAAAGCAATATCCATTGCTCTTTAGAAAGTAGCTCCAGCATTCATTAACCCAAAAGACATTTTTACATACATGAAGGTGCCCCAAGGTGTGGTGAAAGTTGTTTTGTGTTGATCATGTGGATGTACCAGCACTTGATTGTACCCTGAAAAGCCATCCAGCAGAGATATTCTTTTGGAGCCTACTACCCTTTGCAATATGTGATCCATTTTTGGTAAAGGGTAGTTGTTTTTCAGGGATGCTTTGTTTAAATTTCTGAAATCTATGCAGAGCCTAATTTCTCTTGTATTCTTCCTCACTGATACAAGATTTGAAACCCATTCGGAGTACCTGAGTGGGACTATTATTCCAGCATCATACATTTTCTTTATCTCTTTTTCAAATAGTGGCATTTGGACAGGGTTTATTCTTGCAATTTCTATTTGAAGGGTTTTTGGATTTCTTTGAGTGGAATTTTGTGCTGGATGATATCAGTATCATAGGACTTCAAGTCTTCATAGCTCCAAGCAAACACATCACTGAACTCTTTCAATAGCTCAATATATTTCTGTTTTATAAGTGTTGGCAGCGTCTTTGACAGTTTCACCATTTTGGGTTCTTGTTCACTGCCTATATTGCATTCTTCTACATTTGTTTCAGTGGATTCCATCTTTGGCCTTTTAGCCACATCATCAAAATCAAAAAGTTCTTCTAGAGGGACAAGTCCATTTGGCAAGGTATTATCTTTGGAGTGCAGCACTTCAACCTCCTCTTTTTCTGGATCTTCACACATTTCTGTCTTCTGTGGATCTTTCTTTGCTAACAGATTTATATCAGCATTATGAGTGGCCTCCTCCTTGCCTATTTGTTCCTCAGTAGGGCAGTCTTCTTCATGATCTAAGTTTGAATTTGGCATGTCAAACTCATCTCTGGACTGCAGGAAATCTTCAATTTGTTTGTCATCTTCAAAAACTTGCCAATATCTTATATTATCAGGGATTGCTGATCTATATTTAACCTTTACTGTGTATTGTTTGTTATGATGAGGTTGTTAACAAGTACTGGCTGCAAAGGCTAGACCATTGGCAAGGATATTTTGATTTATGGGGACAAAGGCAAGGTCATATTCTTTGAATGTTTTTAGGAGGTCAAGGGCAACATTCCTATATGCTCTTAATCTAGGGTGTCTAGCTGAATATTCTCCTTTAATTTGCCTAATAATTAGCTCAGAATCCCCATGGATTGATATCCTTTTGGCATCTAATTTCTTCAGTAATTGTAGCCCTAGAAGTAGTGCCTCATATTCTGCTATATTATTTGTACATTGAAAGTTTAGTTTATATGAATGACCCTTTGCATGGTTGCTCTTAGTGTTGTGTACCCAAACACCTGCTCCTGATCCAGTTTACCACAAGAACCATCAAAGCTCATGCTCCATAGAGGTTCAGTTTTAGGCTTGCCATTATGTTGTTCTTTATCTATTTGGTCTAACTGTTTTGACTGTTCCTCCTTCTCTCCAGCTGCTTGTTTATTTACTACTACTTGTTCATTAATGTTTTCATCGTTGTAAAGGATAAATGAATCAAGGTTTGTGTGGACAGAATAGAGAGGGGAGTTATTAGGCTTTTCTTGACTGCTGACCATGTATTTCATATGAGTCTCCCTATATAATCTTCTTGGTTGGCTAAATACTGGTATGGCAGCATAGGTCATATCCATTTGGAGGGTGCCTTGAAGTTTGGCTCCCCATGAGCATAATAAGAGCATGCCATACTTAGGGGGAATGTCAACCACTACAATATCCATTACTAGGCTTTTGGCTGGTATTTATGCTAGATTAACACAAAGATCTTTGATTAGGCCTAAACATTTAACTCTACTGGAGTCAAAGGAGTACAAGTCTTTCTATGGTCTACTTATCTCAAGGCCTAGTCTTTCCATAACTACCTTTGGCATGAGGTTATGAGAAGCTCCTAAATCTAACATGGCATTGTGGAGGATTTTATCATGACTATTCAAACTGACATAAAATGGAGGTACACCTCCCTCTTGAAATTTTCCTTCTACTTCAGGTCCAAACAAAAGTTCAGGTTTGTCATCATTTAAATTTACAGAATCAAGATTTTCTCCTATGTTTAAAGCTTTCAAAACTTGGGATCTATATACATTTTGGCCTACCAATTTAGTAAGAGGTATGGAGATTTTTATCTTGGCAATTTCATTCTCAATACTAAATGGTGTCTGTGTTTTTGGCAGATTTAAATCAGTTTTATCAGACACTGTTTTTACAGCAATTCCAGCTTGTTGATTTGTATTGGGGATCTCAGTTAAATCAGTCTTGTTAGGGCTACTAGTTGACTTACTAGTGTTGCTTTCTAGATTGTCTTTGTTTTTATTTTTATCAGAAATTTTAACCATTATGTTTGAAGTTTCTGCTGTCTTTTTAGGATCATTTTCAGGGGTCTTCCTGGCAGAAATTTCAGTGTTCTTTCTTTTGGGAATGTCTTGAGTTTTCTTGCTTCTGAAGTCATACTGCCTATGCACTTTCATGATGGCATTTTCGAAACCTTGTTTATAGTCCTCGAATTCTAGGCATTCTTTTTCATTTGGGGCAAATATGTTTTGTTCTTCCTCAGTGAGGAAAACAGTATCCTCATTATTAACTCCCATTAGATTGATTTGACTTTCTTCTAGTTCTTCAGTCACCCCCTCATTCTCATCAGCACAGTTTTCTTGGAAAGGAGGCCTGATTTGTTGGTCAGGTTCCCTCTATTCTCTTTGTCTTCTTTGAGGGGGGTTTCTTCTAAAGTTTTGTTTTTGGTTCTGGTTTCTATTTTGAGGAGCTGTTTGGTTTTCTCTAGGGAAAGATCTCTCATCCATGTTTATTCTTTCCATCATCCTCTCCATGGTTCTAACTAAGTTATTAATCTTAGTATTAGATGTGGAGGCTATAGCCTCTTCCCTATATGTGACTCTTTTTTCATTTTTCATTCTAGCCCTCTTGGCAATTAGATTAGCTTCTACACTTATTGCACCCCTCTACATGTCTTCTAATGTGAGGGTCTCTTTCTCTTAGTTGATAAGCCATCTATGAGTCAAAACCATCTGGAAATTTCATTAGGGCTAGACCTTGTGGGGGTTTTATGTGAGAAGGGAGCGTGTTGTATACACTGTTGAATCTAGTGCAGTAATCTTGGACACTTTCCCTTATGTTTCTCTTAATGTTTTCATATTCTGATAAGATTTGGAAAGGGTTCTTCTTGACTTCCCATTTATTTAGGAACAATTGATGAAAAGTAGGGAGGTCATGTATACTATTAGGGGTTAGGCCTTTAAACCATTTTCTTGCCTCTCCCCCTAAGCTTTGGGCAAACATTCTTAGTTTAACAGTTTCATCATTTATTTCTTGTCTGTCAAAATAGTCATCCATTCTATCCACATGTTGTTGAGCAGTTGTAGCACTATTTGCATCAAATAAGGGGATTTTGGACTGATAGTACTGTCGTAGAACTACTAAAGGCAATGGTAGGACTAATGGAGCATACCAAGTTGCCATGGCTGGTGGTTGGGGAAACAAAGGAGGGTTAACAAGTGGAGGGTTAAATGGAGGAAGGTGAACAGTGGGTGTATGAATGGGGGTCGAAGTTAGTACAACAGGATTCTGCTATAAGATGGATGGGTCTAAAATTATCTGGGTTATACAACTCTGGGATTTAGTCTTGGGCAAGCTTTGTTCCAGGGGTGAGCCAGATAGGATATTCTGCAAGTTTTTAAGGTTTTCAGGCAAGGAACTTGCTTTGTGAATAGGTCTGCTAATAGTTGAATTTTTAGATCTAGGAGATTTCCTTAGGATGTGCTCTGGATTTTCAACTATTGCAGGTTGGTTTGGGTCAGGATGGGATCTGGTACAAATTCTTCTAGAAGCCAGAACTTGGACCCAAGTTTCAGAGAGGTTGAAAGTTTTATAATAGTTTGAAAAACAAACCAATCTGTGAAAGAAATACTTTATTCACAAAGTATTTTGACTGGATTCCATTTGAGGTTTGATGATATTAGGATTTCTCAATAATTTCCCAGTGAAGTCTGTAGAAAACCAGTGGAGTCAGCAGGCCTACTAAAAACCAGTGGAGTCACTAGGTGGATGATGTTCACTGTCTTGAGGCTGGCTGTTGTCCACCATCAGCAACCAGATACCATTCTTGGCTAATACTTGAATTGTTTATATTTGAGTGGGGTTTCTGAGTTCTTGAGGAAATATTAAGCTTTTTAATAACTCAGTTTCCCAGTATGGTCGCCATTATGTTGTCTCCCTGTAATTTGGAAGATTGGCAAGAACAAGTAGTAGGGAACCACATCAAACCACTTTGGAGTCCAGGACCTAGCCTTCCTGGGCTCAGAGAGGGCTCTCTCTATGTTTATGATTAATTGATTTATCTTTATGATTTATGTTTTCTGATTTTAGGCTAGGTATGAAGTTTTGGGGTTGTTTTGTTTTGTTTGATTGATTGATTGATTGTAGGTTGGGCAGATAGAATGTGGGAAGCTTAATCCATTGGGCTATGGAGTCATAAAAGGTTTTAATTGTACATCAGCTCTTCAAGGGTTTTCATAGGGCAAGCTAACTATATCAAATGGATCCTTTAAATAAGATGAAATATGAAATGACAACAAGTTGTGAATCTAGTAAAACTAAAGGGCAATTAAGAATCCTTTAACTATACTTCAACAAGATGAGCCTTTAAGATAACATTTTGATAAAAGAAAAGAGCAGTTAAGAATTCTTTAATTATACTTCACTAAGAAAATTTCAAGACAACAATCCAGTAATCCTAAAGAGCAATTAAGAATTCTCTAGTTATTACCTTCAGACAAATAAAACATTCAAGATAACAGTTTAGTGAAATTAAAGAGCAGTTAAGAATTCTTTAATTAAACTTCAGAGAAGGCCTTTAAGATAAAAGTCTGGTAAAACTAAAGAGCATTTAAGAATTCTTTAATTATACTTCACTAAGAAAATCTCAAGACAACAATCCAGTAATCCTAAAGAGAAATTAAGAATTCTCTAGTTATTACCTTCAGACAAAGAAAATATTCAAAATAACAGTTCAGTGAAATTAAAGAGCAGTTAAGAATTCTTTAATTATACTTCACTAAGAAAATCTCAAGACAACAATCCAGTAATCATAAAGAGCAATTAAGAATTCTCTAGTTATTACTTTCAGAGGAAAACATAGAGTTAATAATGACAAATAGAGTTAAGGTGCTAAAACAACATATCTTAATTTAAAATTTTTGTTCTATAATCAGAGAAAATTGATGTACAATTAGGAAAACAAAGGAGAAACATTGACAAAGAGGGATAACATCACCATTAACATAGCTCAAGAATCCTGTGAATGTGCTTGTATTAGTGATGTCCAAAACAGTTACAATGCTCCAGTGCAATAATCTTTGCAACTCAGAGTCTGATCAAAATCCAGCTTAGCAACCAACCAACCAACCAACAACAATAATGAACAATACATGCAGTATTTAACTGCAGATGAGGAGGTTGCTCTAATCTAGGGTGACAGATTTGTATTTACTACAGAGTAAATGATGCTTGACAATTGAGACCATGCAAGGCCCAATGCCAAAATATCTCTGACTGATTCACTGTAATAATAACTTTCGACTTAACTTACTGAGCTAATTTTAAGATATTTTTGACTTTTTGCCTTTAATATTAACTTTTACAATAACTTCTGAGTAACTGTTAAAATATCTCTGACTGTAACATTAACTGTAGCTGCCTTTAGCAAAATTAGGTTGTAGGTGGCCAATGTGACTGTGAAGAAGTGAATGTTGAGTGGCCTTGTCGCCTGGCTCTGTTTTCTTCATTGATTTATCCTCTGATTTGTCTTTAAACCTTCAAACTGTTTTTATCTGTATTCTTTTATCTATTTTTATCTTTGATCTCTCTTTGACTGCCTTGGGTTACTGTAATCTCTCCCTAAACCTCTCTTATCTGTCCTTTGTCATTAACTCTGTATTCTAACCCAGTCCTTTATCTTTAACCTTTGACCGATCTTTTTATTCCTTTACCTTTCATTGCCATGGTGAATCTTTTAACCGTCACTGTTCTTTAACTGTGTTCTTTACTTGTCTCCATTTTTTGCCTGTGCTGGTACTGTAAAACTCTCCTTTTTCTTATTTTGTCCTTTACTGCTTAACAAACCTCGTTTTCTTTGGAAGAATTGAATGATCCTTATTGATCGTGATCCATTGCTGCTTCGGATCTTTCTTGCACTCTTAATCCTCTGATAAATAAGGCCCCTGGATCGTCACCCAGAGAGCTTTTTTGAACAATTTTTGGACTTAGAAATGCAAATTATGCATTTTCTTATACATCGATCACCTGCACAATTAAAAACAATTCGTTAATTAAACATTGGATTCCACAGGGTAGGGAGCAAATGGGGGCTTGCATGTAGTAGGGCAATTTATGGACAAAGTCCGGAAAAACAGAGGTTTTTTTTTCTTGGTTTCTGTGTTTAGCTGTGGATTCCAGGTTTTTAGAAACATTGCAGGGTTTACATGGTGGCTCGGGGCTTATCGTGACAGCATAGGGTTTCAACATGTTTAAATGGGGTCGGCGGTTTCATGTCATGGTGCGAAGGTGGTTTCGGGGTTTTCGCACGGTGCATGGGCAATGAGGCTGTAATTTTCGCGGGGATGCGATAAACTGTGATGACGACGTGTGGCGGATGGGATGGTTGAAAAACCACCCATTTCGCAACCCTCAAGGTTTTTAACCCTCGAGATTTTGGTGTTGCGATATGGAGTTGGGGTCGTTGGATCGGGCAAAGTGGATCGAACGGTGGTCGGGCGATGGTTTGATCGTGGGTAGGCTTAGAAGGTGGGGCCGGGATTTTTAAACGGTGCGGCGGGTTTAAATAACAAGGTGGGGCCTGGGATTTCAAATGACATGGAGGGTTAATATAACATGGGGCTCGAAGAAAAATATTAAAGCAGCGGTGCTTAAATATAAAGGTGGGGGCCAGAGTTATATGAGAGCGGAAGGTAAAAGGTTTTAAAGTGGGGGGTTAGATATGTAATGGGTTGGGAGGTTTTAAATAAACAGAGTTTATTCAGGTGGGACCCAGGCAAATATTTATTTCATAAACAATGTAAAAAAGGGTTTTTACATCGTTTTGAATAAAAATAGAGGGAAATGAGTGATGGGGAAGGGATTTTAGTGAGGAAAATGGGTTTTTTAGGATAGGGAAAGAGGTTTTGAGAAAGGAGACAAGGGTAAATGAGGGGATTTGGGTTAAACCTAGGATTTTTTGGAGCATGAGAGTGTTAGAAAGGTAAAATGAGAGATAATGGATAGACTTAAATGAAAATAATGAAGGCAGTGAGATTTCTGAAAATAAATGATAGTCAGGGAATGTTATTTTCAGCAGACTGTAGAAAATCCATAGTCATCTAATGATACTGTAGAATACAGGAGACTAACAGTTCTGAAATAAAGAAGCTAGTAAAGCAAGTTATGGCGGGATTATGCACGATGTTTGGATGGCACTGGTGGATGGAGTTCTCCCTAGTTGAGAGGGAGTGTTAATTTTGGGCAACTATGTCCAAACTCCATGTTGTACTGCTCAGATGATGATGCCAATATTTTTATTGGATTCCTCTTTCGGAGAGATGTAAGATCGATCGAAAGATCATCTTGATCGGATGAGCAGAACATGTATTTGAATTTATTCCACATGTGCAAGGTCGGCCAGATTTATCCCACATGTGTAAGAGATGTGTCACACACCCCTACAGATGGTTATATATTGGAGAGACTTGGAGGTCATTTCACACATATTTTTGGAGGCATTCGCTTCTCTCTCTGCTGGTGTTGCGTTTAGCGCTTCTCATGGCGCTGCGTTTAGGGCTTCTCATGGTGCAGTGTTAGGGCTTCTCTTAATGTAGTGTTTTGATGAGTTGTCTTGGGGTTGTGTGACACATTTGTTTGGCTGACCTTATGGAGACTTTGCTGGTTGAAGCATCCTGCTGATCGCCATAATGCCACCATTCTACATCTCTGTTTGTCAAATTGATTAATATTATTGGCTTGTCTTCCATCGATCTATTGGTATGTTCTATCAGCATTTTACTTTCATGTGATTGTTTTTTGGGCCCTAGAAATTTAAAATAAATTTGCATCTAGCATAGAATATCTTCAGAAATTAAAATCCAGTCATGGGCTTCCCCCTTAAGGTGCAGCGCTGCCACCTTGATGACCTCCACCTCCGCCATCCAACTTTTCCACCTAAGCTTTTGCTGAACATTTTAAGGACCTGTCATATGTTGGCAAGAAAAATATGCCTATGGTACGTTGCAGTTCACCTCCCTGCGTGTACCCACCTCCTCTATTCTGGTTGCAGGTTCTGTTATTGTTCTTCCGCTGGTAGAAATCGTGGAAAGTTAGGGCTTCTCCAAACTCCCGCTCGTATGACTGATATTCTGCAAAATAATCCTCGTAATGAGCCATTTCCAGCTCCTAGGTTCCTCCCGTTCCCATACCTGCAGTCAAGAATGTGGGTATAGCAGAACGTGGGGGGTGCGTAGCACCACCTACTGCACAGTGTTCTGCTCCTTCGTGTGATGAGAAGTTTTCAATCCTTCCCCGATGTGAAATCCCCTTGGGGTCTCACACTGTCTGTTCTCCCCAACAATCTTTTGACCCATCTCCTCTATTTTTCTGGAGAGTTCTTGTACAGATTTCAAGAGGAGATTACCGAACTCCTCGTCATCCACTTCATCCGCCATGGGTGCTTCCTCCTCTGCGTCATCTGCTGGAACGCAGTCCCCTTCCCCAAATGTGGACTTGAGCCTCCGCTCTCTGCTCCTCTATCATTGCTTCTGGTAGGTGATGTATTCTTTGTTTCCGAGTGTCATACACTGATCTGCTCCACAGGCTGAGCCAAGTGTATGAACTCTGATACCACTGTAATATTCTAAATAGGAAATAAACAGCAATACAAAGCAACATAAACAAAACTACAACTAATAGAGATGCACCATAAAAATCACTACAAACATTTCAGGAAAGATGAGCCATTTTATTATATATCTGGAAATAGGGAATGAGTACAAGAAGGTGATCAGAATGATGACACCTTGGCTTGCTCAAGGCAAGCTGAAATATCTCTCCAGACCTTGCTCTGAATGGCTGCTTCTACTAATGACTGCGTAACCTCCCTGAGTTGTTGTTGTTGCTGGAAAGTGTTGCTACTAGCTGGAGTGGCGCTGCTCTTTGGGGTTCTTACCCTGCTCAGAAAATTTTGAAACTCCAACTATGAACTCTCCTCCCAAAACCCGGAAAAGCCTAGGAAGGAATTCCAGAAAGGTTAACCCTGGAATTTGACCCCCTTGGGAAAATTACGCACTCTTGGTGAGTACGCTGGCCTCTAGACTGAATGACTGGAAATGTTGGCCTCTCACTGCTCCAAAACACAACTTGTGAAGGGTTGATCCCCTCACACTTCTCGCGGACTGAAACTCTTGAATCTCCCTCACTCCCGAAGCTGCCCTCCTCCAAGACTGCGTAGTCTCTCAAGTGACTTTGCTGCCTGGCGAACTGCGTAACTCCTGGATGATGGCTCTGCGTTCTCTGCTCTGAACACTGATGGTAAATCTCCTCACCTAAGCGGGCACTCGAAGTCCCCCGAGGCTAAGGTTGGGATCTCCACTCGGAGACACCCGCGTGCTGAACAACACTTGCAGACTTAGCTAAACAACGTAAGCGTGCTCAATATCTGTTAGACAACAATTTTGAAGATGAATCATAGAATGGATGAGAAACTAGGCCCTCACTCCCTTTTGTGCTTGAGACCCTAACATTCCCTTGGACCCCACTGCACTACGTTGTCCTCCTTGCCATGCTGCCCTTCCTACTTTGTGCTGTCTTGGCCCATGCTGCCACTAGGCTGCCTGGCCCACGCTGTCCCTGCGCTGTCCCTCTCCCTGCGCTATCACTTGGTCCCCCTAGGCCGCATGTTGAAAGTATCATGTTGGTCAAGTGACTTTAGGAAGATTATTTCTCCTAAGTTGGGTTATGGGTCCCAACACCCTTTTTATTTGTGGCTGAACATTAGAAAAGAAAAATTTGAGCAAAATTAATATTGCCAATTAGCTGCTGCTAATTGGGAATATTACATCCTGGATCTTCTCCGCCAGGGCATTCCATACATTGTATTTTTGTGTTCTTGCATTGTACCTTTTATATTCATGCATTGTATCTTTATAGGAGACTATTTGGTTCTTCCGCATTGTATGGACATCATTGTACTCAGCAGTCCCTTTGACCTACTTTGTGGTTTTTAGTTGGAAATAAATATAATTATCTTATCTTATCTTATCTCGCTCTACTCCACACTCTAGCATCCTTATTTATCTCTACCCTTTCTCCATGCCCTGTTCCAAATTTGTTGTCAACCACAATCTGTCTGCTTCCCAAGGGCAGTATGGCTTTAGCTTTGGGTATTTTCCCTTTCTAGTTGAATCCACAAATCAACTATTACGTCTATGATTTGCAACAAATAAAGCTTGTTTTACTGCCATAAAAGGAAGGGTTATATGAAAATATTAGGGCATTTGCAATCTCCGGAGAAGTCTATGAAGCATTTTACTGTTACAAATTATTCTGTTCATTATTCATTCACTGAACCTTGGCATCACATACAGTCCCATATTCTTTGTTTGTATCTCTATAGTTTCAAGTTTTTTATTAACTTGGTCAACTGAAATATGCTTTCACTGGAAATTGAACAAAGCATGTCTATAATTGGACTATATTACGAATAAAACCTAACATAGGCATGAAATATTGCAGTTTTTAGTGAAGAAAGGGCGAGTGCATACTCCACGAGCTGATCACTGCTTACCAGGCATAACCCGTGCAACGGTGATGAATTTGACTTGCTTTATTACATGAATTTCACCAGTTTTCCATAGAATTCGTTACACAAATCCTTTTATTTATCATCCAAGTTTCTCCCCTTCTCTCTCTCTGCTTTAAGCTGCATTTCCAGCACAGTAATAAAATATATGGTAGTTTATAGAGGGCCTCAAGCTATAATATTCTCATGTATTATGACTTTTAAGAAGGTTATTTATTTGACAGTGTTTACTTCTCTTCTCGTGTAGGTACTTGATCTTGTGAAACAGGAAGGAATATATCTAGAAGAGCGTCAAATCAGCCTATCAGAGTTCCATACTGCAGACGAGGTGTGTGTCTGTTGGTATCACACTTATACTTATGAATCATGATCGATTTGATAGAAGCCGTGTTGTTTAAGAGATTGTTTGTAAACAGTCATCTTTCAAAGCTCCATGAATCAAAATTTTGATACCTTTTTCCGCCAAAATGGGAAGTTGCAGACAATGCTTATGTAAGAGTTCAACATTGGGGTATCTCTATTTTTTCCAGGGAAAGAATCATCATTTCTAATCAAGGAGAAAATAAATAATACTCTTCATGTGCAGTTGTACTTTGCAGAACCAAAACGAGGGGAACTGACAGCCTCCTATCATTTCTAGATCTCAAGATTGAGCTCCAAATTCTACTACTTACAAAAAAAGTCTTTTCGAACTGACTTAAACAAAGAGCTATTTATATTCATGAGAATATTCAAATACAGCTTTCACTCATTTCACCTAACATACTTATATACAATCAAAAATAGACCTCATAACATGGCTCAACGAGGCCCAGAAACAAAAATGCCAGTTTCAGATTCGCTGAAGTTGCTTCACATATAAATGTCTACAGTTATTAGGTACCCAGTGGCCACCTTCTGCTGATCTTCCTGTCCAAAATAAGTCATTTAGAGTCCTAAATATATCAAAAAACAGAGCTTTAAATCCTATCACCTATACATACTTAAATACAAGCAAAAATAGGCATCAGCTAGACCCAGACACAAAATGTTTGCCATTCACAGAATTGCTGTATCTGCTTCAGTTAACGTTGGGGTATCTATATCATATTTCGTCCCTTTTTTTGCCCATACTCTGCTAACAGAAAATAATCCATAGAGAATAGGTGCATACTTGTGCTTTGCTAAATTTTCTTCTATATCTTTTCAGGCAAAGGATAAGTATTCAGTGTATGTTACCTTTTATATAATCTCTGAATATATATATATATATTGTCTGCAGGTGTGGACAACAGGCACAATGGGAGAGCTTACTCCAGTAAGTTGGTCATTTTTTCCATTTTATACTTATCTTCCAAACACATGCAAAACTAGACAGATAATACTATCATTATGTGCTAAGTTAATAATGATCATTTGAAGATCTTATATGCATACAATTCAGAGTCATGTGCTTTGATCTTATTTGCATACAATTCAGAGTCTTGTACTTTCTTTTAACAGGTTGTGAAAATTGATGGTCGCACTATTGGAGAGGGAAATGTAGGGCCAATTACGTGTAGATTGCAACAAGCGTACAAAAAAATGACAGACTATGGAGAGCCAATACCAGAATAGTGCAGGATTTGGGAGATTTTATGGGTTTGTGCATGTATCATCATTCTTCAACGAAGGAGGTGCTTTGTAGCTCCAGAAAGTTGTTCATAATAATATAAATTGGTCATGGTATACGGAGCATGTCAACTCCAAGCATACAGGGTTAGCAAGTGGCACTGATTTAATTATTCAATCAATGTGCTACTAGTTACAACCAGGAACCCATCTTGCCAGCATTTATTAAACTTGTCTCAAATATCAAGCTAACATCCAATGTACTTAATTTAAGTATATTGACAAGAATTGAAAGACAGCATATAAATTTACGAGGCTTGATGCATCCTTATCAGTTGGAATTGTTTATTTATTATTTATCACATTAACTTTTAAGGGAGACTGATTTGAAAAGATTTACTGGTATCATATCTTGCTCATTATTTCCTATATCCATTCAGATTTGTCGGAGGAAATGTCATAGCTATTGTCTAGAGTATGCTTTCGTCAAAATTCTGTTGCTGTTGCAGTTATACTGGTGATTATTCTCCTATATTTTAGATTATGTGTCCAAGCAAATTAATTTACTGTAAATACTGAATAAAATCACAACTGCGAATTTTAACAAATAATAAATCACAGGAACTAAAAAACATTACACATAAAATGGACACCAATATTTTTGGACAAATTGTCCCTAGAAAAACCCCAATGCGGGGAAAACCAGTTCTGTAGATGAAGGTATACTATTACTTCTTCAGAAAATTGAGAATGTACATAAATTGTTTGCCTAACATTAGCAAAACCCCGACAAATTGTTTTCTTCACTTCAACTGACCAAATCAAACCTCTGCAAATCAAATCGGCCTCTACTGAGCAATTCACTCTGCCTCTATGAACTCGTGTTGCCCACTGGAATTGTGCACTATCCTTTCTGCCTCTGGAAAAACAATTCTGCACGTTTATCAGCCTCCAGCAATTTGCTCAAACCAGGGTTGTAGGGGAGCGGCTCGCCCCCCCGTTGAACCTGCGCCCGGAGCGCGCTCCCGAAATTGCTCCCACAGGGAGCAAATTTCAGGAGCGACCCCAAGAGCGAAATTTCGCTCCCTAACCTTTTTTGCAATATTTTTTTTGCAAAAACATTTCAAATGCAATTATTTTTCAAAGAAACAATAATTTTTTAGTGGGGCAGCCTAATGATCAAGCCTATGGCCCTAGTATTGATATGTGATTCATGGTAATGTTAAATTCTTAAAGTAAAAGTGACATCTTTTAATTAAATTTTTAACATTGCCATGAAATGACTCAGGATGTTTGAGATTAGTTCTGACCTCATTGGATTTCACATGGAGAAAGTAGGATTTTAGATCTCATTCAAAATCCAGGAGACTTATCTGTATTTCAGGATTAGGATTGGTGGGATTGCAATGTTTCCATTGGATTTTGTCATGTTTTAAGGTATGGAACTCGTATCTAATCAAGAGCACCAATCCCTCTATGTACCTTGATGTTAGTGACATTGGTTGTCGAACTCCTCTATCATGACCCTGCTAAAAATGTACCCATCACTTAAACAAAATATTGACTTGACATGCTATGTTTTTTCCATCTTATGTTAATGCTTAGAGGGTGATATTAATGACAAAGATCCCTATACAGATCCAGAGGTAATGACAAAGATACCTCCGGATATTAATGCTTAGAGGGTGATATTAATGACAAAGATCTTGATTTTCCAACAAGATTCAAAAATTAGACATTTCTCGTGGCGGCAAGAGGCCCAAGCATAGCAATAGATAATAGATTTACTTGTCTTTTATAGTATCTAGTAGTTTTTATAAATGTTGACTCTTTCATATTTATTATGATAGTTTTTGTAAACAATATATGACAATTTAAGTTTGAAGTTTGAAGTTGGCAATTATAACTCATTGGTAATGAATTATGAATATGATACTTCATGAAATTTGAAAGTTGTTTCATTTCATTTCATGTTAGATATTTTTGTTCTAATGGTTACACTTAGCTTACAAGTACAACTCTGGTGATTAATGATGATAAATGTTATATATTGAATTTTGGAAGCTTGAAACTTTAAAATTGATGAATCATGAGACTCAATATGTTGTATGTGACTAACTTGTGGATGTGGTTGATGAAGATTATAACTTCTAGATGATTGATGTTATATGGCTTAATCTATGTTTTTATCTTTTTTTATATCTAATTCATCATTCTACGTGATTTTGTTGACATATATGCATCAAAATATAAAAATATATATGTTATATAAAAATTCGCTCCCTGATTCGCTTCCGAACCGGGAGCTTCTGAAAATGTCGCTCCCGCTCCTGCGCCTAAATAACCTTGGCTTGGCCTATTCTAACTACCTCTAGTAAATCACTCTGGCAACTAGCAACAAAAATTGAACTTCTGGCAAATCACACTTGTAATTTCGGCCTCTTGTCTCTTAGAAAATTGGAACCAATGTGAAGAATTTCCTTTGGCAAGTATCTCCTCAATTTCTCCTACAACAACCTTGTTGTTGGTATCTCCCACGCTATCATTGTGCATCTGTTGGTCACCCAAATTGTGTCCCCAAGAGCAACCGTCGATTTCCTCTTGTAATCTCTCATTGACAAATCAACGGCCACGATCTAATCACTATCGATGGCTAAGATCATATTGACCCCATCAAGTCACTTTTCTAGAAGTCACTAGAGAGAAATCGACTTGTCTTAATTAATACTAATTAATTAACCCATTTCCCTAAGTTAGACTTAGGAACATAATTAAAATTGGTGAATAAATCTAATTAAGACATTTCCGTTTTATATAATAAATTGGACTTGGGAGATAATTAATCCAATTGTGTTCCTAGCCTCATTAACACCACTTGAGCTAGAACACTTGTCCAAGCTAAACAAACTAATACTCCCTCTTAGTGAGGAAGGCGTTTTTCATAACACCCATCTTATCTTTAATGAAGATGAATCTCACCTTCCACAAAGCCTTTGTTAGAATGTTTGCTACCTATTGATATGTAGGTATATATTGTAGCTGAACTATCCTGCGCTATACACAATCCCTGATGAAATGATATTTGATGTCTCTATGCTTAGGCCTGTCATGAAACATCGGATTCTCAGATAGCTTGATGCAACTTTGATTTTCACAGTGTATCAATGTCATCTCTGTCTTTTGTCCAAAAAAGGATACTAATAGTGTCTGAATCCAAATGGCCTTGCATGTCTCCATCCTAGTTGTTGTGTACCTCGCTTCTACAGAGCTTAGTCCCATGGACCTCTGCTTCTTGTTGTACCAAGAGACAACTCTCGATGACATGCTAAAGCAACACCTTGAAGTGTTTTTCCTGTCCATTGTATTGTCTACCTAGTCTACATCAGCATAGTGTGAAAATTCTATAATAGGGAATTCTACTGCAACTACTTACTAAATTTCTTCTATTGTATTGTCAAACACAATTATT
Source organism: Pinus albicaulis (assembly GCA_034641835.2). Lineage (NCBI taxonomy): Eukaryota > Viridiplantae > Streptophyta > Pinopsida > Pinales > Pinaceae > Pinus > Pinus albicaulis. The sequence continues at coordinate 1,542,972,222 of CM076579.1, read as the reverse complement.
TAACATTTCCCTTGTGTTAAATAACAAAATAAAATATGTTGCAAACTTCACGATTAACAAATCACATATCAAAATAACACAAGTAATCACATAGAGTCCGTTATTTTTGGACAATTATCCCCAGAAAAACCCAATGGGGAAAATCGGTGTAGCAGATCTACGGGTTTCTTTATTATTCAGAAATTTTGAGTACAAATGTGTGATTGTAAATGTTAAACAATCAACTAAAGAATTTTGATGAGAAAAGACTGAGTGAGACAATTCTCACATCATCATTTGAGTTCCGGCACTGATCTGCACCCACACTGACTAACTTCTTGGGTGTGGAGATTGATTATCTTGTTTATTTTGTATCATAGCGTTGGACCCCTGTACCTTAATGGGGCGGCAACGCTGCTTGGGGGGTCCAAGGGGTGGCAGCTGCGACTTTATGGAGCCCCCCCTAGCGAGGGGTTTAGGGGGCAATGCCCCCGAAGCTAAAAACATATGTAAAATTTCCTTGTAAAAGTATAGTAATTTCTATTCAATCTAGGCCATTCATTAGGCGGATGATTTGACGGTAGAAGTTATGTTTAGCTTAGGGTTTTTTTCCCTAGAAGGTAACCCCTTGTTTTGTATGAGGGTATTGTATTGCGGCTGTGCAGTGTGTGTGTATTATCAGAGCGAGAAACAAAGAGGGAGACTGTGAGAGAGAACAGAGGATATTACAACGGATCTACTGTAGGTTGTCTCTTCATTTTGCTGGATAATAGAAAGGAAGGACTGGCTGTTCGAGGTGGACGTAGCCCAAACTGGGTGAACCACGTATATCTGTCTCTCGGGTTTTATGTGTTTCTTGTGTTTGTGTTTCCGCATATATTTTATTTGTTCCATTGCTCTATAATATATAATTTTCTAACATGACTCTACGTGATTTCTGCGCGGTGACTGCGTCACTCATGTTGTCATTGCGTCACTGCTTCTACTACTTGTCGTGGTTGCTTCTGTGCCTGTTGTTGTATGAGACTAGAGTGCTCCTTTCTTCCGGAAATGTCCTCATGACACTGGATGAACCCTCAACTGCCCTTCCAACAGAAAATGTAACTCCCTATGCTTCTCTACACTAGCCTAACATAACTGCTGCTAGGGTAACTCTGCGCTGATACTTTGGCTCCTATCTCACTCCTCTTCATGTACTCTCTATGCTTCAGAAATTCTCCCTCTTGGAGATTTCACCTTCCCCACTCTGCAAATGGGAACCACTTCGATTCTTCCTCTCACTGAAGAAATTGAACTCTTGATTCTTTCTCTATCTGATGTATTTTTCCATAGGCCCCTCACACTCCCTATATTCTTCTGATGAACCTTCAACTGCTAAGATTAAAACATAATCAAGGGCTAAGATTAACTTGGAGGTGATCCATGACTTTTTCTAGAAGATTCACACTAAGTTTAATTAATACCCTTTAATTAATCAGTTTCCTAAGTTTATAATTAGGAAAACATTAAAAAATGATTAATTATTTTAATTAAACCATCTCTAAGTGGAATCTTCCAAAATCCTTTCTGGGTATTATGGAATACATGTGTCTTAGCCCATATACAAAATTATAAGGCTAGAGCACATCCGATGCTACCATAAATCAACACTCCCTCTTAGAAAGGAAAGTGCTCTAGCACAAAAACACTCAATGTGCTGCTCTGACTTCTGTACCATCTACTGTTGTGTTGTAGATGCTGCTCACCAACACTACACTAATGTTGCATCTGCACTCCTACTGACTCTGCGTGTTGCTGCCAGCTACTGCTGTACTGCAACTCCCTCTTGGAACTGCACTGAGGATCCATTTTTTACTAAAATGGATTTTCAGTCATACCCAGCTGTTTCCTGAATTGAGTGAACTTAATTCTCCCCAGAGCCTTAGTGAGTATATCTACTATTTGTAAGCCTATGGGAATGTACTAGAGTTGTACTGCCCCACGCTGAACACGGTCTCTGATAAAATGACATCTGATGTCAATATGTTTGGACCGATCATGAAATACTGGATTTCCAGAGAGTTTGATACAACTCTGATTATCACAATAAATGCTAGTTGGCTCCATCCTGCTTCTGAATAGACTTACAAGAAGTTTATGAAGCTAGATTGATTCACATGTAGCTGTACTCGCTGTCATGTACTCTGCTTCGGTCGTGCTCAATGCTACTGATTGTTGTTTCCTGCTGCACCAGGACACGATTCCTGATCCAATGCTGAAACAATACCTAGAGATAATTTTCCTGTCCACTGAGCTTCCTGCCCAATCTGCATCTGCGAATCCACTGAGTCCAACATCCTCTCCTCTGCCATATCTGATACCAAATCTTACTGTTCCTCGTACATACCTCAGGACGTGCCTTGCTACGGTCGAGTGCTTTCTTTTGGCTTCCACCATGAACTGACTAAGAGTGTTGACAACAAAGCAAATGTCTGGTCTGGTGTTAACCAGATACATCAATGATCTGATGAGCTATCTGTATAAGGTGGGGTCTACCTCTGTATCTTCTGATGCATCTATCTTTTTCCAATTGGTGACCATAGGTGTAGCCATGGGCCTACAATCCTGCATTCTGAACTTCTTCAGAATTTCCAAGACATACCTCTCCTATCCCATGAAGATATCACCATCTTTCTGACAAACCTCCAATTCTAGGAAGTAGTGCATCAACCCCAAATCCTTCATGTCGAATTCAACTCTAGATTCCGTTTGCAATCCTTAATGAGCCTAGATGATCCTGTGAGAAACAGATCATCTACATATAGTACTAGTACCAATGGCTCATCCTCTACCAACAAGTAGTAAAGATTGGGATCTGCATCACTCTTGACAAATCCCATCTTTTGCAAATAGCTATCTATTCGACCATACCATGCTCTTGGAGCCTACTTAAGACCGTACATGACTTTCTTTAATTTGCATACATGAGACCTCCTTTCATGAGTCTCAAAACCCTCTGGTTGTTCGATATATACCTCTTCCTCAATTTCTCCATTCAAGAACGTTGTCTTAACATCCATTTGATGAATATCCCATCCCATCTGTGCAGCTAAAGATACGACAATTCGGATGGAGGTATATCTGGCAACTGGTGTGAAGGTCTCCTCATAGTCAATGCCTTCTGAGCATACCCTTTTGCCATGAACCTTGCCTTGTATTTCTCCACACTACCATCTGCAGCATACTTGATCTTGTAGATCCAACATGATCCAACAACTGATCTTTTCCGAGGTCTGGGTACAACTTCCCAGACATCATTTCTCATGATAGAAGCATACTCTTCTATTGTGGCATCTACACATACTTAGTGTTGAACAACTTCCTGGAAGCTGGAAGGTTCCTCTACTTGAGCCACCAAGGCCTGGTACTTGTCAAGAGGTCTGCGTTGCCTCTTCCCATTCTTGGGAGTCCCAATAAAGTTTTTTGCGTCCCACAGTATCTGCTGAGCTCCCTTGCTGATCCGACCACTAGTGGAAGGTTTCTCTCTCAACTCTTCCTCCTGATCTAACGGCTCCTAGAACTGAGTATCTTCTTGATCTTCCTCTGTGAAAATGTTAGTACTTGTCCTTGGTACCAAATTCTGTCTTCCTGTCTGTTCTTCTTGGTGCCCTTGTTGTTCTTGGACCAAGGGAACTTTTGCATTTTGATCCTCTGCTAGCATATCACACGATTTCTGAAATGCTCTATCCTCCATGAACTTAACATCGCGTCTTATCACAACCTTCCTACTGTCAGGAATATAGATCCTATATGCCTTGGAGGTGTCATTGTACCCTACAAGATACCCCCTTTCTGCAGTTTGATCTAGCTTACTTCTCTTCTCACTAGGTATGATAGTAAGCCATGCTACCAAATATCCGAAGATGCCCTACCTTCGGTTTCTTCCCTGTGAAAACTTCTTCAGGAGTCTTCTTACTCAAGGCTCTATGAGGTGTCCTGTTCTGGATATACACTGTCGTATTGCAGGCTTCAGCCCATAAATATTGAGGTAAATCAAGGTCAAATAACATGGCCTTGGTTGCTCCTACAATTGTAACTGCGTCTAGTAAATCACTCTGGAAACTGGCAATAAAAATTGAACCTCTGGCAAATCACACTGGTAATTTCAACCTCTTGTCTCTTAGAAAACTGGAACCAATGTGAAGAATTTCCTTTGGCAAGTATCTCCTCAATTTCTCCTACTGCAACCTTGTTGTTGGTGTCTCCCACACTATCATTGTGGATCTATTGGTCACCCAAATTGTGTCCCCAAGAGCAACCGTCGATTTCCTCTTGTAATCTCTCATTGACAAATCAACAACCACGATCTAATCACTATAGATGGCTAAGATCATATTGACCCCATCAAGTCACTTTTCTAGAAGTCACTAGAGAGAAATTGACTTGTCTCAATTAATACTAATTAATTAACCCATTTCCCCAAGTTAGAGTTAGGACATAATTAAAATTGGTTAATAAATCTAATTAAGACATTTTCGTTTTATATAATAAATTGGGCTTGGAGATAATTAATCCAATTGTGTTCCTAGCCTCATTAACACCACTTGAGCTAGAACACTTGTCCAAGCTAAACAAACTAATACTCCCTCTTAGTGAGGAAGGCGTTTTTCATAACACCCATCTTGTCTTTAAAGAAGATGAATCTCACCTTCCTCAAAGCCTTTGTTAGAATGTTTTCTACCTATTGATATGTAGGTATATATTGTAGCTGAACTATCCTGCGCTATACACAATCCCTGATGAAATGATATTTGATGTCTATATGCTTAGTCGTGTCATGAAACATCAGATTCTCAGATAGTTTGATGCAACTTTGATTTTCACAGTGTATCAATGTCATCTCTATCTTTTGTCCAAAAAAGGATACTAATAGTGTCTGAATCCAAATGGCCTCGTATGTCTCCATCCTAGTTGTTGTGTACTCCGCTTCTACAGAGCTTAGTTCCATGGACCTCTGCTTCTTGTTGTACCAAGAGACAACTCTCGATGACATGCTAAAGAAACTCCTTGAAGTGTTTTTCATGTCTATTGTATTGTCTACCCAGTCTACATCAGCATAGTGTGAAAATTCTATAATAGGGAATTCTACTGCAGCTACTTACTAAATTTCTTCTATTGTATTGTCAAACACAATTATTTAACATTTCCCTTGTGTTAAATAACAAAATAAAATATGCTACAGACTGCATGATTAACAAATCACATATCAAAATAACACAAGTAATCACACATAGACCCCGTTATTTTTGGACAATTATCCCTGGAAAAACCCAATGTGGGAAAATCGGTGCAGCAGATCTGAGGGTTTCTTTATTATGCAGAAATTATGAGTACAAATGTGTGATTGTAAATGTCAAACAATCACCTGAAGAATTTTGATGAGAAAACACTGAGTGAGATAATTCTCACATCATCATTTGAGTTCCGGGACTGACCTGCACCCACACTGACTAACTTGTTGGGTTTGGAGACTGATTATCTTGTTTATTTTGTATCATAGCGTTGGACCCCTGTACCTTAATGGGGTGGCAACGCTGCCTGGGGGTCCAAGGAGGGGTGGCTGCGACTTTATGGAGCCCCCCCTTGGCAGGGGGTTTCGGGGGCAATGCCCCCGAAGCTAAAAACATATGTAAAATTTCCTTGTAAAAGAATAGTAATTTCTAGTCAATCTGGGTCATTCATTAGGCGGATTATTTGACGGTAGAAGTTATGTTTAGCTTAGGGTTTTTTTCCCTAGAAGGTAACCCCTCGTTTTGTATGAGGGTATTGTATTGCGGCTGTGTAGTGTGTGTGTATTATCAGAGCGAGAAACAGAGAGGGAGACTGTGAGAGAGAACAGAGGATATTACATCGGATCTGTTGTAGGTTGTGTTTCTTCATTTTGCTGGATAATAGAAAGGAAGGACTGGCTGTTCGAGGTGGACGTATCCCAAACTGGGTGAACCACGTATATCTGTGTCTCTCTGGTTTTATGTGTTTCTTGTGTTTGTGTTTCTGCATATATTTTATTTGTTCCATTTCTCTGTAATATATAATTTTCTAACATGACTTTGTGTGATTTTTGCGCAGTGACTGCATCACTCACTTTGTCACTGCGTCACTGCTTCTATTGCTTGTTGTGGTTGCTTCTGTGCCTGTTGTTGTATGAGACTAGAGTTCTCCTTTCTTCCGGAAATGTCTTCATGACATTGGATGAACCCTCAACTGCCCTTCCAATAGAAAATGTAACTCCCTCTGCTTCTCTGTGCTAGCCTAACATAATTGCTGCTAGGGTAACTTTGCGCTGATGCTTTGGCTTCTCTCTCACTCATCTTTATGTACTCTCTATGCTTCATAAATTCTCCCTCTTGGAGATTTCACCTTCCCCTCTCCGCAAATGAGAACCACTTCGATTCTTCCTCTCACTGAAGAAATTGAACTCTTGATTCTTTCTTTGTGTGAGGTATTTTTCCATAGGCCCCTGACCCTCCTTATATTCTTCTGATGAACCTTCAACAGCCAAGATTAAAACATAATCAAAGGCTAAGATTAACTTGGAGGTGATCCATGACTTTTTCTAGAAGATTCACACTAAGTTTAATCAATACCCTTTAATTAATCAGTTTCCCTATGTTTATACTTAGGAAAACATTAAAAAATGATTAATTATTTTAATTAAACCATCTCTAAGTGGAATCTTCCAAAATCCTTTCTGGGTATTATGGTATACATGTGTCTCAGCCCATATACAAAATTATAAGGCTAGAGCACATCTGATGCTACCATAAATCAACACTCCCCCTTAGCAAGGAAAGTGCTCTAGCACAAGAACACTCAATGTGCTGCTCTGACTTCTGTACCATCTACTGTTGTGCTGTAGATGCTGCTCACCAACACTACACTAATGTTGCACCTACACTCATGCTGACTCTGCGTGCTGCTGCCAAATGCTACTGTACTGCAATTCCATCTTGGAACTGCGCTGAGGATCTATTTTTTATTGAAATGGATTTTCAGTCATACCCAGTTGTTTCCTAAATTGAGTGAACTTAATTCTCCCCAGAGCCTTAGTGAGTATATCTACTGTTTGTTCGCCTATGGGATGTACTGGAGTTGTATTGCCCCACGCTAAACATAGTCTCTGATAAAATGACATATGATGTTAATATGTTTGGACCAATCATGAAATACTGGATTTTCAGAGAGTTTGATACAACTATGATTATCACAGTAAACGCTAGTTGGCTCCATCCTGCTTTTGAATAGACTTACAAGAAGTTTATGAAGCCAGATTGCTTCGAATGTAGCTATACTAGCTGCCATGTACTCTGCTTTGGCTGTGCTCAATGCTACTGACTTTTATTTCCTGTTGCACTAGGACACCATTCCTGATCCAATGCTGAAACAATACCCAGAGGTACTTTTCATGTCCACCAAGCTTCCTGCCCAATCTGCATCTATGAATCCACTAAGTCCGACATCCTCTCCTCTGCCATATCTGATACCAAATCCGCTCGTTCCTCGTACATACCTCAGGACATGCCTTGCTACGGTCGAGTGCTTCTTTTGGGTTCCACCATGAACTGACTAAGAGTGTTGACAACAAAGCAAATGTCTGGTATGGTGTTAACTAGATACATCAATGACCTGATGAGCTGTCTGTATAAGGAGGGGTCTACCTCTGTATCTTCTGATGCATCTATCTTTTTCCAATTGGTGACCATAGGTGTAGCCATGGGCCTACAATCCTGCACTCTGAACCTCTTAATAATTTCCTAGGCATACCTCTCCTATCCCAAGAAGATATCACCATCTTTCTGACAAACCTCCAATCCTAGGAAGTAGTGCATCAACCCCAAATCCTTCATGTCGAATTCAACTTCTAGATTCTGTTTGCAATCCTTGATGGGCCTAGATGATCCTGTCAGAAACAAATCATCTACATATAGTACTAGTACCAATGGCTCATCTGCTACCAACAAGTAGTAAAGATTGGGATCCACATCACTCTTGACAAATATCATCTTTTGCAAATAGCTAACTATTCGACCATACCATGCTCTTGGAGCCTGCTTAAGCCCGTACAGGGCTTTCTTTAATCTGCATACATGAGACCTCCTTTCATGAGTCTCAAAACCCTTTGGTTGTTCGATATATAACTCTTCCTCAATTTCTCCATTCAAGAACGTTGCCTTGACATCCATTTGATGAATCTCCCATCCCATCTGTGCAGCTAAAGATATGACAGTCCGGATGGAGGGATATCTGGCAACTAGTGTGAAGGTCTCCTCATAGTCAATGCCTTCCTTCTGAGCATACCCTTTTGCCACGAACCTTGCCTTGTATTTCTCTACACTACCATCTGCAGCATACTTGATCTTGTAGATCCAACGTGATCCAACAACTAATCTTCTCTGAGGTCTGGGTACAACTTCCCAGACATCATTTGTCATGATAGAAGCATACTCTTCTATTGTGGCATCTACCCATACTTGGTGCTGAACAGCTTCCTGGAAGCTGGAAGGTTCCTCTACTTGAGCCACCAAGGCCTGGTGCCTGTCAAGAGGTCTGCGGTGTCTCTTCCAATTCCTGGGAGTCCCAATAAAGTTTTTTGTGTCCCTCAGTATCTGCTGAGCTTCCCTGCTGATCTGACCACTAGTGGAAGGTTGCTCTCTCAACTCTTCCTCTTGATCTAGCAGCTCCTCGGACTGAGTATCTTCCTGATCTTCCTTTGTGAAAATGTTAGTACTTGTCCTTGGTACCAAAGTCTGTCTTCCTGTCTGTTCTTCTTGGTGCCCTTGTTGTTCTTGGACCAAGGGAACTTTTGCATTTTGATCCTCTGCTAGCATATCACACGATTTCTGAAACGCTCTATCCTCCAAGAACTTAAAATCACGTCTTATCACAACCTTCCTATTGTCAGGAATATAGATCCTATATGCCTTGGAGGTGTCACTGTACGCTACAAGATACCCCCTTTCTGCAGTTTGATCTAGCTTGCTTCTCTTCTCACTGGGTATGATAGTAAGCCATGCTACCAAATATCCGAAGATCCCCTACCTCTGGTTTCTTCCCTGTGAAAACTTCTTCAGGAGTCTTCTTACTCAAGGCTCTATGAGGTGTCCTGTTCTGGATATACATTGTTGTATTGCAGGCTTCAACCCATAAATATCGAGGTAAATCAAGGTCAAATAACATGACCTTGGTTGCTCCTACAATTGTCCTATTCTTCCATTCTGCCACACCATTCTGCTCTAGATTGTATGGCGCAGTCCACTCTCTCCTGATGCCCTCCTTTGCGCAGAAATATGTGAAGTCTCCATCTTTGTATTCCCCACTATTATCTGAACGCAATGTCTTGATCTTCTTCTCAATCATGTTTTAAACAAGAGCCTTGAATTCTTTGAAATTTTCAAAGACTTCATCTTTTGCCTTCAAGAAGTAGATCCAGGTCTTCCTGGAGTGATCATCAATGGATGTGACAAAATATTTTCCACCTTTGAGAGCGTTAGTGGACATTGGTCCATAGATATTTGAGTGTATCAATCCCAAAACGCTTGCTGCCCTGTTTTCACTTCTAGGAAAAGCTGCCTTAGCATACTTCCCGAGTACGCATCCTCGGCATACATCATCATGCTCTGTGCTGAGGATAGGTGCCCCATCAACTATTTCTTTGAGCATCTTCAATGCACCGTGATGCAGGTGCCCCATTCTTCTATGCCAAAGTTCATTCAACCCTTTCTTGTCTTCAAGATTACTACTGACTAGTGCCATCGAGGTTTCAATCTGCAACTTGTATTGTCTGTTGCTTCTGATTCTGATATGTCTTGATTGCTTCCAAATAGGATGCTTGACATATACTTTCTTTCCAGTAAAGTGTATGTCATACCCTTTGTCTTGCAACTGGGATACTGAGATTAGGTTCATCCCAAGCCCTGGCATATGTAGTACATTTGTAATCCTCACACTGGTTTCGGCTTCCTTCTGAAACACTACGAATCCTCTCCCAACTGGAGTGCACTTCGTGCTATTGCCCATAGTGATCTGGAATTTTATCTGCTCTTCCTTATAGCTCGAGAAGTATTCTCGTACTCCAGTCATATGAGCTGAAACCCTGCTATCAATATACTAGATTCTTGCAGATGTTGAACTTGCTAGGCATGTATCATCCTCTTTTAACCTAGAGGATAAAACATCTAAGTCTGTCATAATTATCTGTGCTTTCTTCTCTCTGTGTTGCATTCCCTCTGAAGCTTCTGGTTTACACAGTCCCTTTTCTGACCTTGCTTCATTTAGATTTGAAAGCTCTGATACCATGTGAAAATTCTATAATGGAGAATTCTACTGCAACTACTTATTAAATTTCTTCTATTGTATTATCAAACACAATTATTTAACATTTCCCTTGTGTTAAATAACAAAATAAAATATGTTGCAGCCTTCACGATTAACAAATCACATATCAAAATAGCACAACTAATCACACATAGACACCGTTATTTTTGGACAATTGTCCCCGAAAAAGCCCAATGTGGGAAAACTGGTGCAAAAGATCTGAGGGTTTCTTTATTATGCAGAAATTCTGAGTACAAATGTGTGATTGTAAATGTAAAACAATCACCTGAAGAATTTTAATGAGAAAAGATTAAGTGAGACAATTCTGAGTACAAATGTGTGATTGTAAATGTAAAACAATCACCTGAAGAATTTTAATGAGAAAAGACTAAGTGAGACAATTCTCACATCATCATCTGAGTTCTGGCACTGACCTGCACCCACACTGATTGACTCTGTGTGATTTCTGCGCAGTGACTGCGTCACTGCTTCTACTGCTTGTCGTGGCTGCTTCTGTGCCTACTGCTGTATGAGACTAGAGTGCTTATTTCTTCTAGAAATGTCCTCCTGACACTGGATGAACCCTCAGTTGCCCTTCCAACAGAAAACATAACTCCCTCTTCTTCTCTGCGCTGGCCCGACGTAACTGCTGCTAGGGTAACTCTGCGCTGGCCCGATGTAACTGCTGCAAGGGTAACTCTGCGCTGATGCTTTGGCTCCTCCCTCACTCCTCTTCATGCACTCTCTATGCTTCAAAAATTCTCCCTCTTGGAGATTTCACCTTGCCCTCTCTACAAATGAGAACCACTTCGATTCTTCCTCTCACTGAAGAAATCAAACTCTTGATTCTTTCTCCGTCTGATGTAGTTTTCCATAGGCCCCTCACCCTCCTTATATTCTTCTACTGAACCTTCAACGGCCAATACTAAAACATATTCAAGAGCTAAGATTAACTTTGAGGTGATCCATGATTTTTTCTAGAACATTCACACTAAGTTTAATTAATACCCTTTAATTAATCAGTTTCCTTAAGTTTATACTTAGGAAAACATTAAAAAATGATTAATTATTTTAATTAAATCATCTCTAAGTGGAATCTTCCAAAATCCTTTCTGGGTATTATGGAATACATGTGTCTTAGCCCATATACAAAATTACAAGGCTAGAGCACATCCGATGCTACCATAAATCAACACATAGCCCATCAACTTGATACCATCACCTCAAGTATATTTGATTCCATACTCAATTGTACCTCACAAATAACGGAGCACATGCTTCATTGTTGTCCAGTGCACCCTCTTTGATTCAACCATGAATTGACAAAGAGAGTTTACCACAAAGGATATATTTGGCTTGGTGTTGATCAAATACATGAGAGAGCCAATTAACTGTCTATAGAGTGTGGGGTCCACATCCTTCTCCTTGGATGTATCTACCTTCCTCCAATTGGTTAACATGGGTGTAGACATGGCTCTGCAATCTTCCATCCTAAATGGCGTGAATAACTCATAATTTGACTTAAATTTATATATATTTATTAATAATTGAAAAGTGATGATTACAAACATTAGGGGAATTTTGAGGTCTAAAATGGGCCTCCTAAGGAAATTATATAATAATAGTGGAAAGAATCAAATAAGATTTGATGACATCATCAAATTTTAGAGGGAAAAATGAAAAAACTATTTTTCAACTCATATTTTCAACTTATCTCCCAAAGTTTTTACTCAAATTTTGAGTGGGAGTACTCGTTGGATGCGACCCCACAATCATCTCAGAGTACCCATGTTGCATACTTTTGATAGACCCTGCTACACGGGAAATGAGAAATACATGTAAAACGTGATTGCAAACACGTTTTTTCATGTATTTCTCATTTTTCATGTAGCAGGGTCCATCTAAAGTATGCAACATGGGTAATCCTTGGATGAGGAATTAAATTTTTCATCCAATGAGTACTCCTGCTCGAAATTTGAGATAAAACTTTGGGAGATAAGTTGAAATGTGAGTTGAAAAGTAGTTTTATTATTTTAATATTTTTAATATTTTTATTCTTTTACTTAAAAATGGTGAATCATCCCCCATGGTTGACACCATCATCTTGAATCCTATTGGTTCTTATAAAGTTTATTTTGGTTGTACATTTTTCTTAGGAGACCCATTATAGACCTCAAAATTCCCTAATGTGTGGGAGGCCTTGCCTATATAATTGCCTTGGTCAGCTTTTATAGAATGTGGCACATCTTTAATCATGCCCTTTTCCTAATTTATTAATAATTACGTATTGATATAAATTTGTACAACATTGTCTTTTCTAAAAATATGCTTGTTCGCAAAGCATACGTAATAATCGGTGTTGTCGTACGAAACACTTTCCCAAGAAGATTTTTCTTCTCGGTATGTCCTTCTACTCCTTACGGATATCTTTTCGATTACTCATTTTACTCATGATCGCAACTATTTTTTTCGGATGGAGATAATAAGATTTGGTTCTAGAATGAATTCTTCCTTCATTGCCCAACTTGTAAGTGTTTTTGCTTATTGATATTTTGTTACAGTTTTTTACAAGGTGATACATGGAAAACATCAGGAACAGTTTGTTTTTATTAGGAAGGCTTAAAATGTATGCTACTTGGTTGATATTTTTGTTGATTTGGTATGGTCCATAAAACCTTGGTGCCAATTTGCTTTTCCCTTTAATTTTTTAAGGACAACAACTTGTCAGGCTGAAGTTTAACAAATACCCATTCTCCAACTTCAAATTATCTCTCTATTATGTTTCGGTCAGGTTATTGCTTCATACGGTTTCTTGCATTATTTAAATTTTATTTTAGAGTTTGGATGAATTTTTGGGTTTTTTCTAACTGGTCTTTAACAGCTGGAAGCTTCGTCTATATGATAACAAGGTCCTTCCATTTTGTAGGTTTGTAACCGTACAGAGCTTAAAATGAAGTCGTTTTCGCTGATGTGTGGTAACTAGAATTGTACCACCATTTAGCGAGATGTAACCACTGAGCCCACTTATTTTGTTTTTCTGTGGCATAACAATGTAGGTAAATTTATAAACATTTATCGACAACCTCTGTTTGGCCATCTATTGGAAGATGGTAAGTTGTGTGAAAATTTCTTAATCTAAGAAACCCTACAGCTAACTATCCATTTACTTCTCCTACTTGATTAAATAAACAAGTTATTAATATGATTATTCATAAAAATAGCGAAGTAAATACAAATAGCAGCCTACACATACAGATCATTCACTGAATAGCACACTCATACGACAAAGTGACACAGATTTTTTAGAAAAATGTCCATGGAAAAACTCAATGTGAGAAAACTGGTGCAGCTAGCTCTGGAGGGTCTTATTATTAAGCAGATTCTGAATACAAAAATTTCTGGGCACCATACATGGTTGGACCTACAGATAAAAACACAGCAACAATACCTCTTTCACTCAAAGACAGAAAACATCGCTGATTCACACCCTCAAATGGGATTTACAAAACTCGAGCCCTTTCTGGCCCACGGAAAACCCCAACGCTACTCCCCAGCCCTCTGCATCAACCTTCCTGGCCTGCATCAGCCTCTGCGCTGCTTTGGAAGGGCCTGCATCACCCCTGAAGGGCTTACGCTACCCCTGCGCTGCCCTGACTGGGTCTGCATCAGCACTGCGTGGCTCGTGCTGCCTTTGTGCTGTCTCTGCTTGGCCTCTACTGGACTGCGTGGCTCTGGGTTGCCTCTGCGCTGCTCGGTATGCTACCTATGTGCCGTTCTTGTACTCTTAGCCTGGGATCAGATCATCCCCTTGCCAATACTTCCCCTCACTGCACTGCAAACTCCTCCTGAAATTCTTAGCAAACCACGCCCTAGAATTTTAGCTTAGCTTCAGTGCTCCGCCAATGTGTGTGTTCTCCAACTGACCCCAAGCCCTCTCTTATACTTTTCTCGTTGAAACATCAATGACCGTGATCTAATCTCTAATCGACAGATAATATTAGAAGTTGTTTAATTCGCGTCACTTAAGTCATTCTCATCACATGTTTAATTTAATTCACTTTAATCTTTTAATTTTCCTAAGTTAGACTTAGGGTCCTTAATTAAAAATATTAATTATTTGAATATCTCTTAAACTTGATGGAATTATTCTAAACGCTTTCTGGGTTTTGGAGATCTTATGTACTCCAGCTCCTCCACAAAATTTGGGAGCTAGAGCAGTTTTGATGCTACCCCAAAATATTAACACTTCCTCTTAGCGAGGAATGTGCTCTAGCAATACAATCACTCCGAAGTACTGCTCTGATCTCTGGCATCGATCTTTGCGCTGATGCTTGGCCTGTTGCCCTTCATCACTATATTGTTGTTGCTCTTTGTATTGCTGCCCATGAATTTTCCACAGTAACTAATACATTCGTACTATAGCTCCCTCTCAAATTGTTGCGTCGTGCTGCCACTTGCTGCACTGCAACTCAGTTGCTGAGAGTAAGCAACTGAAGGACCCCTGCCCAATGACAAACAAGTTAGTCGGGTTGCATCTCATCACTAAAGCTCCTTAGGCTGTTGCTCTACACTGTCCTCCTAAAGCCACTGCGCTGCTACAACACTACATTGCATAAACATGCCTCCTCTACGTTGTTGAAGTCCCATCATCCCCACTGCGTTGTTGCCTCTACGTTGATGCTGCCTTTGCACTGCGCTACTCCCTCTGCAGTGTCCAGCTCTGCCTCTGCTCCATCCATGATCCTTTTTACCCACTGCTCCAGTAATTCCTGCTACTGTCTTAAGGCTCCTGTAGCATGGATGTGATCCAAGAATTGGGCTACTCAAGGATCCTGCCACCACTTTGTAGTTGCTATACAGATCAATATCGCCCCACCTCTTCTCTCAAGGTACATGAGTGCTCATGGCTACGTCATCGTCAGAGCCATCGTCTTCTTTAGCTACCGCAACCTTGGAACTAGAAGCTTCCTTTTCCTTCTTCCTTAGAGGACAATTGTTGGTGAAGTGTCCAAGTTCACCACATTGGAAAAAATTGATCTTAGATAGATCATGCTTCTTTTTCTCTTGCCACTTATTATATGTTAGGGTTGCATCTTCCTCTTCCTCCTTCTTCACTTTGCTTGATCTGGTGTTGGCTTGTCTCTTAGTCATTCAACGGATTTCCTCTTGTCGGAGGATAAACTACATGTCGTTCTAGTTTGGAAGGTCTTGTCTGCCCAAGATGCTTTGGACAAACGTTTCCCAATCCTCTGTGACTGCATTAGAGCAGTCCTCACTATGACATCATCATCCACCTTGATCCCCATGGCAATCAGCTGGTCTCGAATCGCATGCAACCTAAAGAGGAAAGGATCGATTTCCTCTCCCTTAGTCATCATAAACAACCTCATCTAGTTCTCTAGAAGCATATTCTTCTGGACGGATTTGCCTTGATACAATGTGGTTAAATATTTCCACATTTCATTAGTCGTATTCTTCTCGTCTATGTGTTGTACCACATGATCCTTAACTCTGTCCTTGATGAAGTGCTTGGCATGTGTTGCTAATTCATTATGCTTTGCGAGAAGAGTAGCATCGGTTGGTGTAGCCAAGACACTCTCTACATGCTCTTGTATATTGTATGCCTCCAGGACTGTCAGGATTCTAGCCTTCTAGATAGCAAAGTTGGACAATTCGTCCAACCTATCCTCATCACGCAGTCTATGTGGCGCCATCTGCTCAGAAATAATCAGTTGGAACAGATCCTCCTCTCCCTGCTTCTGTTGCTACCCTCAACGAAAACTCAGATCTAGGGTCCTTGGTGACAAAGGCTGTTGGGAAAAATACTGAGAGGGGGGGTGAATCAGTATTTAGAGCTGACTGAAAACTTTTTACTTTTTCTTTGAGAAGATTTCCATACGTGGTTTTTATGAACTCAACTAGCATATGCACGCGGAAATATAGAAGAAAACTAGCGTATACTGATTCATCTTTCAGATTTAGAGAAATAGTCTTTTAAACAGATTTATCAATTATGAATAAGGCTAGATAATTATAAGTTATGAGCAGTAAACAACAGTATAAAGCATCACACACATGAACACCAAGATTTAAGGTGGAAACCCAAATCGGGAGAAAACCACCACTGCTGTCGTCTCTGTCTTCAATCTTTATTATATAGAAAACCTTTTACAACATGCACTGATGCAGACTTATACCAGTATGCAGGCTTCTACGTGCAGAAGGCTGCAACCTTCTCTCGTTTTCCAGCTACAACTGGAAGGAAGCTCCAACCCCCTGATCTTGTTTACCAGCCTCTCCTGGAAGGGAGCTTCAACCCCCTGATTTCAACACCAGCTTCTACTGGTTGAAAGCTTCTACTGCCATACTGAAGGCTTCAACCTTCAGACCCATTGCAGACCACGTTTCATCAATTTTCATATTGGATCAAACAGCTTCAACACAACCCTTCACTAAACATCAAAAAACATATTTTTCCCAATACTTCAAATAGAACAGTGAGACCACTGTAACCAGAATATCAGAAATAACCCAGACTTCAGAATAGATATGCAGATACAAACTCAACCCTGAACATTCATTAATTCAAATAGCATACGCTACTTTTATTCACTGAAGCCGCGTGTATACGCGCTTTCCTACTCACCAACCTGCGTATGCCTCTGTGCATATTGTTTTTCATAACATGAAATGCATACACCAATTCTATTCACCGAAGCTGCGTGTATACGCGCTTTTCTTCGTATCAACCTGCGTATACTTCTGAGAATACTGATTTTCAGAATGTGATCAATATTAGATTCAGATCTGAGGCTTTCAGTCAGACACCTTCTCAGCAATGCAGAACCTTTAGACAGTCAGTCAGATTTAACCATGTTTTCTCACTCATTGATTAGATTTGTTCATTATCGAATCAGCAGCATACTCCATATTCAATCAACCCAGAACTTCAAGTAGACTTCATTGACCGACAGCAGAGAGAAAACAGAAATCACAGAAGTAATATCTGTAAATAAGCTTCAGAAACCCTAACTGCCATACGCGCTTTTAATGAAGCGAACCCGCGTATATACGCGCTTTTACCGAGACAAACTAGCGTATAGATCTGTAAAAGATAAATTTTGCAGAACAGACCAAATCTATAAAATTACCCAGATTTTTTCAATTTCTTCATCATATTTGCGCGATGGTATTCTTGGACGGAATCAAATAAACCATACAACGCTCAATACTGTGTGCCAAAACCATGGTAATGCCCCTTGGTATTATAACTTTGGAGCGCAAAAGGGCATACGTGACTTGGCCTTTAAAAACTTGCGTATACATTGTGACATATCATATTTATCATTTCTCCGACATTTACTGGAATTCTTTCCTCTGTCACATCTGAACTGAACTGTAGATACATCATTCTTACATCTGTAATACATAGGTTGCTATCCAAAGACAACTCCGCAAGTTAGTTTCCATCAAGGACAACTTCATCAAGTAGGTTGCCATCAAGGACAACTCATTGCATCATATTTCCAACAATCTCCCCCTTTGGACTTGATGGCAACCATGACCAGAAATACATTCAGCAACAACATTCTCCCCCTTTGACATCAAGGGCAAAGGGTAGATCAAGATCCTTTGTACCGACAATACCATGCTCCCCCTGAGATCATGCTGCATCTTTAAACATAATTTTTCAATGAAGTACATGACTCTATGACCTTTCCTATCTCCAAGGACTCATACTTACATCAATGATACAACCAAGTGGATTTACATGTCACTGAAGTACCCAACCAAGTGGGTTTACACATTTTGACTCAACTACCCAACCAAGTGGGTTTACAGATTTGAACAAGTCCTTACATGACTGAATACTACAATTTTACATCATAGGTCTCAACATGACCTTTTTCATCAAATTACATAAATGACTTATACAATCAAGATCAAATATTCTCAAGCATGAGATCAAACTACAACAAATAAATAGAATTCCAACAATGCATCATTTCCACATGACCAATGCTCCCCCTTAGCCTGTGCATCCTGAACAACAAATCATCAAGGCATCTTCATCAAAAGCATTAGAGAATGAAACAGAAGTATGAGAGCTGGAACATCACCAGAGATACCCAGCAGCACCACAACTGTGCTGAAGAATGTTGACCAAAAAAAAAAAAAAAAAATTGTTAGCAAACACCCATACGCGGTTTTCTGTGTATAAACTCGCGTATATACGCGACTGTCCTTCAGGAAATCCGCGTATCCAATTCAATCTTATGAATTTAAGAAGATCTAATCTTCTAAGAGGCAGAGACAACTCCCAGCTTCTGTCTAAGATATTCAAACGCTTCCCTGGGTAAAGGTTTGGTAAATACATCAGCAACTTGTTCTTTGGAGGGAACATACTCCAACTTTACCTTTTGTTCAAGCACTTGTTCACGTAAGAAGTGATACTTGATGGGAATGTGCTTGGTCTTGGAATGCATAACAGAATTCTTTGAGATATTGATGGCACTTGTATTATCACACATAATGGAGATAGGAGGTGAACATTTGATTTGAATGTCTTGTAAGGTTTGCATCATCCAAAGAAGTTGAGTGCAACATGATGCGGCAGCCACATATTCTGCTTCTGCTGTAGATAAGGCAATAGAGATTTGCTTCTTGTTGAACCAAGATACTAACCGGGGCCCCATATAGAATGCACCACCACTAGTGCTTTTCCGATCATCAACATTTCCAGCCCAATCTGCATCAGTGTAAGCATGAAGAGTGAGATCAGCATTCTTTGGATACTATAGTCCAAAGTCTTGAGTTCCTTGTAGATATTTGAATATTCTTTTGACAACCTGAAGGTGAGACTCTTTTGGATTAGCTTGGAATTGTCCAACAATCCCAACTGCATGCATAATGTCTGGTCTAGTCCCAGTGAGATAAAGTAGACTTCCTATCATAGATCTGTATTCTGGTTGATTCACCGCGGGAGAATCATCATGAGAGCTGAGATTACATCCGGTTATCATTGGTGTACTTACAGGTTTGCACTCTTCCACGCCATACTTCTTCAGAATTTGCTTAAGATATTTTGCTTGTGATAAGAATATGCCATCTGTTGCTTGTTGCACTTGCAAGCCAAGAAAGAATGTTAGTTCCCCAAGTAAAGACATTTCAAATTCTTGCTGCATAACAGAAGAAAATTTCTGACTCATAGATTCTTCATTACTTCCAAAAATGATATCATCAACATATACAACCACAATCAATAGTTTATCATTTTCAGTTTTTGTGTATAAGTTTCTATCAGCAGACCCTTTTGAAAATCCTTGTTGATGAAGATATTTGTCAAGACGACAATACCATGCCCTTAGAGCTTGTTTGAGACCATATAGAGCCTTTTTAAGTCTACAAACAAGTTTTTCATCATTTCCCAAAATGAATCCTTCTGGTTGTTCTATATAAACTTCTTCTTCTAGATCACCATTGAGAAAACAGTTTTAACATCCATTTGATAAACTTTGATTTGTCGGAAGATTGAAAAAGCAAGAAACATTCTTATGGCTTCAAGTCTAGCTACAGGAGCAAAAGTTTCTTCAAAGTCTATACCTTCTTGTTGAGCATACCCCTTGCAAACAAGTCTAGCTTTATTTCTTATAACATCCCCATTCTCATTTAACTTGTGTTTGAATGTCCATTTAGTTCCAATGACATTTTTGTCATGAGGTCTTGGTACTAATTCCCAAGTGTGATTTTTTTCAATTTGATCAAGCTCTTCATTCATGGCTTGAATCCAAAATTCATCTTTGCTAGCTTGATTGACATTATGTGGTTCAATAGTGGATAGAAATGCCAGATAGCTAGAAGATCCCACAAGAGTCCTTCTTGTTTGTACACCTGATTCCTTTTCTCCCAAAATTTGAGATTCTGGGTGATTCTTTTGAACATATCTGGATGGAGCTTTTTCAGATAAATCATCTCCGGGTTCTTCATTGGGTTCACTGCCTATATCATTTCTATTTGATGTAGAAGGATATGTGTCATCTTCGTCTTCATCTGTTGTTTGTTTTTCTTCTTTTGGAGCTGCATGAGACTCATCAATAACAACATCAATACATTCAACAATCTTTCGAAGTCTTTTATTGTAACATTTATATGCTCTACTCCTAGAGGAGTAACCAAGAAGTATTCTCATCCGTCTATCTAAAATTGCTTATCATTATTTTATAAAGTATTTACTTTCCAAAAACTCTGTTGCCTTCTATTGTGCTGGGAGGAGAACCATACTAGAGTTCATATGGAGTTTTATCACTATTTACACGAACATGTGCCTTGTCAAGAATATTTAACATCGTATGTGTCAGCTTCTCCCAAAATGTGTCTGTTCCCGAATCATCAAGTATAGCTCTAGCCATTTGTTGAATCGATCTATTCATTCTTTCGTTAATACGCCATTTTTTTGTGGAGTGCCAGCTACAGAGAACTGTCTTTTTATGCCACGTTGTTCACAAAATTCAAGGAATTCATCTGAAGTATATTCTCCTCCTCGATCAGATCTAAGACATTTGAGTTTTAGATCTAATTCATTTTCAACCAGAGCCTTCAAGATCTGAAATTTCTCAAATGCTTCATCTTTGTGTTTAAGCAACCTAATCCAACACATTCTAGAGAAATCATCAATAAATAAGATATATTATTGTTCACCATGAGGTGACTTTTTCCTCATAGGTCCACGTATGTCAGTATGAATGAGTTCAAGAGGCCTACTTGATGATCCTTCCTTGGCATTAAATTCCACTCTGGTCTGCTTGCCGAATTGGCAAGATTTGCATATGATACTTTCAAGTAGAGTAATATTGGGAAGACCACAAACAACATTAAGTATGCTTGATTTGTTGATTTGAGAGAAGCTTAGATGCCCCAAACTTCTATGCCATAGCCAGTTTTCTGAAGATTTACTCAAGTAACATTGTTCTTTGCAGTTATTCAATACATACAGGTTGCTTGGAGTTCTTTTTCCTTTTACAATTGTTTTACCTATATCAATATCACGTACCACACATTCTTTTGAACTAAAGACAACTTCAGTTCCTTGATCACATATTTGACTTACACTTAATAGGTTATGCCTTAATCCATCCACATACATGACATTGTTAGCTTTCACCTTTTCTTTTAGAAACACAGACCCTTTTCCCTTAATTACCGCAGGAGTATCATTTCCAAATGTAACCTTCTTTTCCTTTTCTAGAGCACTATGTTGAGTCTCAAATCTCTGCAGATCTTTTCCATACACTCAGACCTTTTTCATTCACTCCGAACCTAAATATATATTACTGGACATTTATTTGCAATTAATTGGTAAAAGAGCATATAAAGGTTTCTAACTATATTTTGTAATCAAGCCGCTTGATTTAGATTTTTGTCATTTAGTCGCTAATCTTGCCACTCACCGCCGCAACTTTCTGTACTCATTTTGTGAAAGTCTATGTTACAAAATTTTCAAGAAAAACGAGCCACATGGGCAAGTCGAAATGATGTGGACATGGATCGTGTCCTATTGGCTCATAAATTCACTTAAGGAGGTTATGGCCAAAGCTATAGTCAACCGTAGAGTCCTACCAAAGGATGTGACTCTGTTTCTCGTCACGTGAAGATTTATATGGCCATTTCTGAATTTCGGGAGACACCTCAACACCTGTACATGGCTCCATAAGCCGAATTCAACATCCACTCTTCATAGATTTACTCCTCAACGCGGCCATGATCCTAGATCTCTGGACGTAATGGTTTACGTGTTCTCTATCAGCACAAACTTTAGGAAATTAGTTATATTTCCTTTGTTATAAATAATGCATTTGCATACGCATATTAGATTAGTCTCCATTAGCCTCCAGATAGCTCTGTAATATAATTACGTTGCCACTGTGCCGTAATATCACCTCTCTGTTATGACTGCATTTTAATATATAAGAAGATCATTTCAAGCGTAATTGTGATTTTTTATTATACAGCCGGTGTAGAGGGTCTCTACACACGCCGAGGTTTTGTGCATTATTGTATAGTTATTGTTTTATTTCTTTAAGCTCATTGTGCCATAAGTCATTCATGTGTTTATACATTGCATCTTTCATGGTATATATGCTTCATTTCTGTTTATAATCTTTCATGCTTTACATCTTGCTTCTGTCCATAATATTTCATGTTTTATGTTATTGTTAATCGACGTTGTTCTTGTTTCAAATATAAATAGGCAAAATTTCTGGCATTTGCATGTAACTTTTTGACTAATGACATGGAATTAATATTGTTCGCCGCTAATTTACTTTTCTTAGTTTCGTTTAATTTCGCATCGTCATTATTTCATTTTTGTACATTTGGTTTAAAAGAGTTGATTTAGATATTAAATCAACATTGCATTTATTTTCTGCCATCTAAAGCTACAAATGGGATGTATGGTGAGGGATTGAAGCATGAGTGTGTAGTTTGATATTAGTTTACTTTCTGCAAGTTAGAAATATTAAATTGCTCATGTCATTTTCAGTTACCTCCGAAAACCATAGCTGGACTAATGGTGAGGGATTGAAGTATGAGTGTGTAGTTTGATATTAGTTTACTTTCTGCAAGTTAGATATATTGAATTGCTCATGTCATTTTCAGTTACCTCCGAAAGCCACAGCTGGACTGATGGTGAGGGATTGAAGTATGAGTGTGTAGTTTGATATTAGTTTCTTTTTGTGCAAATTAGATATCAGATTGCTCAAGTTGTTTATGGTTACCTCCGAAAGCCATAGCTGGACTAATGGTGAGGGATCAGAATATAAGTTGATGTAATTTGATTTAGATTTACTTTGTTGCAATTCTTGATTTTCTTTGAGTACAGTTTCTTTTGTGTTTAGACAGCAGCAAGGATAATGAGTTTCATGATCAGTAGTTCACTGTTTGATTAACTAGGATAGCAGCACATTTTCATTTCCTTTCAGTTTTGTCATTGTATGTTTCAAATTCCTTTTGAAGTTTGAAGTTGGTAAATCATTATAAAGGATATCATTGCCTTGAACAATCATAACCATACTTGTTTTTATTTTAGAATTTCCATCTCACATTAGAAAACCAAAAACGACAAAAAGGTAAGAAATAGGTTATCTTGCACATATAGTGCGCCACACTTCATTAGCTTACGAATCTCGGATTGACAAATTAATGTAGCAATTTAGGACACACTAAATTGACCAAACATTTTGGTGCCGTTGCCGGGGAAGTGTATCTAGGTAGCCAATTTCTTAAAAAAAAAAAAACAAATAATAAAAGAAGGGAAAACTTGATAATTTCTTGAAGTATGCTCTCCTCTTGCACCTAGTGTGATCTGGAGGATCAGAAAAGAGAATTATTGGTTTAGTAATTTCTTAAGTATGCTCTCTTCTTGCACCTAGTGTGACCTGGAAGATCAGAAAGAGAATTATTATCCCTACTTTAAAAAAAAAAAAAAAAATGACATGCATAGAGCAAGAGATTCTAGGGGAAGGTTTATAGCTAAAGCCAAGAGTTCGATTTTCACAACTCCATATTCTTCAAGGCATAGACAAGAATCACCACCATCTACCCCTAGCCTTAAGATTTTTGGAATTCAAGGAGCAGCTGAATTAGAGGATTCTCCTATACCACCTACTAAATCTCATTTAGAAAAGGAAGAGACTCCCTCTTATCCTCCCTTGATAGAAGAACTAGAGGACTTCAAGGACTCTAAAGAAACTATCATGGCAGAGGAAATAATAGATGGATTTGTACGTAGAGGTAGAGGTAGAGGAGAAGGAAACAATGGAGACAACAATGGTGAAGGAAATAATGGAAGAAATAGGGAAGGAGACAACTTGTTTGGATTCCCTATAGTTGATGAGGAAACTCGTACAACGATGAAAAATATCTCACCATCTGTCCTCCCTAACTTTTATGGATTGCGAAGTGAGGATCCTGAAACATTTCTGTTTGAGTTTGAAGTTGTGTGCCGAACTTATGACTATATGGAAGACTCTCAAAAACTCAAACTGTTTCCTTCAACATTGAAGGGATCTGCTTTGAAATGGTTCATGGGATTAGCCACTCAATATATTAGGACTTGGAATGATATGAAACAAACATTTTTGGATAGATACTTGGACTATTGTATGCCCACCAATCACAAGGATGAGGTATTCAAAATGATGCAAAAAGAAGATGAAAAATTGGAAGACTTAATTGAAAGATTTCAATACAACTTGAAAAGAGCAAAGATGAGCAACTTAGATAATGAAACCTTGAAAGCCCTCCTATTAAAAGCCATTAGAGATGAATGGATAGACATTTTAAACATGATGGGGAAAGGAGACATTTTTCAACTTCCATTTCGTGATATAACAGAACTATGTATCCATCTCTCAAGAGGAAAATCTAAAACAGGAAAAGGGCCTAGGGATTCTTCTCTTATTAGGGCTAAAAAATCTGCAACGGGATCGGTAAGTAGGGCAGAGATTGGTAATATGCTTGATGAGTTCAAAACTGATATCTTAGGGAGCCTTAGTGAACAACTAGACACCCTTAAAATCCAAAACAAGAAGAAAGTAGAAACAGATGCTTTAGCCATCTTTTGTCCGAAATGTAGGAAGAAACATGCTTTAAGGGAATGTCCCTTGGATGCAAAAGTTGTAGAAACATGTATGATTTGCTCAGAGAATCATGAGATCAAGGATTGCCCTTCAATTCCTGGACTCAAAGCTGTCTTTCAAGAAGACCCAAATTCAGTAGAATCTCTCTGTTTTGTTGCAAGAAGACCTTGGCAGGGACAACAAACTCAAGGGTTTAACAACCTTATGAATCTTCAAACCCCACCAAATTGGAATCCTTGGCAACAACCTTGGCCTCAACATCAGAATTCATATCAACCATGGGTACAAGGGATGCAAAATCCTTATGGGATATTTGCTCAATTTTATCAATATCCTCCATCTTTTCAAAATCAACAAGCTCCACAACTTCCAAACCCAAATCCACAACTTTCATTGCCATTTCCACAACAACAACCTTCTCAACAAAATCCAAATCCTCAACTTATGCTCCCATACCAACAAAAGAAAAATCAACTTCCAGCTCAGCCATTGCCAAATCCTAACAATAAAAATCCTCAGAATACTTACATGGTAGAAGGACAACAATTTTCTACCTATATGATTGTTCCTCTCAACGATGTACAACTCAGATCTGGTAGAGTTTTAGAAAAACCTTCTATAGATATTCAAGAGCAAGATACCTCTGAGGAGGACTCTCTTCAAGTCAATAAGGGTTCTGAGGAAGAATCTCTTCAAAATTCAAGCATGCAAAAAGAAAAAGAAAATTTAACACCCACAACTCCTATAGTTGAGCAACCCGCATCTTCATCTACACCTCCTTTTCCTGAAAGACTACAAATTGACAAGGGGGTGGAAAAACAAATCTTGTTGCCTAACTATAACTTTCTAGATGAATTGAAGAATGTTTGTATCAAGATTCCCTTGCTACAAGCCATTCGAGAGATTCCTATTCTAGCAAAAACAATAAAGGAGTTGAGTTTCAAAAGACCAAGAAGGAAACTAAAAGACACAAGAAGAATCCACCTGGTAGGAAAGATTGCAGATATTATGATGGGAAAAATTACCATGCAGAAGTATGTAGATCCAGGAAGTCCAATTGTCAAGACACATATAAATGGGATAGAAATTCCAAACAAATTGATTGACTTAGGGGCTGCTATCAACATTATGAGTAGACAGACTATGGAACAGCTAAAACTTCCTAACCTTCTTTTTACACCTACTTTACTGCAACTTGCAGATTGATCAATTATTAAACCAGATGGTGTATTAGAAGATATTTCAGTCTCCTTAGATTCTTGGGAATATCCGGTAGATTTTATGATTTTGACTCCCAAGAGTAATCTAGGAGGGCACCCACTTATCTTAGGAAGACCTTGGCTAGCCACAGTTGATTCTTTTATTAGTTGTAGATCTGGGGATATGTACATTTCTAATGGTAATTTGAAAAAGAAATTCAATTTGTATCCTCCAGCAAAAGCAATTACAGAAGTAGGAGACAATGAATGGGTCGATGATGAGGACATTATACAACCTGTCTTTACCATTTCGGAAATTAGTGAGGATAGTCAAATTCTGAACACATTAGAAAATTTTGAGACATCTTTAGAATATGACCCCACACAATTTCAGTTGGAATTTGACATAGAATATTTATCATCAAGACTAATGTCTCTTTACTCTATGGAAGAGTTTGGTAGTTCTACCATTGAGATTTTTCCAGGAAAAACATTGAATATCAACAAACATTTGGAAAAGTCACAACAAAAAGAACTAATCAAAATCTTGCAAAAACATTCTACTGCATTTTCATGGGAGTATACTGACATGAAAGGTATTGATCCTAAGACTTGCATCCATCATATCTATATTGAGGAAAACAATAGACCAATCAGACAACCTCAAAGAAGGATGAATCCAAATCTTAGGGAGATAGTGAAAGTAGAGCTCCAAAAACTACTCAATGTAAACTTCATTTATCCAATTTCAGATAGCCGATGGGTTTCTCCTCTGGTTATAGTACCTAAAAAGAATGGTAAATGGAGGGTGTGCATTGATTACAGGGAATTGAACAAAGAAACTTTGAAGGATCACTTTCCTTTGCCTTTTATCGATCAGGTATTAGATACATTAGCAGGTAAAAAGTACTTTTCATTTTTGGATGGTTTTAGTGGCTATAATAAAATTCAGGTAGCACCTGAAGATCAAGATAAGATCACATTTATTTGTCCATGGGGAACTTTTGCCTATCGAGTGCTTCCTTTTGGGTTATGTAATGCACCTGCAACATTCCAAAGAGCAGTACTAGGAATTTTTTCTGATCTAATCTATGATTGTGTAGAGGTTTATATGGATGATTTTACAGTTTATGGTAATTCATTTGAAGAGGCATTAGAAAATTTGGAAAAAGTTCTCATAAGATGTAAAGAAACAAACTTTTCATTAAGCCATGAAAAATGCTTTATGATGTTTACTGAAGGGATTGTTTTAGGACATCATATTTCAGGAGATGGGATTAAGGTTGATAGATCAAAAGTTGAAGTCATCTCCAAGTTGCCTATTCCAAATTGTCAAAGAGATGTTAGAATTTTTCTAGGATTTACTAGATACTATAGAAGATTTATAGAAAACTTCACTAAAATAGTATCTCCACTCTTCAAACTGCTTACAAAAGACTGTGAATTCAAATGGGATCCTGATTGTCAATCAGCCTTTGAAACTTTGAAAACAAGAATATCTGAAGCACCTATCTTGAGAGGACCAAATTGGAAACTCCCTTTCCATATTTCTACGGATGCTTCAGATACAGCTCTAGGAGCTGTGTTGGGCCAAAAATATTTAGTTCCTTATGCCATTTATTATACCAGTAAAAATTTGACTCCCACAGAGTTGAATTATACTGTGACTGAAAAAGAGTTTTTAGCCATTGTTCATGCAATTAATAAGTTTAGACATTACATAACAGGCTATGAAACTTTTATTCATACTGACCATTCTACAATTAGATATTTAATGAACAAACCTGTTACTAATGGAAGAGTGACAAGATGGCTCTTACTTTTGCAAGAATTCAATATTACTGTGTTGGATAGACCAGGAAAACAAAATACAGTAGCTGATTTCTTGTCTAGGATTCAGAATACTAAAGAAGATTCTCCTGTAGAGGATAAGTTTCTTGATAAATACTTGTTTGCAGTAACTATTAAGACTCCTTGGTATGTAGATATTGCTAACTATTTGATTACAGGGAAACTACCTTCACATTTATTTCCAAATGAAAAACGAAAAATTATTCAGGAAAGTTCAAAATATTCATGGATTTCTAACGAATTGTTTAAAACAGGGCCAGATCTTGTGATCAGAAGATGTGTCAGGGAAGATGAAATGCCTGATATTCTTAAGGCATGTCATGATGAACCATGTGGCGGACACTTTGCAGACAAAAGGAAAGCCTATAAAATCCTCTCTTTAGGATATTATTGGCCTTCCCTCTTCAAAGATGCAAAACAATATGTCAAAAGGTGTGATAGCTGCCAAAGAGTAGGGAAACCTACCCTTTCAAATGAAATGCCATTGCAAACACAGGTACTCATTGAACCCTTTGAAAATGGGCTTTAGATTTCATTGGACCTATTAATCCACCATCTAAGCAAAAGAAGTATATATTGGTTTGTACCGATTATGTTACTAAATGGGTAGAAGCCAAAGCATTAGTATCTGCTACTGAAAATTCAGTTGTTCATTTTCTTTATGAGGATATTTTTACTCGCTTTGGTGTTCCAAGAGAAATTGTGATAGATCAGGGGAGCCAATTCACATCCAATTTGGTGGAGAAGTTGATGGAAGAATACAAAATCAAGCACATAAGATCTACTCCTTACCATCCACAAGCAAATGGTCAAGTGGAGTCCACAAACAAAGTTCTTGAAAGTATCATCACCAAAACTGTTCATCTACATAGAAGAGATTGGGCAGAAAGGCTTCCTGAAGCCTTGTGGGCCTACAGAACTATATGGAGAAATACAACAGGACATTCTCCCTATGAACTTGTTTATGGGAAAGAAGTCTTGCTCCCCATTGAGTTCCAAGTCAAGACCTTCAAGATAGCAGTTCAATTGGGGATGAATTTATCAGAAGCCCAAAAGCATAGAATGGAGCAATTAAATGAGCTAGATGAGATCAGACAAGAGGCAATTCTAAGCACTGATCTAGTTCAATATCAAAGAGCTAAATGGCATGACAAGTACATCAAAGAGAAGAAGTTTCAAGAAGGAGATTGGGCATTTTTATTTGATTCCAAGTTTAAATATTTTCAAGGAAAATTTCAGACTCATTGGCTTGGGCCATATGAGATTGACAAGATCTTTAGCAATGGAGTGGTAAGAATCAAGACCATTGATGAATTTCAAACTCCTCTTATTGTGAATGGCCATAGATTGAAAGTTTATCATAAGCCACTCTCAAAAGAGGATTTTGTCAAAATGTTTCAAGAAAATTCTGCAATCAGGCTGGTACAGAAGAATTCTTCTTCTCCACCAGCCTAGCTTTTGTTCTTTCAATTAAAAAAATAAAAATAAAATAAAAATAAAATAAAATAAATTGTATAAGCCTGAAAACCAATCACTGATTGGCAGTCTTATACAGAAAATGTAGGGTGAAAATCAGGAACACCTGACACCCTATATTTTCCAAAAAAAATCTATCTTTCATTTCACAAGTTTTGTGACCACTTCATTCCACTCCATTTCACTCCATTTCACTCCATTCCACTTCATTTTATCTATTTCATTCCATTTCACCAATAAAATTCTTTTTCATGACCATTTCCATCTAGTCATTTGTCATCCGTTCATTTCCATTCACCCAAACAATCGCTGTGTCAGTTTCCGCAGCTGACTCCAGTTTCCGCAGCCAGAAGCAGATTCCGCAGCTACCACTTTGTTTTCAAAAGAATGTACAGCCAGATGTTATTTCCATAATCATGAAATTAAATGCAGGTGTGAGGACCAATTATGAAGATATGGGGCATTCAAGATACCAATGAAGAGCAACTAATTGAAGACCAAGGAAAAAGGCAAAGATTCCAAAGTATGAGTAAAATTTATTTCAAATAGCATTGAAAACACATTTTTATATAGTTATGAACCATAAGCTCCATTATGTGCAATGATTATATTGACAATCTCCGTAACCCTTTCACGATCTCCATATGATCCTCCCACATTCATTTTCAAACGGTCCCATAATTAAACCTCCGATCTTCACTCAAACTCCGATACTCCCCCTGTGACAATGAGACGTAGTTGATTTGACTACGGCTTCTTTCAGCCGCATAAAATCCATAGCCGTTGTTTAAACGTGCTTACATTTATTTTGCAGCCACCAAATTTCAAACACTGCCGGATGTGTTATACTCTTCCTATTGTTCTACTAATCTCACAGCCGCATTTCTGTCATGCTCATGTAACCCTTCTCTATTCCGCTTCACTCCATTTCATTCTCTATTACGCTACAGTCTGTATACCCACTCTCTGATATCTACCTACAGTCATTGTGCTCATTTCCGTGCATTCAGCCGTTCTACTTCCATTGAACCCTCCTCACGCAGGCAAGTTTTTAAAAGAGCAGAAAGAAGGATGGGTAAATTGCTAAGAGCAGAACCAGAAGGACCTAAATTCATGGAGGGATATCCGCAAGTCAGAGATATATTGAAGAAAGCAAAGTGGCTGCGGTTTATCCAAAAGTTCAGAGGCTACCATAAAGAAGTGACAAAAGCATTTGCAAGGTCGTTCAATGGCCTGGAAGTAGAGATTGGAGACCTTAAGTTTGCGGTGAATGAGGCATCTATAGCAACTTCCACGGAACTTCCTCAAGAGGGTGAGCGTTGGTTTAAGAATAAAAGCATTAGTGATGAAGCCTGGAGAATAATCTTACGAAACCAAGGTATGGACATAACTATTTTTAAAAGAGGAATTCCCGTTCATGCTTTGAAAAAGGAATGGGCTACTTTGCTGCTAGTTGTTCAAAAATTCATTACCTATGAAGGCCGTTTTGGGTCCATGTATATGTACTATACCAGATTGCTGATGAATTTTCTAGATAATCAAACTCTCAATCTCCCATATTTTCTATTAAATAGTTTGAAGAAGATGTTTGTGACTGTTCAGAAACATTTAGGGGATGTAGAACCACATCTATATCACCATGGTCTTGTAAAAATTTTGATTGAAAAAGAGTTAAAGGAGAAGAAGGACACATGGGAACAATTTTTGATCAGAAATTTCTTTGAGGAACCTCAAGAAATTCTTGAAGGTAGCACATCAAGAAGGAGTAGGAGAAAAAGAACAAATGATGAAACTCAAAGTACTCCTACTACTACAATTGAAAGAACTAGTAGGGAAGAGAGGTTGTCAAAAAGGAAGAAGAGAGAAACCAAGGGTAAAAAGCCAATAACACCAAAAGAGAGAAAAAGTATTGAGGCTATACATCAAACCCCTTCTTCCGAAGAAGAAGATCATCAAGTGTTATCTGAAAGATTGGTTCATCTTCAAGAATAGTTATCTATAGCCAAGAAGAAAGAGAAAGGAAAACAAAAGCAAAAGGACAGTGGTCCACAGCGTGTGAGAAGAAGTTCCAGACTTAAGGGGAAATTGAGGAAAACGCAAATGAAAGGACCCCATTTCATCGATTTGGGAGAAGAAACATCTGAACAATCCCCAGCTGACCATAGTCCATCTCACTCTCAGTCAGTTAGTGAACCTGGTTCATTTCATTCTCAGTCAGACATTGAACATAGTCCATCCCATTCTCAGCCAGATGTTGATGTGAGCCCTTCTCAACCAGATTTTGAAGACAACTCTCCTTCACGGCATTTTGGGGACAGCCCAATAAAAATGACACCTGATATAGACCCCAAGCAGCAAGAAGTATATGATTATATAGAATCTTTAGAAAAAGCAGCTACAGGTCCCAGTACTTCGTCCATTCAGCCTCACACAGTACAAGATGATTTAGTCCAATCACTGAAACAAGAAATCTTTGAGCTAGAGCTTCTAAATAGACACATCAAAAATAAAAATGAGACATTGAAGGAACAAAGTAAATTGGACAAAATCATTCATGATAATACCATGCTACATCTGGGAATATGGCAGAAGAAGAACAAGAAATTGAAAAGGAAATTCCAGAAGTTAAGCAGAGCACTGGTTAATATCAAATTTAGATGCTTAATGAAGAAGCCCAGAATGTTAGCAGCACCAAGGAAGAAGAGGAGAGGATTGGATGTACTGGCTGAAGTGTCAAGGAATATGAACTGAAGAAGGATTATCAAAATTTTGGTTGCATGAGGACATGCAACACCTTCACAGTGGGGGTATGTTGAGTCTCAAATCTGCATCTTTTCCATACACCTTTCTAGACCTTTTTCATTCACCTGAACCTTCCCAGTTGTCAATATCATTGTATATTAATTGCAAAAGAGCATCTAAAATGATTTTTAACTATATTTTTGTGTCTGCTGTTTGATTTAGATTTTTGCTCATTTAGCTGCGGAATCTTGCCATTTTCCGCAGCTGCTGCAACTTTCCGCAGCCATTTTGTGAAAGTCTATGTTACAGGTGTCTTCAAG
Organism: Pinus albicaulis; assembly: GCA_034641835.2. NCBI lineage: Eukaryota > Viridiplantae > Streptophyta > Pinopsida > Pinales > Pinaceae > Pinus > Pinus albicaulis. The sequence goes on along the minus strand of CM076579.1, from coordinate 1,542,939,666 downwards.
AAAAACGAGCCACATGGGCAAGTCAAGAATGATGTGGACATGGATCGTATCCTATTGGCTCGAGAAAATTCACTTAAGGAGGCTGCGGTCAAAGGTGGCCAAGTGGAAGTCAACCGTAGAGTCCCACGGTGACAGGACTCTATTTCTCGTCACGTGAAGATTTATATGGCCATTTCTGAATTGCGGGAGACACATCAACACCTGTACATGGCTCCATAAGCTGAATTCAAACATCCACTCTTCATAGATTTACTCCTCAACCCGGCCATGATCCTAGATCTCTGGACGTAATGGTTTATGTGTTCTCCATCAGCACAAACTTTAGGGAATCAATTATATTTCCTTTGTTATAAATAATGCGTTTGCATACGCATATTAGATTAGTCTCCATTAGGCTCCAGATAGCTCTGTAATGTAATTACGTTGCCACTGTGCCGTAATATCACCTTTTTGTTATGAATGCATTTTAATATATAAGAAGACTCTGTTTCCAAGCGTAATTCGTACTTGAAGGCTGTTGCCAAGGCTGGTGTAGAGGGCCCCTGCACACGCTGAGGTTTTGTGCATTATTGTATAGTTCTTGTTTTATTTCTTTTTTGAACATTGCAGCTGCTAAGTCATTAATCTGTTTATACATCGTATCTTTCATGTGTATTTATGCTTCATCTCCGTTCATAATCTTTTATGCTTACATTGTACTTCTCCGTCTGCATCTTTCATGTTTTATGTTATTGTTAATCGATCAATATTCTTGTTTCAAAGTTATAAATAGTTGCCCCGGGCATTTGCATAACTTCTTCTTTACTCCACTGATATGGAATTAATATTGTTCTCGTCGGCTAATTTACTTTTCTTAGTTTCACACTCGCATCGTTTGTTTATTTCCTGGTAGTTGCACATTTGCTTCGTAGTTAGATTTAGATATATTTAACTCCGCTTTCATATCATTTTCAGTTACCTCCGAAAGCCACAGCTGGACTGATGGTGAGGGATTGAAGTATGAGTGTGTAGTTTGATATTAGTTTACTTTCTGCAAGTTAGATATATTGAATTGCTCATGTCATTTTCAGTTACCTCCGAAAGCCACAGCTGGACTGATGGTGAGGGATTGAAGTATAAGTGTGTAGTTTGATATTAGTTTATTTTCTGCAAGTTAGATATATTGAATTGCTCATGTCATTTTTAGTTACCTCCGAAAGCCACAACTGGACTGATGGTGAGGGATTGAAGTATGAGTGTGTAGTTTGATATTAGTTTCTTTTTCTGCAAATTAGATATCATATTGCTCAAGTTGTTTATGGTTACCTCCGAAAGCCATAGCTGGACTAATGGTGAGGGATCAGAATATAAGTTGATGTAATTTGATTTAGATTTACTTTGTTGCAATTCTTGGATTTCTTTAAGCATAGTTTCTTTTGTGATTATACAGCAACAAGGATAATTTGGTTTTCATGCTCAATAGTTCACTGTTTGATTTATTAGGCTAGCAACACATTTTCATTTCCTTTCAAGTTTTGTCATTGTATGTTTCAAATTCCTTTTTAAGTTTGAAGTTGGTAAATCATTATAAAGGATATCATTGCCTTGAACAATCATAACCATACTTGTTTTTATTTTTTTCATCTCACATTAGATAACCAAAAACGACAAAAAGATAAGAAATAGGTTATCTTGCACATATAGTGCGCCACACTTCATCAGCTTACGAATCCCGGATTGATAAATTAATGTAGCAATTTAGGACACACTAAATTGACCAAACACACTATATGCAAGAAGTTTGTTTTTGTCACCTGTCATATGTTTTGAGCATCCACTATCAATGTACCATTGATTTTCTTCACCTTCTGCAAATAAATCTATGCCACAATTTTCAACCTGCAATTCCTTCTTTTTCCACACTTTGGAGTTTGAAGGAAACTGCTCTTTTGGCTGGACTTTGCTCCTGCATTCAGATTCTTCATGGCCAAAGTTATTGCAATAAGCACATTCAACTTCATTTTGAAGAGGAGAAAAGTTGTTATAGGTATTCTTCTTTTTCCAATATCAATCCTTTTATTTCTTGCTTCTCTTGTCATGATGGTTTTATATGCAACACATTGAACAGCCTTATGACCAAAATTGTGACATGAGAAACATTATCCATTGAAGAAGAAATTTCTGCGATCATGAAATCTTCTACTTGAATTTACCTATTGATTGGTGTTTCTTTGAAAGGTATTCTTGTTAGTGTTCTTTGAATTGAGATGGTCATGCTTTACCTGTAAAGATTCTTTATTCCCTTGCTGAGTGGCAGAATGTTGTACACTAGCTGTAGCTGCTTTTAGATAATTTGGTGCTGAAGCCTGAGAAGATTCTCCGATATATCCAAGACCTATCTTTATAATAGGAGACCGTTGTACCTTGATAATCTCATCTAAGGTTTCAAATCCTTTAGCAAATCTAAGATTCAAAGTCTTCACTTTCTCAATTTCTTTTCTTAGACTTACTATTTCACATTCTAATTTCTCATTGTGTTTCTCCTTTTCTTCAAGCTGATTTTTCAGAGTTTCTATGGATATTTTACTTTCTTCTATGCATACTTTACTTTCTTCTAAGCATTTTTTGAGTTGATTGAATTCATCAAGAAAATCATTGTCCTCTAAAGCATCCATAAAAGTATCTTTTTCTTCTCTGGATTCTTTTTCAAATGCCATGAGAATTCTAAGATCTTGTTCACATTCTTCCTCACTGTCAGATAACCCATCACTGTCTTCATGAGTATAGTAACTTTTTCTAGTGCTAAATCGATTCTTATTTCTTCTTGCTACTTCCTTCCCTTTTTCATGTGTTTCTTTATGAGGACACTTAGCAGCATAATGACCAACTCTTCCACAAGTAAAACATTTGAAAGGAAGCTTACCTCTGAACCGTCCTGTGCCAAGTTGAAGTTTCTTTACAAAATTTACCTCATCTTCTTCTGAGATATACCCTGATCCTTCTGTCTCTTGTACTTCTTTCCCTTTTGTAGAAGCTCTAAAGACGACTTCTTTGACTTCAGATGGTCCTCCTCTTCTCATTTCATATGCAGTTAGTATGCCATGAAGTTGCACCACAGTAAGATTTTGAAGATCCTGTTTTTCTTCAAGAGCAGCAACTTTTGACTCAAATTTTGTCGTTAGTGATCTTAAAACTTTCTCAACCAAAGTAGATTCGGTTATTATTTCTCCCAGATTTCTCATACGATTTACAATATCATCAAGACGTAAAAAGAAATTGGCAATGCTCTCCTCATTATGCATTTTTAGATTCTCATATTGAATTCTGAGAGTTTGGAGTTTAGCACTTTTTATCTTTGCATCACCTTCATAACTTAGAATGATTTTGTCCCATATTGCCTTTGCTGTATCCAGCTGCATGACTTTGACAAATTCTGATTCAATTAGACTTCCCAATAGAGCATTGACTGCTTTTGCATTTGTTTCATAATTCTTTCTTTCCATCGGATCTGTTGGTGTTGCGGCCGGATATTGATATCCTCCTTCAACAGTAGCCCATAAATCTGCTCCCAGAGACTGAAGATAGGATCTCATCCTTGTTTTCTAGAAGATTAAATTGTTTCCATTGAAGAGCGGAGGCCTGATAGATGTTGTTCCATCTTGATTTCTCATCTTGTTTGATCTTCCTTCTAGCGGCTAAGCTTTTTCAGAAGGACCTGCTCTGACACCAATTGTTGGGAAAAATACTGAGAGGGGGGGTGAATCAGTATTTAGAGCTGACTGAAAACTTTTTACTTTTTCTTTGAGCAGATTTCCATACGCGGTTTTTATGAACTAAACTAGCGTATGCACGCGGAAATATAGAAGGAAACTAGCGTATACTGATTCATCTTTTAGATTTAGAGAATCAGTCTTTTAAACAGATTTATCAGTTATGAATAAGGCTAGATAATCAGAAGTTATGAGCAGTAAACAACAGTATAAAGCATCACACACATGAACACCAAGATTTAAGGTGGAAACCCAAATCGGGAGAAAACCACCGCTGTTGTCGTCTCTGTCTTCAATCTTTATTATATAGAAAACCTTTTACAACATGTACTGATGCAGACTTAGACCAGTACGTAGGCTTCTACCTGCAGAAGGCTGCAACCTTCTCTCATTTTCCAGCTACAACTGGAAGGGCGCTCCAACCCCCTGATCTCGTTTACCAACCTCTCCTGGAAGGGAGCTTCAACCCCTTGATTTCAACACCAACTTCTACTGGCTGAAAGCTTCTATTGCCATACTGAAGGCTTCAACCTTCAGACCCACTGCAAACCACGTTTCATCAATTTTCATACTGGATCAAACAACTTCAACACAATCCTTCACTAAACATCAACAAACATATTTTGCCCAATACTTCAAAGAGAACAGTGAGACCACTGTAACCAGAATATCAGAAATAACCCAGACTTCAAAATAGATATGCAGATACAAACTCAACCCTGAACATTCATTAATTCAAATAGCATACGCTACTTTTATTCACTGAAGCCATGTGTATACGCGCTTTCCTGCTCACCAACCTGCGTATGCCTCTGTGCATATTGTTTTTCATAACATGAAATGCATATGCCACTTCTATTCACCGAAGCTGCGTGTATACGCGCTTTTCTTCGTATCAACCTGCGTATACTTCTGAGAATACTGATTTTCAGAATGTGATCAATCTTAGATTCAGATCTGAGGCTTTCAGTCAGACACCTTCTCAGCAATGCAGAACCTTTAGACAGTCAGTCAGATTTAACCATGTTTTCTCACTCATTGATTAGATTTGTTCATTATCAAATCAGCAGCATACTCCATATTCAATCAACCCAGAACTTCAAGTAGACTTCATTGACCGACAGCAGAGAGAAAACAGAAATCACAGAAGTAATATCTGTAAATAAGCTTCAGAAACCCTAACTGCCATACGCGCTTTTACTGAGACAAACTAGCGTATAGATATATAAAAGATAAATTTTGCAGAATAGACCAGATCTATAAACTTACCCAGATTTCTTCAATTTCTTCATCAGACTTGCGCCAGGTCTTCATCATTTCTTTTGCAGATCATCCTAGAGATTCATCATTTCTATATCTAGATATCTTGAACCTTCATCATATCCATAGGTGCATCATAGATTCAGATCTAACAATTAAGACCAGAGTTCATCCATGCAGATATTCCTTAGAGAGATTTATTCATTAACAACCCTTACACATGCACATCTTGCACTATGATCCTCTTCTCCTTATATAGTTTTAGCCTTTACCAATACCATGAGCCAAAACCACATAACTTCCGATGGTATTCTTGGACGAAATCAAATAAACCATATAGTGCTCAATACTGTGTGCTAAAACCATGGTAATGCCCCTTGGTATTATAATTTTGGAGCGCAAAAGGGCATACGCGACTTGGGACGTACTTATCCGCGTGCATACGTGACTTGGCCTTTAAAAACTCGTGTATACATTGTGACATATTATATTTATCATTTCTACGGTATTTACTGGAATTATTTTCTCTGTCACATCTGAATTGAACTGTAGATACATCATTCTTACATCTGTAATATATAGGTTGCTATCCAAAGACAACTCAGCAAGTCAGTTTCCATCAAGGACAACTTCATCAAGTAGGTTGCCATCAAGGACAACTAATTGCATCATATTGCCAACAAAGGCACCCTATGCTCCCTCTGACAATTAATTTCATCCCTTGGAAATCTGCCAAATATCCTGAATCAGCCCTCTTCGATCACCATACGATCGATCCTTAGATTTCTTTGGCAAAAATTTGCCGAGCGGCTGTTCTCCTCCCACTCTCTGTCAACTTAGCTAGGTACAATTCTGAACCGATAGAATCTACACCACACCAGCAAATGCTGAAGAACTGAAGCTTTGCTTCCGGACCACAGCAACTCTGTACACCACTTTGAAACTGGACTACGTCCCTCTGGTTGGCCTCTGCGTGAACAAACTAGCTCAGCGTAGCCTCTGTGCAGCGCAAGCTACTCTTGCGTCCCTCTAAAAGGCATTGTGTTGTCTTTGTGTTAGCCCCTGTGTAGCCTCTGTTGGGACTGCATCCTCCTGGTGCTGCGCTACCCTCTCTGGATTCTCTACTGCTTCAGCTACTACTTTGCAACAAAAATTTCTTCAGCCGATTTTCTAGAGATCGAGCTTGATCTGTAATCCCTCTGATACCATGTGAAAATTTCTTAATCTAAGAAACCCTACTGCAAACTATCCATTTACTTCTCCTACTTAATTAAATACACATGTTATTAATTTGATTATTTAGAAAAAAAATGAAGTAAATAAAAATAGTAGCCTACAGATATACATCATTTACTGAATAGCACGCTCATATGACAAAATGACACACAAATTTTTCGGACAAATGTCCTTAGAAAAACTCAATGCGGCAAAATTGGTGCAGCTACCTTTAAGGGTTTTATTATTAAGCAGATTCTGAATACAACAATTTTTGGGTACTAGACATGGTTGGCCCTAAAGAGAAAAACACGACAATAATACCTCTTTCACTCTGTTATTGCCCAAATCCACCTTAGGCTGAAGGAAGGTGAGATTCAAGGTAACACCAAACCACGCTCAGTCTGGTAGCTAGCCCTACCAGAATAGGAGAGGGCTCTCTCCGGGTCAATCTCAGGAAAAGATAATCGATGGGGCTTGAGATGACTGAAATGAGTGCTAATTTTGGGCTAGGTATATTAATCAAGGAGTTTGGAATGATTTTTAGGGGTTTTTGTTAGAAAAAGGAAAAGGCAGTTTTGGGCTTGGGGATGAGGCCAAATTCTTGCAAAGTTCAAGTTGGGGCAGGGAAAGCAATGGCTTTGATGTCTTAGATTCAATGAATGGATAGAAAAGACTGCTGAGGAGATGAAGAGGGCAATAAGGTGCAAGGATCCTCTTCAAACGGAAGAAAACATGTAAAACTAAACAAAAGTTTAAGGCAGAGAACCAACAAACTAATGAGTTCTACCTTAGTTACTCATTTGTTTAATTTAGGAAGCAAAGAGAAGGGAAATGGCATACATAAAAATTAATGAAACTCACAAATACATGAAGAAAAACATCATCAAAACTCAGAGCCACAAGGATCCCAACAAGTGCTGCAAAACTCTGGTCTTTCCTTTGCCAAAAAGATGAAATGAATATACAATGAGGTGCCAAACTATTCCCAAGAGTCCAACCCTGAAAATGTCTCAGAAAATACAATATATAGACAATTCTAACCCCTTCCCATGCCTCTAGGGGTCAAGCTCATCCTTCTAGGAGCTGTTTCAACCAATCCTAAACTAGGAACTGAAATCTAGGCAATCAAACAACTTGCCTCTATATGGAAGGAAACTGATTCATTCATTTAATTTTCAATTTTTAGTGAATGAATCCTCTAGAAAAAGTAAATATGAGCCAAAATTAAATCATAGTCATCAAATTACATCAAGATATATCAATAGTTACATCAAAAAGTGAAACTAGTTAAAACTGGGCGAATTTCTGAGCTGAAAAGTGAAAATCAAGCCAAATTTCTCTATGTGCCGCGCCCAAAAAATCAATGCGTCGTGACACTTTGGAGCTGATTTTGAGGCACTTCCCGAAGTCCAAATTGAGCTCATGATAGTTCGTTGGAAATCCCTGTCTGTCTACTATCCAACCCAAGTGGAATTTTTTAATTTGGAGTTCATTTGCCCCTCCAAAACTTCAATCTCCCAAAACTGGTTCCTGTGTGTGCAAAAGGTGGCAGAAAGGCCATTTTCAAGGTGTTTTTGACCCTTTAAACCTCCCAGAACTTGATGAAATCTCTCAGCCATTCCTGAGCATGCATAATTTATCATAAAAAACTTAAAAATATCAAGTTTTCCTCCAGAAGATGTCCCAATCATAAGCGCGCGCCAAGTGGCGCTATGCGTCGGGCGGAAAAATCTGTTTTGCGACCAAAAATACAAAATTGACAAAATTTATTCCAAATTTGCTGAAATTTGGAGTGAAGGTCCTCCATCACGTGTCAAGCTCAACCAAAGAAGCTTCAACCAAGATTCAGAGTCTATCCTCCCTTTTATGCCGTTTCAGTGCCCTCCTTAGCCTCGCTTTCAGAATCTTCATCTTTGCTTTGCAAACATGTGTGCGGGCCCAATAGTGGTTTTTCATGTGCCTGAGCATGTCCTTGTCCCTATTGGCCTTTGCCAACCGCTTCTCAAGATGAATGTTGACCCTCGTCAGCCAAGTCTCCTGCTCAAAAGGTGTCATGTCACCTTGTCTCTTTCGGGCCAATTCCCGGTATTCACGGATTTGCCGCAACTCCATGACTACTTGCTGATCCTCCAATTGTTTATTCCGCTGCTCCAAGTAGTTTATAACCCATTGAGCTCTCTGAAATTTCACATTCAATGTGTCAATCTCAACTTTTTGTTCCTGGATGGTTTCTTTCAACTTTGAGCTGGGAGAGCTCAAATCAACATCAATGAGTGTAAAATCAGTGTCTTGGCCTCTTGAAGGGCCTTCATCCTGCCTAGGATTCTTGCCTCTGTCCTGTACCTGTGCTGATGTCAAAGGCGAGACCCCTTCCACCCCAAGTGGAGATAGTACTCGCGCTACTGATGAAGGTAACGAGACCCCTTCCACCCCGGGTGGAGATAGTACTCGTCGTGCTGCTGCAAATAAGGCTCTGGTACCTCTCTGATAGATAACACACACTGGAGCACTAATAGGCTCTGTCTCGGGAACCTCGAACTGATGTGAAGGCTCTCCTGCATCATGAACAATCTCAGGAGGAGGCTGAGGGGCTGTAAAAATGTCACGGGAAATGAACTTCTCCCATGCAATGCCCTGCAATCCAAGCTGATGTACTACAATGATCTTGATGAGCGCATAATGATAAATGCTGTTATGTTGCTGCTCTGGAGTCTTCTTCTGCACAAGAGTAGTCATCCGCTCTATGTTTCGACACATGAAATATGGAATACTCATCAGTCTCACCCTCATGAAATGCATCAAAATTCTGATGTGGTATGCATAAAGGCATGAGAACCGACCCTCACAGATGAAGTATCTGATGATGAGTTTCATCAATGGCGCATAGGATTCCTTCAGAAACCGGAATGGGAATACCTTGGTGAGCTGCCTCATATAGCCAAGCCTGATGTATGGTTCATAGTAGGCTTTGTCCAGTTGCTGTCTCTTGTTCCACTCCTGACCTATATTCGGTATCCCTGTGGCTTGAGAGATGGTTTCTGGCGTCAAGGTGAAATTTACTCCAGCTAGATTCACCTAGCCATCATGCAAATGTAAAACAAATAACCGAACCAACTCCTGATGGTGCTGAATCTGAGAAATCATCTCACAATATTGAAAGCATGACTGTTGCTGAAAGCAATCCATTGCAAGCAGGCAGGCCTGCAATTGAGTCAATGATGTGGGCTCTTCTCGGACGTGTCTGCCTCCTTTACGAGGCCTTCTCGGTGCATTAAGCTCTGTGGTTGAGTCACTGTCTTGCTCATATGATGAATCTACCTCTGTCATGGTGTTTTGCAATATGTATGACAAGTATATACTGATATATATGTGGTGAAAATAAGAGTTTGGTTTGTTTGAAAATGATGAATTGGTGTTTGTCTTTCAATACCAAATGTGTACCAAGTAGGAAATGAGGGATTGTGAGGAAATATTACAGTGGGTATAGTGGGGTGTGGAAAATAATATAGTGGTAACAATGTGATTCAGTCAAATGAACTTTATAATTGTGGGGATCATCACTTGACTGTATTTGGGAATTTGGGATTTATAAGTGATATGAAAGGGGGAGGGTAATAGGGAATAGTAGGGTTTAGTGATAGGGAAAATGGGAACAAGGGATATGATTTGTTTTGGGACAGAGGGAATAAGAGAGGGGCCTTATGATAACGTAAAAGCGATGGGAAACACAAATAAACAATGGAGTGGGAGCGTTTAGCACCAAAGTCAAATTTTAACGCTTCAATTTCAAACCCCAAGGGAGCAAATTTTTATATGAATATAGGGTTTATGTTTCACCAACCAAACTCTTATATCCTCCTCTTCAAATCACAGCAAATACAAGCTAAAATCAATGGCAAGGGCGCACAAACACTGTTTCGGGGAAATCTCACCCTAGAGGTTGGTTGGGGTACAACCTCCACATAGCAGGGGCATGCTACTTAACAGAGACTCACACAACCATGCACGTTCAGAAAAACTAAATAGAGTAGAGTGAGAAAGTTACCCGTAGGTCCTATGGTTGAAGAAGATCCCGCAGGGTTCAAACCCCCAGCAACCGTCCTTCCTTCTTAACCTGAAAGACAAGAAGAAACAAGCACGAAGAACTGGTTGTACAGCATATATCTACTCTAAATGTTAGTGAGATTCATATAAAACATTAAGTAAATCATAATGAATGCTTGTATAACAAATATTCTCATACATATAAGCATACACTAACATGTTTATTTCGGGAACAACATGGTACTTCTGTATTATAAATAGCATGTACAAAAGTAACGAGTGGAGAGATCACCTGATCCTTCCACGGCCTTCGAACAGACCGTCGTCTGGATCCGTCCAGCCCTTGCCTCGCTAAGACTCCTTCCAAACTGGTGCATACGAGATGACATATAAAGGGATGTGCGTCTCAAGGAAACAAGGGTTTCCTATAATGAACTGGGAAAGTGCAGGAGGCACGGGGAATCAGACTTGGATAGGGAATACCAACAGAGTATAATATCAATAATTCTCTCTCTCCCTTAGGCCATACACATGAGGTCTTTTTATAGTCCCTCCAAGTAGTTTCAACAGTTGGAAACATTTGGCCATGTGCTGGGGTGGTTGAACTACCTGAGTAACCATCAACCCAGCCCGAAAATAGGGAATAATTATATATTTTTTAATCATTTTAATGGCATACGCGGAAAAGTCTAGCTGGACTCGCGTATACACGTGGAAAAGTACGGGCATAGTCGCGTATGGGGATTTTTACACTGTTTTTAAGTGAATTTGTCCAAGTCTGTAGGAATGGGTGCCCAAAGCCATATAAGCAATCATGAATCATATGAAGGTGAGAAATGATGCTATAATAGATGCCCCCTAATATATGAGGTCAGAAGGGGTACATGATGGCCGAAATGTATTATGCATATAGAAAGAACTTCGCAAGGACAAGAGAGGACTTCACCAGATTTCAGCCTGCCAAAAACCAATGAAAGAAAACAGAGAGTCAACTCATGCTGAGGTGGGCATACCCATGCTCAGTCAAAAATACATCATATGGAAAGTACTTAATAGATCCAACATGTATACAAGTATAGCTGAACTGAAAGTACATAATGAATCATCTGAGCATGGCCCGGAAATACAAGTCTGAATCAATGTCCAAGTATCACATATAGAAAGTTGATCAAAGATGGTGCAACTGGATGTCTGATCAAATAAGTAACTGAATCTCCAAGTACCGGATCATAAGAGGTGGATCAAACGGTACAATCACGCAACTCGGGAGCCAACATATAGGATGTTGTTGTACTGAACTGCAACATATAAGGGTGGACGACATCACTGGCAGAAACTGAATGGACTGTCAAAAGTGAACCGAGAAATGCTGATGCAACCCGAGGTCTTCACCGATCACTATGGCACAATTATACACAATGGGAATAAATGAGCTGAAGTCGACCATGTGAGAAATCGTTGGATTACCGGTCAATGATGTATACCGTTAACCAACGCGAGACAACCCACCGATAATGATAATGAGTGTCAAGGTACCCCAGTACAATCTGACAAGTGCGAATGAATGAGTTGAAGTCGAACACTTGAAAGAATCTACCAATCAGGAGGCAATGATGAATCCCCACTGTCGATAGCGAAGAGTCTGCCACTGATGACTGCAAACCCTAAGGTACTGACAAAAGACTCTAGACCTTATTCCCAGAGCAATGAGTCGGAGTCGATGGGAAAATATCTGCTGGAAGGAAGGCATTAAGGCATCCCACATCAGTCCAGCGCGAGTGTAACCCGCAGGCCAAGATTTGGAAGAAATCGGACGAAGTAGAGTGATGGAACCAAAATCGAAGTACGTTTCCGACGTGCACAAGATGAAGCTAGCGCACGGAAGAAACCCTCTGAACCAACCAATAATGAAAGCTGACACAGAGGCGAGAAATCCACCGATAGGGTCAAATGGAAATCCAGGTACTGCACGAATCCCAAGTGTGATAATGTGTGTTGACGTCGAACACAGGGGAAACCACTCAGTCAAAGACCCATGATGATGATCAAATGCTGAGCACGAGGTCACCTATCAATAATGGAAATAGGCCCAAGGTGCGGCTCTAGGTTTGCTCTCAGAGCAATGTGTCGTAGTCGATAAGAGACAAACCCGCCGGCAAGAAGTCAATGGGGACCTTCTCAAACCAGCATGAGTGGAAGACCAAAACATCTGATGTGATAGAACATGATACTGACAAGACTGGGAAGGCCGACTGAATAATGAGTCAAGAGACACCGCAGAATGGCCGAATCTGGTTAGAATTCCCTTGAACAAAAGCACGACTCATGATGACCATGGCAGTAAAAAGTGACACTGTATAAGTCTGTCATGCGGGAGGCAAAACAAACTCTCCATATGATTGGAAGAGATAACCAACCGGGGGAGAACTGACAAGTGAAACATGGTAAAGGCTGAACCTAGGTCAAACTAGAACCATCCCAAATGAAGGAAATATATATAAGTATATGTACTTTGTTCAAGGACGACAAACTGACTCTGTACTGCCATCAAAATAACGAAGATACATCCCGTTCCCGCTCTTTTTGTTATATTTGATTTTTTTGTCTTTTTCATAATAAGCTTGAAAAAGAATAAAAGAATGCTATGGTACAATGGATAGAACGAGTATCAAGAAATCAGATGCACTAGTTCCTGGGATTGGAACAATCCTATGTTCAATGCAAGGTGGCGAAAAATGGTCAGTGATACTCAGAGGAACGTTCCATCCATGGGTATAAAGGTGTCAAGTCGTGATAGCTAAGTGCATGCAATGGTTAACTTGTACGGAAAGTCAAGGTCAAAAGTTGGCTTAAACATCGAGTCCAAATGAAGCCGGCTAAAGGCCAGGATAAACAAGTAGCCAATATGCAATGCAGTAATACAACTTAAACGACACCAGGGAGCCTCTAGGGTAAAAGCCAGAAAAAATGATGAGTGATGAAGAAGAAGAATGAAGCTTCAACACATAAGACATGGCGGGACTAAAGAGGACTCCCGAGCCTACATAAAACGCAGCATGGGCAACAAGTGATAGCGAGGAACTAACTAAGAAGCCCATGTAAAGGAAGGCTCTACCATCAAGTCATGATTAAATAATCGGCGAGTGAAATGGGTGTAATACTCATGACCTGATGGGATCGACCCTAAGGCAAGTGATCAGTATGGAGGCTAGTATGCAAGATGCAACGGAAAGTGATATCCCTAACCTATATGCCAGTGAAGATCATATACCTGCCGTGACGAGTCGGAAATCATGGATCAAAAACCGGGAAAAATCTCAAAATCGTCAAAATGTACCTGAAAACATACCAAACCGGGCACTTCCAAGCAATCGAGTTATGCAGCTTAAGATAGATCGAAAAAATAAGCATAAGGAAATTTTGCAAAAATTTTCAACTTTTTAGCCATAAATAGACAAATTACCTCTCATTTGGTTCATTATTGCATATCTGATTTGGAAAAAGTGCTCTGGAGCTAAAAACTTCTTTTGTCAAATCAAGAACAACCGACCGTCGGAATTCAGCGAAACTTCAGGTAGGCTCCTTAATCATCATGTTTATTCATTTTGTCCGTTTGGAAATTAAAATTAAGTGATTTTTTGCTTTAAAACCCTTGCTAAAAAATGCGTATCTGCGCATACGCGGGTTCATTGAAGGAAACCCGCGTATACACGCGACTGTGTAAAGGAAAAACCGCGTATGCGCAGGTCCGAACCTTAAAAAGCGTGGCTAATGCAAAATTTGATGAAATTTCTAAGGATGAAAATCTCATGGAGGGAACGTCAGCATAGTGCAATAGACCAAGAGGTCATGCAGGATCGCGCAACACAAAATATCCTCCGGAATTGTAGATTGTTCAAATTATTTAAAATGCCAAATATGAAAAGCAATGTGCGATTGCTAGAAATGCTCGTAAATTACTGGGAACCAGATCAGGATTGCTTCATAATTGATCAGATGCCACTACGCATTGAAGTGGAAGACATATATTTCATCACTGGACTCTCCAGGAGGGGAGATCCAGTAGACTTGCATGGAAAGCCCCTGGGAGGGTTAACCGTGGAAGACTATGTCCACGTTTATTGCGTAGAGGGTTCCAAAAAGGTTGGAACTCAGATTGCAATTAAAGATATCAGGGATTTGTACATGAAAATCCTCCTTTTCACCATCAGCAGAGTGGCAGGATCTGCCTCACTTCATCAGGCGTCTAGGACGCAAATGAGCATAGCTGTAGAGTGTTTGACTCATGTGTACGATTGGTGCACAGCCCTGTTACTGAATATGAAACAACAGTTGACCTCGATCCGCCAGACAAAGACCAAACACTTTGGCTATGGTACCATTTTGACAACATTCTTCTTTGAGAGGATTCCAGCCTTGAGACCCAGAGTCATCTCTACCATCAGTAGCCCGCAGGACCCAAGAATTGCCCGTTGGGCAGACATGATGAAGAGACTGGGGGGTAGTGAGGTACCCCGGACCACATGGGACGATGAGTTCTTCCTGTGGTGGGGAGAAAAAATCATCGCAGTGGACGACTATCCCTATGCCGGGATGGACTTCTGTGGAGATCCAGATCTAGTTCTTCCACCAGGCACAGCATGGGGAGCAGTCGGTAAGTTTTGCAAAATTTTTTTTGACTTATATAGTTTTTTTGGATTTTTTCAAATATGTATGAAAAAATGAAAAAAAAACATGTTTTTGATTGGATTCATAATGACTGACAATAAAAAATGATCATGTTTCAGATGTTGGCCCAGTACGACCTTAGGGTCTCCCACGCCATAAGCGTCGCAGGGGCGAGACAGAGACAGTGGATTCAGACAGGACACTCCAGGCCGTGCAGAGAAACTTGGAGGGATTAACCCGCCAAATCCCTATGGCTGCCGTGGAGGACTTGCCTGAAGCCATCCAGAGACGGGTAGTAGGAGTATCCCGAGACTGGGTTAGATTATTCCGCCGTGTGGCCACTGTAGTTATGTTCTATAGGAACACGACTTTTGGGCAGGGACCTCAGGAGTAGACAGATATTATATATTAGATGACTGTATATTCTTTTTTGAGACTGAACATGATGGGGCATAAGCCCAAGTTTTGTACGACATTTATGGATCCAAATTTTGTAAAGTTTTTTGACACTCCGATGATATATATACAACGATATTTGATGTGATGTGATAAATGTATCAAATGTATGATGTTTTTGATGATTAAAAGTTTATTGAATTGAATGATTAATATGCCAATCCAATGCTTGATTAGCTAATGAGTCAGCAAACCAATTGTCAGCTCGAGGAATATGAATGAATGTTAAAAATTGAAATGACCTTTGTAAAAAACGTACCCTCAAGAACAATCGTAATAAAAATGGATCTCGTACCCGATAAGTGTTGTTCAACTGCGACACCACCAGCTGGGAGTCCAAGAAAACTACCAACGAATCAACACCCAAAGATATTGCCTCCGAGAGTAGATGAATGACTGCAGTGTATTCTGCTACGTTATTGGAAGCAGGACTAATGCAGACCCCTCTTGATACCAACAGCTGACCGGAAGGATAATGAAGCACCCAAGCCGCGGAAGCTAAGTTCCGGGTGTGTCTACTAGCACCATCGGCGAATCCAAAATGACTCATGACATCCAACACAACCTGCCAAAGCAGATCAAAAACATCACCAACTCATCAAAAATCGAAAATCAATCAGATATGTACAAAGCAAAAACTACAAATATATACAAAAGCAAGATGCCAGGCCGAAGCCTAGGCATAATACTTCTTAAGATAGAGCCCATTTCGGGGCTCCGACAACTCGTTCCCTTCGAAATCAACCAAAGTATAAGCTCCTTTCTTAAGGACCTTTTTAACGATATAGGGGCCATACCACATCGATTTAAACTTTCCTGCCCCCAAGGCATCTTTTTCTTGGGCATAGACCAAAACAAGGTCACCTTCGGAAAAGACCCTAGGCTTAACCGCCTTATCGTACTGAACCTTTACTCGGTTTTTATGCGCTTCATTCATCGTGGCGGCATCCCGACGCTGCTCATCGAGATGTTCCAGATGAAGAAGCCGTTCTGCCAGACTAGAAGTGTCAGGAAGAAGTTCAACAACTAACTTAAGAGAAGGAATCTCGCATTCAATGGGAAATACGGATTCCACCCCGTGCACTAGCTGAAACGGAGTAAAGCCAGTTGCAGTTTTCACTGACGTCCTGTATGCCCAAAGTGCAGGATATAGCATAATATGCTAGTTGGATCTATGTTTATCAATTTTCCTTTGAAGAATTGTCTTCAAGGATTTATTCACGGCTTCCACTTGCCCATTGGCCTGAGGATAATATGGAGATGAATGCTCCTGCCGGAAACCCAATTTAAGAGCCAACTCAACCATCATACTATTCTGAAAGTGACTGCCATGGTCAGTGACAATCTCTCTAGGAATACCGAAACGAGCGATAACTTGGTTGAAGAAGAAAAGAGCTGCAGTCTCACCATCGTTCCCAAAAGTAGGCATAGCCTCGACCCACTTCGTAAAGTAGTCTACTGCTACGATAATGTACTTGTGACCTTTTGCCGAAGGCGGGTTACAAGTAGTAAAATCCATACCCCACTTTGTAAAGGGTCCGACAGTAACGACTGGAAAAAGCGGAGCTGGATGAGCGCGCATTTTTCGAGTATACACCTGACAAGGATGACACTTTTTGACCGATTCAATACAATCTTTGAAAATCGAGGGCCAAAAGTATCCAGCACGCAAAATATTTTGAGCTGTAGCAAGCCCAGATAAATGACCCCCACAAGCTCCACTGTGGGAATCATTCAGCACAGCCTCGGCTTCTTCGAAAGTTAAGCAGCGCCTTAGGATTGAGTCAACCCCTCGACGGTATAAAGCGTCACCAATAATCAAATAGTTCTTGGCCAAGTGACGCAACTTACGACGCTCATCCTTCGAAAAAGTTGAGGGAAACTTCACAGTCTGGAGATATACAATGATATCCCCATACCAGGGATCCTGTGAAGAGATAAGAAACAAGTGTTCGTCCGGAAAGGACTCATCATAGATCATCTCTTCCCCACAGGGCAACTCGGAGATCAATTCCGTAAAAACTAATGATTTCTTGGATTTGGTAGACAGAAACTCGAGATCAAATTCCTGTAGAATCACAATCCATCGATTATACTTGCCCCCAATCACTCGCCTACTGAGGACAAACTGAAATGGATTGGCAGCTGCCAAAACAAAAGTTTTGCGAAGAATAATGTAATGCCGGAGTCGCTGCACAGCATGAACTGCTGCTAAGGCTAACTTTTCTATCGGGGTGTACCTAAGTCCAGGTCCTACCAGTCCTCGACTAAGGTAGTAAATAACATGCTCTACAAGAGCATCATCCTCCTGAACTAGAACCATACCAATGGTAGATTCTACTGCTGCCAGATACAAAAGAAAATCTCTGCTATAATTGGGTGGACTCAGTAAAGGAGCAGAGGTCAATGCCTTTTTCAAAGCATCGAACGAGCGTTGAGCGTAGTCGTCCCAAAGAAAAGGAACTCCTTTCTTCAACAGTCTCATATATCCCTTTGTAATCTCATCATAATTGACGATAAACCTCCGAAGAAAATTAGACTTTCCTTGGAGACTTTGAAGCTGACGGATGGAAGACGGGGGAGGCAACCGAAGTATTGCCTCAACCTTGAAGGGATCTACCCTTATCCCTTCCCTGGACACAATGAATCCCAATAGCCGACCGGATGTAACCGCGAAAACGCACTTGTTCGAATTCAATCGAATTTTATAAAAACGACATCTTTCAAATATTTGCCGGAGGTGACCAGGATGATCCATCCTCTTTCGAGAATGAGCAGCTAAATCATCTAAGTATGCCTCGATAATCTTTTTGATGTCGTGGAAGGCATAAGACATGGCCCGCTGAAAGGTAGCCCCAGCATTTTTAAGACCAAAAGGCATCTTCTTATATGCAAACGTACCCCAGGGACAAATAAATGCAGTCTTATGTTGATCTTCTGGACGGATAGTAATTTGATTATAACCAGAGAAACCGTCCATGAAGGAGAAAATCTCGTTACCGGCACACTCGTCAATAATCTGATCGATGAAAGGTGTGGGGTAATTATCTTTAGGACACGCTTTATTTAGGTCTCTGAAATCGATGCACACTCGAATCGTTCCTTGCTTTTTATCTACAGGAACGGGATTTGAAACCCATTCAGTCAAAGGAACCGGGAAAATGAATCTCGCCTTAAGCAGCTTTTCAACTTCAGCTTTGATAGCTGCTGCCTTCCTAGGATTGACCGGACGAAGTTTTTGCCTCACCGGCTTAGCGTTTTCATACGTCTTGATCTCATGCTGGACAATCGATGGGTCAATGCCAGGCATTTCCTCATAAGACCAAGCAAATACATCCCTATACTCTTTGAAGAGCTCGGTATAGATTTGAACCTCTTCACGGGAACACTCAGCTCCAATGAAGACATTCTCGATAATATTGGGATCCCTGGAGATGTTCACCGGGATAGTAGGAGAGATCACAGCCATGTTCCCTTCAACATAAACCTGTGTTGGTGCCAAAGGGTTCAAGACTGGGTGAACAGGTCCAGGAGACGGAGGACTTGGAAAACTTTCTTCAACTTCGCTCAAGTCAGGTAGGAAGTAAGACCGATGATGAAAATCATCCCACGGTCTCTCTATACCTTTCATTGCTTCCAGGATGGCCTCTTCAGATGGAAGAGTGGTATCTAGACAATTCTGGGCAGAAGAAGAAGTAAGCATCCAAGCCGGAGCCACATCACCATCCAACTCTTCCGATGAAAGAGGAGCTGAAACGGATTCTGCAGTGTCAACAATAGACTGATATGCAATCTCAGCTGCAGAAATCGAGAATGCCATTCCACCCACTTGCCCTTCCTCTAACGTGGCAGTAGGAGAAGGTAAGGTCCAAGGGTCCGAAAAATAATGAGTTCGAAAGAACTCTCTTCGAAGGGGAGCCTTGGAGGATGAAATAGCATTAATATGATCCTTAGGAGGAGGAAGATCAAAAGTTCCCATCAAGGAGGAATACATTCCAACTCCTAAATTTTCAACAGGCGCCTTAGTATTGTCCAACTTAGGAACAGATGAGTCAGGAGACACATTCAGGTCTACAGGAGGACAGTCCAGTTGATCCACTATAACGATCCTCCCTTCGTGGGGGAAACAAACAACTCGAAATAATGAGGATGCAATGGCATCCATCTCATAAATCCAATTCCTCCCCAACAGAAGGTTGTAGTCCAAGGCTGCATCTACTACCTCAACCTCTATATCAACAATTTTTCCCCCAACACAGATGGGCAAAGCTGGGACAATACCATGGGGTCTGTGAGAATGACCATCGAACGTCGTAAGAACAGTGCTAGATGGAACAGCTTTGGGAGATCCAAGTGTCTTCCAGCATGCGAGAGACATCACGCACGTGGAAGCACCCTCATCAACAACCGTTCAAAAGATATTACACTTCCGATATGACGATTTAATATGGAAGGCCATATGATGAGGAAGTATCTTCTTAAAATTAGCCATATCAAAAGTAATCAGAAGAGAATTTTTTGGATCAATAGCTCCGATGGCAGTGAGTAAAGCACTGCGCTGAGCCGGACAAGACTGGAGTACCTCTAAAGCTGACATAGCACAAGGACTTTGCGCCAGATCTTCTACAATCGAGTAGTTCTGTGCAGCCCTTGCATTCGGATTAATCGTAGACCGCTTAGAAGATGCTTTGGGCATCCGAGGCATAGACTCAATAGTTGGCTTCGTGATGTGAAGCGGCTCAGAAGCATCAGGAACTTCCTTAGCTTTCGAAGATTCCTCTCTGCCATAATCACGGGATCGTGTAGCAACGTCCACGTGAGCACTCATCATAAAGATATTCGATGGGATTTCCCCTTCTTGAGTACCTCCAGAGGAAGCCCCAGGATTTTGGTTCGCGCCAACAACTAATTGCTGCCCTTGGGGAAAAGGGTTAGTTAACACAGCCTGGGAACTAGAAGAACCCTGCTGGGATAACAAGCGCTGAGCATCTTGAATTTTAGGGCAAAGGTGCGTGAGATGGTCTCCAGCACAAAGCTTGCATGGAAACTTCACTTTCTTTTTTCTCATTTTGACCTCACCAACACGCCGTTGGTTTTATTTTCATTGCCCTTCCCATTCTCGCCTTCTTCTTGTTATTTCGTTCCTTCTTCTTCCCATCGATTGTTGGATTTCCTTTTGGGGTCGAAGATCGGGACAACATTTATGGACAAAGACCGGGAGGTGATGACTTCGTAGGCACAACACAAGAAGGAGCATATTGTAAAGACAACTAATGCACTGAGAAAGTTGTGTCAAGCCAGACACACGACCAATCCGACAAGTCCGTCACCATGCGACCAGGTTTAGGTTTCGATAAATCCAATTTGGAGCAAGGAGCATCAGTAAATACTTATAAAGTACCCTCAGATCGAGAATAGATCCTTATGCTCTGGCTTGCCGTAAAAATGGCCTGCTCCTTGGAAAATACCCCTGAGAGGGATACATCCTTCGAAATATCTGACTGTAGAGATTTCAGAAACCATTCCAAAAGGAATTCACCCGGAATATGGCCTGGAATATGGCCTTTGATCAGCCTCTTCCTTCTCCTCCATTCCTGAATGTGATCAGAAATGTGAGTTGCCTCATCCTTCTTAAAATTAGCCAGGAGTTCGGTCCCAGCCTCATATCTGACGGGAAACTGAAAATGGTTTAGAAATGTGACAGCCAGTTCTCCAAATGTGGCAAAACTTCCCCCAGTGAGCTCTATATACCATTTGGCAGCATTTCCCGTTAGGGTGCGTTGAAATAATCTCAACCTAATCGAATCATCGATCAAGGAGTTCGAAGAGCACCATAAGTGGAAAGTGGTGATGTGGTCCACCGGATCCTCTCCGTTCTTACCTTCAAACTTTGGAATGTCTGAAGGAAGTTTGGTCGGGACCGGAGGCCACCCCGGACTATAACGAATCGGGTCATTAGTCAACTTCGACAAATCTGGCAAGTTTAACGTTGCCAGAAACGGTAAGCGAGGCGGAGCCTGAGGATTCCATCCTTGATGGGATGGATTCCCAACGTTCTGGAAAGAATAGCCTGGATTTGATAAGGCACCAGGCTGCCAGAAAGGACTCGTAGAAAATGGAGAAGAACCTCCTCCCCACGCCAAGTTACCAAAGCCCATACCAGTTCCCCCCGCTGAAGTGTTAAATGAAGAAGAGAGCCCCTGATAGGGGTTCCAAGCATTAGACAGAGGAGAAAAGGTCTGATAAGTACTCGAAGAAGGGAAAGAAGCATTCCCTTGATGACCTGCAAAAAACTGATTCCCAGCCCCAGCTGTAGTAAATACAGGTTCCATCCCGTAAAAGTAGTTTGTTTTGCCTCGGCATCAAGGATTGAAATTTCGGGTCCTGACGTAAACAAACAACCCTAAAGAGGGATTGAACTAGAATGTGATCACCCCAAAAGGGAAACCTCGAAACGAAGTCGTATCCACCGGCCATGTTAGACATGGGCGTAGATCCAGCTGAAGCAGCAGAAAAGGTAAAAGAGGGATTTCCACTAATGGACATCCCTGAGCAAAAGGGACCAGAATGAGAAGCATATGCTTGGATGAAACCAGAGCCAAACATAGCAGTGCTAGAAGCAATCGAAGACGAAGCAATAGTGCCCCCTGCCTCGACAGAAGCAGGAGTCTGAATGCCCGCAGCACTCACGGTAGAAGCCGCGTTCCCAGTCGTGGCCATCGAAAGATAAGAATGATAATGGAAGATCCTAGGCGTGCCTATCGACCTGTATCCGATGTACTGAACAACAAACAGATAATCAGGAGGAAGAGGAGATGGACCTATAGCAGGAGGCTCAGGTATATCTTCTATCTGAAAATCTTCTTCCTGAGGAAACAACACTCGCGAGGTGAGCGGAACGCTCCTCTCGAAACCGACACCGGAATCAGCTACAAAACCTTCAAACCTTGGTGGAGGATCTCTCTCCACAGCGTCAGACTCCATAGGGTGGTAACCACCTGCTAAATCGCTCCTACGCCTTCTCAAAGAAGGCTCTGCACTCTCGGGAGATAACCCCCGGATTCTCCTCGAACGTCCAGGCGCTTGATTAGCCACTTTATTAGATTTATTAAATTAGACTCAAAAAAGTGAAAAGCTAGGCAAGCTAGGAGCAAAGAGCACTCACTAAAATAAAAATCCTTGAGAAACAGCAAGCAAACAACCTCCAATTATTTCCGCTCTGGGTGATGAGGACTGGACACCAAAATACAGGAAAGCGAAGTATAGGGCCTTCTGAAAGCAGTCTGAGATGATTAGGGCCCAGAACAACTAGCAAAGGTATCAGAAATAGTTACGCCAACCTCCTAACGACAGCCTTTTCCGGCTCAAGCACCCAAGCTTTGCAAGGGCAACCCCCAGAAGTACTGCTGAAAGTGATGCGACATCTGCCTCAGGTACCACGGGTATTCCCCCCCGCAGTCACCTGTGTGGAACCTAGGAGAGGCAACTATGGAAACCAACCGCACGTGTCGGGCGACCGGTCTTGAGTTCGCATTCACTCTTAATCGCGAGGGGGGTATCCTCTTCTCAACCTTTCACTTCCCCTCGCGCTCGACTCTCGTATGAGAGCTTTTCCTACTCCGACCTCACTAGAGTTGGATTTCGCTCAATTAATCGCCTTCTCTATGTTTGTTTGAGCGGCCTTGGAGAGTTAACTCTCCACTCACCTATTCCAAGGCTCCCACAACCCAGCTGTTGGTGATTGACACTTAGAAAACTTGCTAGTTGATTTTAGATTAAATCGCTTATTTTAAAGGCTGTTATATTAAGTCACAAGGATATGGAGATGAAACGTATGGTGTTTGTTGACGCAAAAGATATTAATAAAAACTTAACTACATGCACATGCAGTTATTGTCTTTCGATGAAAAGTAATCTCTATACAGGTTCTACGAGACTAAAAATTGTATTTTTTCTTTTCAAATATCATACTCGCACTCACAAAAACTAAGAAGCTAACTAAATGCTAAAATGCACCTAATGCAAATTACTACAAGCATGTAAATCCTAAGATGCAAATGATCTCCTAAAGCAGAGTGAAATTCCCAAAAAGCTCTTTCAGTTTTAACTCCTTTTTGATGGCCCAAAAAGCTAGTTCTTGAAAACAAGAACTCTTAATATAAGACACCAAAACACTTAATAACAACAAGAAGAAGTCAAATGACAACTCCTCCTCAAAATCAAGTCAAAAACTAAAAGCAAGAAACCTCACAAAAGCTTCAAAAGCTATGGCAAAACGAAAACAAAAACAAGTGAAAATGTGTTTTGAGATTTTGAAATGCAAAAACAAAAAGCAAAACAAATGTTTTTGAACTTTTATGTTTTATAAAGCAAGAGCTCTAAAAGACCAAGCACAACTATCAAAAATCCAAACCGAACAAGACTGAATTCAAGCACAAACTTCAACAATGCTCCCAAACCTTATACGGCTAACAATAGCAAGATCAATGAAAGCAAAAGAAGACCAGAAAACTCATCGAATCAGCTTAGAAGAATAGTGCAAAACTTGTCGCAAACAAAACTTCGAAGAAGCAAGCAAAACTCTTCAAAAATGCAACAAAACTTAGCCTAGTGAACTCCAAGAAAACCAATCAAGAAAAGAGGCAAAAACGTAATGCAAAGCACAACACAAGGATAGGCAAGAGTAAATAAGCAAGGGCTCTCTATTCTGATAAAGCAGAACAGCCAAGAATGCTCAGAAAGCTATCTTGGTACTCAAACCAGAAGTGCCAGCACCAACAAGAACACTTTTCCCAAAAGACTAGTTTTCAATCAAACGAAAGAGAGAAAAGATCTGAAACCACTTCCTTCACAACCCAGTAAGCACAAAGACTCTGTAGAAACAAGTCTTCACAGCCAGAAAGGACCAAAAAGTCAAGAAACTCAAAAATTCAAAATCTGCCTAGGTATACGCGACTTCACAGCTATGCAACCAGCGTGTATACGCGTCTGTGTTAAGAAAAACTCGCGTATACGCGGGTCCCTTTGGACAAAATCGCGTGTATACGTGACTGTGTGCAGAAAAAAGCGCGTATGAAAAGGTAAATATTGAAAAACAAAAAGAATCAAGCCTGGAAAAGAAACCAGGACTTCAGACTGACTGTAAAAAAGTAAACTAGACTGCAAGTGAAGGCTAAAACTGTCAGCAACCTACCAAATAGCTGAAACCACCCAACAGGAGAATCACAAGAATGTGATCCCCAGTGGAGTCGCCAGTTCTGTTTTGGGGAATATCACCCTAGAGGTTGGTTGGGGTACAACCTCCACAGAGCAGGGGCATGCTATCTAACAGAGACTCGCACAATCATGAACGTTCAGAAAAACTAAATAGACTAGGATGAAGAGTTTACCCGTAGGTCCTACGGTTGAAGTAGATCCAGCGGGGTCCAAACCCCCAGCAACCGTCCTTCCTTCTTGACCTGAAAAGCAAGAAGAAACCAGCACAAAGAACAAGTTGTATAGTATATTCCTACTCTAAATGTTAGTGAAATCCATAAATAACATTAAACAAATCATAATGAATGCTTAAATATTCAATATAATCACATATGAAAAACATACACTAACACGTATATCTCGGGAACAGCATGATACTTCTGTATTAAAATAGCATGTACAAAAGTAACACATGGAGAGATCACCTGATCCTTCCAAGGCCTTCGAGCAGAACCGTCGTTTGGATTCGTCCAGCCCTTGCCTCGCTAAGACTCCTTCCGAACTGGTGCATAGGAGATGACATATAAAGGGATGTACATCTCAAGGAAACAAGGGTTTCCTCAACTGAACTGGGAAAGTGCAGGAGGCACGGGATTTCAGACTTGGATAGGGAATACTAACAGAGTATAATCTCAATAATTCTCTCTCTCCCTTAGGCCATACACATGAGGGCTTTTTATACTCCCTTCAATTAGTTTCAACAGTTGGAAACAGTTGGCCACAGGCTGGGGTGGTTGAACTACCTGAGTAACCATCAACCCAGCGCGAAATTAGGGATTTTTTATATATTTTTTTAATCATTTTAATGGCATACGCGGAAAAGTGTAGGTTGACCCGCATATACACGCGGAAAAGTACGGGCATAGTCGCGTATGGGGATTTTTACACTGTTTTTAAGTGAATTTGTCCAAGTCTGTAGGAATGGGTGCCCATAAAGCCATGAAGCAATCATGAATCATGTCAAAGTGAGAAATGATGCTATAACAATAGGAGCTACTGAAGCTGCTGCCATTGAAGAGCTTGACAAATTACATATTTATTACAAAAACACATTTGATGATTTCTTCTTCAAAACAGGGTTTTGAAGAAGAATCAATCTCACATTATTGACGATGATATTCCTGAAATAAAAACTTACTGAACCTTCCTCTAGCCTGCAAGCGTTATTTGACATGTTTTAAGACCAACCACTAGACCTTGACCAAAGTAGCATTAATGACTGCAAACGACAAGAAATGAACTTTGGTGAATTAGACTCTGGAAAGGGACTGATAGGACCGAGTCTAACAGTGTACTATGCTCTGGGGTTCAAATCTATTCGCTTTTCCTCCCTTGTGGTTTGGTCTCATAGGCCCTTGGCTTCTTCCACTGCTGCTACTGTCTTCAGCTCCTAGCATGGTGATAGGAGATGTTTGTGGAGAAACTAGTGTTTGGAGGAGCAAAATGAAGAAGGTGGTGATGGCAACCTTTATAGATGAGTGATATGGAGGCTAGGTTTTCGGACTGCTTGCTTTGGAGCTTAAGGGGGCTTCTCTTGAAAATGAGTTGTAACCACACTAGCTTACTCTCCCTCAAATGACACTTAACTTGTTCAAGGAGGCCAAAAACAAAGGTGTAATATGCATTTGAGACCTAGGGTTTGCACACCTAAGGTTTAATTACTCATAGCCACCAAAAGGACTTAAAATTATTTGAGACGAGGAGAAAGAAGAGTGTACCTACCAGTTTAGCTCCTTTGCTGGCCTTGGAGGCAAATTTGGAGGGTCACTTTAAGCCTTAGGGAAAATTATTTGTTTGTTGGAGGGTCTCTGCATTAGCGCAGTGCCCTGCCCAAACAGTCGGGTTGGCCTGTGGGTACAGGGCCGGCAGTCATGCCTGTGGATTAGCGAAGTGCCAGCATTCAGAAGGCTTTTGGGTTCCTGGGCATGTCGGGCCCGTCTACGTGCAGCGCCATGGATTCGCACAGCACCACCCCATATTAACGCATCGCAGAGTTTTTTTGAATGGGAAAATGGTTGATTAGTGTAGCGTTAGGCCTTGTAAGCGCAACGCCACCTATTCGCACATCACCAGTGACTTGGCCCAGTTTTATCAGAAAAATCAGAAAATTTCTCCTGAAGGGTTTTCTCTTTTTTCAAAGTGACAAGTGAGCATAAAAAATGATAAATGAGGGGCCTTTATACCTTTTGAACAATAAATCAAATTCAGAAAACCCACTTTTGCTAAGTTTGTTTTTGTCACTTTATAATTTTCACTGATATCACTTTGGCCTTTTTGCAGGTGATTTTAAACTTGTCAAAGTGATTTTTCTTCCTTTGGTGAGGGTGTGCTGAAGAGATGAAGAGGTCTCTTTAACTTTGTGAGCATTGGTAATGCATAAACCTCTACTTGTTTGCACTAGGAAACTGAAAAACCTGTTTCTATCCCCTTTTGAAATGTTTGAGTGTTAGTGACATTAAAACATGTTTCTTCTCACCTTTCTACTGAATTTGACAGTGACATGTCCATTTTGACAAAGATTGTAAATCATACCATGCTATGTCTTCCCTTGGCCACTTCTGATTTCTACAGGGGCCTATGACACATGTGTTTTTGGTTTCCTTTGTCATCCTTGGAGTTTGACATTCTTATTTACTCAACGGTAAACTCATGCTCAGCTTGATTTTCCATTTTGATACTTAACCTTATGCTTTCATTCCTTTGACCATTTTGAGGGCATTTGACTGCTCTTGAAGGCTTGATCTCCCTCACACTGATACTCTTTGCAATTTCTCACTTTGATGTAGTGAAACCATTTTACCTTGGAAAACCATGGAGTTCACCTTCTGATATCCTTTGAAAACCTTATGCCATCATGATGGAGGCCCATCATCCTCATTTCACCTGCTTTTCCCATCCTTCCAAAACTTTAGGTTTTAGGGCTGTTAGAGAAAATTAGTTAGTGTTGTCTTCTAAGTTCTCTATAGCCCTATCAATTTCATTCGTTTCTGTTCAGTTCACCTCATATTTTTCCCTTCTTCATTTACAACTTCTAAAAACCTTCAGTTGATGTTTGGTTGTGTTGTTTGTGCCTCTGTCCTTGTGGTCTTTGCGCTAGCTCCTTGCTTGGCAACACTGTTTTTCCAATCAATCACCAAAAAAAAAAAACCCTGATTCTTGAACATAGGCCTGCTGCCTCTCCTTTGCTATGGTTGTCCTTAGTGATGAATTAGCCTTTTACCTTACCTCTTTTTCTGCTAATAGCTATCTCAATCATTCCTATAGAAATGTTTAAGATGGGCAGCTGTCTTTTTGCAGAAGTTGTGCTTTGACCAAGGATACCTTCCTTGAAGGATTTTCTGATCCATTTGGACAATCATGTGTTGACCTTCTTCCTCTTTGATTGCAGCCTCTTGGTACAGGAAAAACAAATATTTAGAACACCACGACAATCCTATAACCTATGAAACCCTAGATGACCTAGTGGGGGGGGGGGGTGGGGCTCTTTGGGCTTGTCTTTGACTAAAAGCTTGACTTGGGGTTTTTAGGTGTAAAACAAAGCTTTTGATAAACTAATGTGTTGAAGATCAAAAATCCAATGTACTTGATTTATCTAAAGAGCCTACAAATATAGTTTTGAGACCATCAATGCTTAAGGCATCTGAGAGACACAAGAATGAGTGGGTTGGTTGGTAATCCTAAGTGGCAAGTGGAGGGATTAGGTAAGACAACACATAGTGCTAAGGTCAGGGGTGGAAAAACATAGTGAAAATGAGTGGCATGAGCCCATGATGGGTCTTCTAGGGGTGATAGGTTGACCCTGACATGATAGGATGGTAAAATAGTGAAAAATTTATCCTAGGGATAATGAAGGCAGTGAGATTTCTAGAACTCACAATATTCATGAATTTTGTTTCTAGAAATATAGGATAAGCATTTGGTCATCTATTAAAGGAAAAAATTACCGATTACTAACACGAGTGAATCTAGCATTGTTCTTAATTCCCTTTGAGTTTCCATACTCTAGTCTCTTTATATACGTTCTGCACTCCATGGCTTTATGATCGAACCTTTTACAACAAAAGAAATACCCATGGAGGTAGTATCTGTATCTAGCAAAGAAGGTTGTTTGGGGATATAATCATCTGGTCATATGAATATTATGCCTTTGGAAGCCATTTGATCTATGCTGGAATGTTTCTTGGTTGTTTACTCCATTTGTTTCCAGGGCTTTCCTTGTGGTGGATTTTTGGTGCAGCTCATGAGGATTTGAAGGGTTTCCCATAATTTTGTTCTCAGACTGATGGAATTAAATGTTTTCTTTTAGGATAAATTTCACAAATGTAATAGCTTTATTATCCTCTGCCTTCAACTTACTGGATTCTCCTTCATATCGCATCCCAATCTTTACAAGAGGAGATCTTTGTGCATTTAATATTCGGTCCAATTGTTCAGCACCATTTAGCCGCTGAATGTTCATTGTTAAATATGTTTGAGCCTTTTCCAATGTCTTCCTCAGACTCGCCACCTCTTCTTCCAATATTCCACATTCCTATTTTCTCTCTTATTTGCTGCAGCAGAATGTCTTCTAGTTTCCTTGCTTCTTCTAGTTCAATTTTCAACTTGATAAAATCTTTAGAGTTTTTTGGTTCTTCCTTTACATGTTTCAGAAGGATTGCATTATGTTTTCTAATATTGAGATTGAGTCTATCTATTTCCTTTAGGGCACTCACTAACCCCCCCTCAAGATCTACCCCACATTCTTCTTCAAATTCCAGGAGATCTTTCTCAAGCTCTTCCTTGGCCATCAAAATGAATTCTGATGTTCCTTCTTCATTGGGGGATTCATTTGAGCTCTCAGATACACTGTTTTCTTGTTGAGCATAGAATGTTCTTCTATTAAATATGTTCCCTTTCTACCTATTTCTGAAATTTACTTTCTCTTTCCCTTTTGACTGATTCTCTATTTTCTTATGAGGCCATTTTGAAGCATAGTGCCCCACTCTTCCACAATTAAAGCACTTAAATTTTACCTTTATACTTACCTGTGCCTCTATCCAATCTTCTAACAAATTTGGCTTCTTCTTCATCAAAGCATGAGCATGTAGCTTCCTTTTCTTCTATGCACTTGTCTACCTTAAAGGGAGCCTCCCTCGTGTTTGACTTCCCTTTAGGAAGTCTCATCTCATATGTTGTTAGGTTCCCAAGTAATTGGTTTCTGGTTAAGGTTTCCCAGTTTGTTGTTTCTTCTATGGCAGAAACCTTAGGATTAAACCTAGGTGGTAGAGATCTCAATAATTTTTGTACTAAAACACTTTCTTTAATTTCTTCTCCTAGGCCTATCATGATATTCACAACTTCTGTAACTCTTAAGAATAATGCAGCTATATCTTCATCTTCATTCATTTTTAAGTTTTCAAACTGAGTTCTATATTATTGTAGTTTGGCCATCTTCACCTTTGTATCTCCTCATGAATGTTCCCTAAAGTATCCCATATATCTTTGGCAGTCTTACTATGCATTGCTTTGATAAATTCTGACTCACTTAGACCGCTCAAGAGTGCGTTCACTGTTTTTGCATTAGCTCTAAAATATTGTTTGGATTCTTCCTAAGTGTTTGCATTCTTTGGTGCATATTTTTCTTCCACAACAACCCAAACTTCTATTCCTAGAGACATTAAGTATGTCGTCATTCTTATTTTCCATAAAGCATAGTTTGTGCCAATAAATAATGGGGCTTTATTTGTTGAACATCCTTCTAGGCTAGCCATTTTGGGGACCTAGGACCTCCATCCGGTTGTTAAATTGTTACTGAAGGAACCCGCTCTGATACCAATTGATGAACCCTTAGCTAAACTAAGAGGGAGGGGGGTGAATCAGTTTAGTACATTCATGGACATTTAAAACTTTTTCTTTAAACTTATTTACACCTCCATTTCATAAGCAACTTAATATATAATGAATCAACAAACTTAATATGTGACCAACAAGTGATAAGCAGATTAAATACAATACATCAACACATAATCATCATGCACATAGACAACAGATATAAGTGGAAACCAATAAGGGAGAAAACCACATCTTATTATTGTTGTGATGCAAAGGCAAGCTCCAACTCCCTCTCATAACTGATTTTCTATATGCTCTAGCCTACAGGAGGCTACTACCTCAATTTTTGCAAGCTACAACTTGCACGAAAGCTCCAAATCCCATCTATTTTCTACAAGCTACAACCCACAGGAGGCTCCTACCTCAACCAACTAGAACTGGACATCTATCAAGCTACAACTTGATATGGAAGCTCCAACTCCCATCTATTTTCTGCAGGCTACAACCCACAGGAGGCTCCTACCTCAACCAACTACCACTGGACATCTATCAAGCTACAACTTGATATGGAAGCTCCAACTCCCTCACACTACAATAAAATCCTATGTTGATTTACCTGGATATCAGCTCTGTTTTACACCTTCTTCACTGTTGCCTTTTCATCCTTCATATCTGCTTCATATCAGCTCTGGATGTGCACAACATCTATATCTGCTCACTCTCATTCTTCCACTCTCTAACTCTTTTCTGCACACTATTATTACATCTCTTATACAGATAACTCCCTGACTGTTTGCATTCTACAGGGAATACGAAGTGAACAGGCCTAACCCTATGCCTTCAACCCATTCGATTCCTCATTCTTTAGTTCAGGTTATTACATCAGAAATAATCATTACAACA